>CM053622.1:70437032-70475896 GCA_028646595.1 Phalanger gymnotis | reverse complement strand
ACCATTTGACCCAACAATACCACTCCTAGGGTTGCATCCCAAAGAGATCACACAAGTGGGAAAAGGACCCATATATACAAAAATATTTTTAGTGGCTCTTTTTGTAGTAGCTAAGAATCGGAAATCAAAGGGATGCCCATCAATTGGGGAATGGCTGAACAAGCTGTGGTATATGAAGGTAATGGAATACTATTGTGCTATAAGAAATGGGGATGATATGGACTTCATAACAACCTGGAAGAACCTACATGACATAATGCTGAGTGAGTGGAGCAGAGCCAGGAGAACATTATACACAACTACAGATATATGGATTCTGTGATGACTAATCCTGACAGACTTTGCTCTTCTCAGCAACGCAATCTGCAGAGACAGCTCCAAGGGACTCACGATGGAGAGTGCTATCTACATCCAGAGAAGGAACTATGAAGTATCAATGCAGATCGAGGCACACTTCATGCTCGCCTTTTTCTCCCCTCCCTCCTTTTTTTCTCTCTTTTGTATTTGTTGTTGGGTTGTGTTTTTGGTTTTATTTTTGGCTCTGTTTCTTCTTTCTCATGATTCATTCCATTGGTCATAATTCTTCTCCACAACTTGACTAGTGTGTAAATTAATTCAATGCCAAGTTATACTTGGAAGTTATACTGGATTCCACTCCATCTTGGGGAGGGAGGAGGGTAGGAAGGGAAGAAAATCTGGAACTCAAAATTATGTAGAATCGTGTGTTGCAAACTAAAAATAAAAATTAAAAAAAAAAAGAAAACTTCAAACAGTGTTATGAAGAGATGGACACAATGGAACAACAACAACAAAATAAGTTTCTGCAATCATGAAGAGGTCCTACAGTCTCCATGACAACATCTCTGGGGGGTGTGGTGCAGTCCCCAACAAGGGTTACATTCTTCCCTTTGGCAAAAAAATTTCCAGCACCTGCAAAAACACTGATCAAATGACCAATCATGGCATCTTCCTAAAACCATCAACAAGCATTATTTGTAATGGGGATAAGCTAGATGCATTCCCAATGAGATCAGAGGTGAAACAAGGATGTCCATTATCACCCCTACTATTCAATTTGGTACTAGAAATGTTAGCTGTAGCAATAAGAGAAGAAAAAGAAATTGAAGGAATTAGAATAGGCAAAGAAGAAACTAAAGTATCACTTTTTGCAGATGATATGATGATTTACTTAGAGAATCCTACATAATCAAGTGAAAAACTACTTGAAATAATAAACAACTTTAGCAAACCTGCAGGATATAAAATAAACCCATGTAAATCCACAGCATTCCTATACATTACTAACAAAGTCCAACAGCAAGAGAGAGAAAGAGAAATTCCATTCGAAGTTACTGTAGGCACTATAAAATATTTGGGAGTCTATCTGCCAAGACAAACCCAGGGCTTATATGAACATAATTATGAAACACTTTTCACGTGAATAAAGTCAGATCTAAATGAATGGAAAAATATCAGTTGCTCATTGTTAGGCTGAGATAATATAATAAAAATGACAATTTTACCTAAATTAATCTATTTATTCAGTGCCATATCAATTGAACTACCAAAAAATTATTTTACAGAGCTGGATAAAATAATAACAAAATTCATCTGGAAGAACAAGAGGTGTAGAATATCTAGGGTACTAATGAAAAGAAATGCTAGGGAAGGTGGCCTAGCCATACCAGATGCAGCAGTCATCAAAACTACCTGGTACTGGCTAAGAAACAGAGCCATGGATCAGTGGAATAGGAGAAGTACAGTAGATGTAGTAGTCAACGACTATAGCAATCTACTCTTTGATAAACCCAAAGAATCCAGCTTCTGGGCTAAGAATTCACTATTTCACGAAAACTGCTGGGAAAATCGGAAAATGGTAGGGCAGAAACTGGACATAGACCAATATCTTACACCATATACCAAAATAAAGTCAAAATGGGTTCATGATTTAGGAATAAAGGTTGATACTACAAGCAATTTGGGAAAACAAAGAATAGTTTACCTACCAGATTTATGGAAAAGCAAAGAATTCATGACACAACAAGAGATAGAGAGCATTACAAAATGCAAAATGGATAATTCTGATTATGTTAAATTGATATGTTTTTGTATAAAAAGCCAATGCAACAAAGATTAGGAGGGAAGGAGAAAATTGGGAGAAAATCTTTCCAACCAGTGTCTGTGATAAAAGCCTCATCTCTAAAACATACAGAGAGCTGAGTCAAATTTATAGGAATACAAGTCATTCCCCAATTGAGAAATGGTCAAAGGATATGAACAGACAGTTTTCAGAGGAAGAAATTAAAAATATCTGTAGGCATATGAAAAAATACTCGAAATCACTACTGATTATAAGAATGTAAATCAAAACAACTCTTAGGTACCACATCTCTCCTGTCAGATTGGCTAAAATGACAAAACAGGAAAATGATAAATGTTGGAGAGGATGTAAGAAAATTGGAACACTATTACATTGCTGTTGGAGTTGTGAACTGATCCAGTCATTCTGGAGAGCAATTTGGAACAATGCCCAAAGGGCTATAAAAATGTTCATACCCTTTGACCCAACAATACCACTCCTAGGGTTGTATCCCAAAGAGATCACACAAGTGGGAAAAGGACCCATATGTACAAAAATATTTTTAGCGGCTCTATTTGTAGTAGCTAAGAATTAGAAATCAAGGGTATGCCCATCAATTGGGAAATGGCTGAACAAGTTGTGGTATATGAAGGTAATGGAATTCTATTGTGTGATAAGAAATGGGGATGATACAGACTTTGTGATAACATGAAAAAACCTACATGATATAATGCTGAGTGAGCAGAGCAGAACCAGAACATTGTACACAACCACAGATATATAGATTCTGTGATGACCAGCTTTGATAGACTTGGCTCTTCTCGGCAATACAAGGTGCAAAGACAACTCCAAAGGACTCGTGATAGAGAGAGCTGTCTACATCCAGAGAAAGAACTATGAAGTATGAATGCAGACTGAGGCACACTGTTTGCTCTCCTTTATTTCCTTTTGTTTTTTTTCTCTTTTGTTTGTTTTTGTTTTTTTTGGTTTTGTTTCTTCTTTCTCCTGATTCATTCCATTGGTCATAATTCTTCTTTACAACTTGACTATTGTATAAATAAGTTTAATGCGAAGTTATGTGTAGAAGACATATCGGATTCCATGCCGTCTTGGGAAGGGGCAGGGAAGAAAATCTGGAACTCAAAATTATGTGGAACTGAGAATTGTAAACTAAAAATAAAAAAAATCTTAATTATTAAAAAAATGACCAAGCATGATTCCAGAGGACTTAATGATGAAACATGCTACCCATCTCCTTCCAGAGAGGTGATGGACTCAGGATGCAGAATAAGACATATGTATGTTCTTGGACATAGCAATAATGAAAATTTGTTTTTCTTGATTATATCTATTTGTTAAAAGCATGTTGCTTCTGTTTTTATTTTTCAAGTTGGAGACTAGTTAGGAAGGAGGTGGGACATAAAGATATAGCAGCCAAAAAACAAAGTAAAGGAAAAGAAGTGAATGAAAAGAGGTTACAGAGAAGGACATCTTTGCAACTTACACACTGAATTTACTATATATTTAAAATGAAAATAAAGCTATATAGAAGAGGGATTTGCAGTTTCATATACAATTCCCTTTTTTATTCTATTATGCATATAGGAATGCCCATTTTATTTACCGTTTCTTAAGCTCAATTTTTTTTTAAAATTAGATTTTAAAAAAAAAAGATCACTGTCTCAACAGTCAAAGGTTCAAGGTTCAAATCTTGTCTCTGATCTTTCTACTGGGTGTGTCTACTGGAAAGTCCTGTAACCAACCTGGTCTGTTTCCTTATTTGTAAAATGATGAGGTTAGATTAGGTATGCCCCTCGCAGCTCCATATCTGTTATCCTCTGTGATTCTTGCAGATCTTGTGGATAGGACGACAATAGGTCCCTGCCCAAGCACCACTTACAGGTTATTTTTTGGGTCCTCTGGGCTCAGAGTAAATGTAAATAGTAACTGTTTCTCTTTTGAACAGCAACTCTGAGGGTCTTCCCTTCCCAGTTTGATTTTTTTTAAGAGGCCTATTCACTGGATGGGTGTTGCCTCATTCAAAATGAGAACCTGGAAAGACCTTACCTTAAAAGGGCCAAAGTCTCCCACTGCATCCTGGGCCATCTCTAGTGGTCCTGATCATTATCTGGCCACTGGACCCAGATGGCTCTGGAGGATAAAATGAGACTGGTGACTTTGCACAGTCCTCCCTCACTCAAATCAAAGTCAATTGCAAGTCATGTCATCATCTCCCTGATGTCATGGTCCTCTTCAAGATCAAGGACAAAACACAGCTGGCCACAGCCATTCTTCAAATCCCATCTGTCCATCTTGTCATCTGCCCTGTTGCAACACACACACCACAGTCCACCCCCACCTCCTGCTATTCACACTTCCTATTTCTAAATCTTGTTCTGGGAACTGTAGTCATATCAGTATTACTGCTGCTACTGGAAAGGATGTATCAATCAACTCTTCTGACTCCATTTACCATCCCTGGGACTTCCCAGACTAAAACACCCCTCCCTGGCCACCACTTCCCTATAGGTATTGTCTCTCTCTTCCATCAAGACTCAAGGTCATTGTATGCAGGACTACTTTACTTTCATATTTGTATTCTTAGCACATGTTAAGTTTGGCACATAGTAAGCATTTAATGTTCCTTCATTCATTATTAATGTCCATTTCTCCATTTCCAATGTTAGAAATTTATTTATACTGTACAGGTCAAATTGAAATTATATTAATTGTGCCCCATTTGTTTTCTCATTTTTATTCTGTTTATGTATAGTGGGGGTTTACTTGGAAGTTGTAACCTAGGGGAGTTCATGTTGTGGGAATGGGTCTATAGGAGTCATTTCAGGTAGCGTGCACTGGACCTCCCCTAGAAACTTCAGCAGAGCAACTCCACAGACATATATGTGTCTCAATTCTAAAAGATTTACCCTCTGAGAAGACAAAACAATCTCTTATTGACCACTGAGCAGGAAGAGCCAATGACTCAGTGTAACTTCACTCACCTTCTGTGTGTCTCTCTTCCCATTTCTGATTTTTTCTTAGTTGTTAAGTGCCCTATTCCTTCACTCATCTTGGGATAGACCCCTAATAGCCCATCAGGACACTTAACTAGGGAAAATCAGAAAAGGCTTGCTGTAGCAGCTGAACTTTTAAGAAAGCAAAAGTTTGATTCTATAAGGCAGAGTTGAGGAAGGTGTGCATTCCAGGTAATTCTCTACCCCCTTTACACCAGGCATGGGCCAGTATAAAAGTCCAAAGGGGGAAGCTAGAATGCTACGTTTAGGAAATCACACCTAGGTTAGTTTGACTGAAACACTGGGCGTGTGAAAGGTAGTAATATGAAGCAAACATAGAAAATTAGGTTGGAGCCAGATCAGAAAGGAGTTTATATACTAAGATGAAGAGTTTTATTTCATCCTTGAATCAACAGAAGATTTTATAAAGGGTGATGTGGTCAGGCCTATTATTTCATCTTGCAGCTTAAGTGGTTTTTTTTTTCTTATAATTACCATGCTCAACAATATTATGAGAGAATTGGAGCTTCTTCTTGTCTAGTCAATGGACTCTCTCTCTTTGCAGGGTGGTGCTTGTTTTTTATAATTATTCCAAGCTTTTCTTGGTGAATTTCCTAAAATATAGTGATTAGAATTTTTTTTCTTTAATTTTCCTGGTATTCCGATGGACCTAAGTTCTCTTTGTCTTGATCTCTTGAGATTCGTCCCTCATGATTGGAGAAGTAGAACGATGTGGTAGAAAGAATACTGGCTTTAGAATCAGAAGACCTGGGTTTGAATTCTATTTCTGTGACTTAGTACCTATGTGTGTGTCATCCCAAGGAAAGAAGGACAGAAAGAAGGAAGGGAGGGAAGAGGGAACAAGCATTTATTAAGCATCTATTATGTACCAGGCATTGTGCTAATGGTTTTATGAATATTTTCTCATTTGATCCTTACAACCCTAGAAGGTATTATTCCCATTTTATAACTGAAGAAACAGGCAAATAGAGGTTATATGATTTGCTCAGGTAAAAGCCAGTAAGTATCTGAGATGAGATTTGAACGCAGGTCTTCCTGACTCCAGGTCTAGGACTCCATGCACTGTTCTAATTAGTTGCCAGGAAACCTTACCTACATAAGGCATTTAAATTTTCTAGGCCTCAGTATCGATGCCATTTAAATTTTTGAATGCCATTTAAATTGCCATTTAATTAAATGTCATTTTGGGGGAAGCCATTTAAATTCTCTGGGCCTCAGGCTGATGGATTAGATGAGCACTAAGGTCCTTTATAACTCTAAGGGCTCCAATCCTGTAAGTCTCTTTCCAAATGAATTGTTTTCTATTCCTTTTGGGGACCCAATCTGCCCAACACAAGCGGGAGTTGGGAAAGTGAGTGCAGAGGGGAGAAGCATGCATGTTAAAATTTCATCTGGGATACTTTGGGGGCCCTTTGTATTTGCAAAGACCCACTGGAGATATTCTTTCCCTGGGACTTCCATTATTAGACAGCTTAGATTTAGAGATCCACTACAGAAGAATTATTATTTTTGTTTTCCTATGTGTTCTCTTTACAAGTCAGACCAGTTCTTTTAAGTCAACTTTTGCTCGTTTGAATGTTTATGTACATATATCCATTATATCCATTATAACCATTCTTGTCCTCATTTATGCAAGATAGATCAGTACCTAGCAGTTTGCCTTGGGCATACTATGATAGCTCATAAATGTTTCTTTTTTTTCCCTTTTAAGCAGACCTAGACTGCTTGCTACCTGAGATTGTTACGGACCCATAGGCTCACCTGTAACCCTAAAAACCTCAAGGAGTAAATCCCAGGTGCCTGGGCTCCAAGTGTTCAGGGTTTATATAATCTTGTTTTCTTTCATTTCAAATAGAACCTGCTTGTCCTAGCGAGGAATAAGTTCAGTCCTCCACTTGGAATTCCCTAGATCTTTCAAAGATCCTTGGAGAAATTTTGGGTACCCTAGGTCGTTTCGAGGAGTTAGGAAGTACTCGGCCACATACATTTTCAACACATGTGATTCGCTACCATTTGTTGAGTCATCTCTCCCCAAGAACCTTGTGTGAGAAAGGAGAGAGTACCCTACAGGATGGGGGAATCTTTTTTTTTTGTAAATACTGTTGTTTTCCTCAGTAAATAAAACCTTTTTCTAGAGTCTGACAGATTCTACTCATTGATGGATAGTGGGGAATATACCAGATAGGGACTCATGAAGCACTCTACAACTCTTAGGGTTACCCCTAGGACCCCGAAGAGAGAAGGTGTCGATGGCCCTTTGGGGACCCAACCTGCCTGGGAGAGCTAGTTGGGGGAGTGAGCACGGTGTGGGTGTCACACAAATTTTTGAGAAGCCCATAGAGTGTCGGACCTGGAATCAGGAAGACTCCTCTTTCTGAGTTCAAATCTGACTTCAAATACTTCCTAGCTTAGTTCTTCAATTGTAAAATGAGCTGGAGCAGGAAATGGAAAACCATTCTAGTATCTTTGCCAAGAAAACCCAAATTGGGTCATAAAGAGTCAGACACAACCGAAACAACTGAGGCATGTGGGTGTCAGGGAAGACTACTACTTAGTTATAGTACCTCTGGTGTGAAGGCTACTTAGCCCTTTTCAAAGGCTGCTCATCTACCTGTGGTGTCTACCTGCCACCCAACTCTTACCTGTGGCTTCAAGAAGCTGTATCATTCACAGCGGCCACACCCTGGTAAAACATTTTGGCAGAAGGGCTAAGCCAAGTTGAGGGTAACCAACCAGCCTCAAACTCATTGGTGAGTCAGGGGAGTATCTACCCCAAACATGTGAAGACTTCCCTTAGTGGAATGGGTGGATATGAACAATTTGTTCCAATGGCAATAAAACAGCAGAAGCAGGTGCTGTGGAGTGCTTAGAGTTTGGTCAGACATTGAGGACGCCAAAGTTATCCATTGCATCCCAGGCTATCTCCAGTTGTCTTGACTTTTGTCGACACTGGACTCTGATGTCTTTGGAAGGGAGATTGAGGCCAAGGTCTGCATACAACTCTGCCTCACTTCAATCAGTTTATGCATGAGTCAAAAGACATTACCCATATCATTTTACTTACCTCAAAGTCATGTGGTGATGGGCAAGTGACGAAGCAGCAGGTGCAGATACACTGGGAGCTGTAGTCACAACCCTGAACACAGGTAGCCCAGCCCATAGGGTCATCATCTCACTGGACTGAAGTAGCAGTGGAATTCAGCAGTCTCCTGGGCTTCTAAGCAGTCTTTTTTAAGGACTGTATTGCTCACCTCCTGGCATGAAGAAGAGGCTAGAAAAGGTGCCCTAACAATCATCAAAAGAAATGTGAGATGGGCAAATTTAGAGACATCTCCACTCCAAATGTTCATGTGGACTATTTGTGGCCGACCTATGGTAGAGCCTTCCAAGCTTGTATTGGTCTGATCAGCCATAGTTGTCCACACTGTACCTTGACCCAAACATGGTGATGACATTTTGGTCTTCTTTGAGCATGAAGGACAAAACCCAACCAAGCAGAGATGATCCTGACCAGTGATGAGCATCAGTAATTGGGGCAGAAGTTTCACCATTTGCTCTGTACTTCATTTTCCCAGTGTTATTTCTGCTTATTGTCACCATCAGGAGATTCACTACGAATGGAAAAGATTTGGCAGCATCCACCTTGTAGACCAAATCACTAAGACCCAGGATTTAGTCCTTCCAAAGGAAGGAAGAAAGTCTGAGAATTCTAGTCTTCATTCTCCTCAATAATTGGTTGCTCTTTTAAGGAGACATTATGTTCCTTATTGCCTTTGTTGCTAACCTTTTTCTCCTGTGCTAAGCTCTTCCTCCAGGGCTGCCTACGCAAGACTTCTCATGTCCATGTGTCTCATGTGTCCAAAGTCAGGATTGTCCAGTAATGGCCCTAAGGTCATTTAAGTAGTAGAAGATCTTTTAGAGAACCTTTAGGACCTTGCCACCAAGGGATGATGTTTCATAGGAGCAACATCTACCCCACTCAAGCTAGGCTAGTTTTTCCTTAAATGGTATTGAAAATATAATTGAAACTGAATTGGTCCAGAAGACTATGATTCAAATCAGTAATGTAGCTTCTAATAAGGGCTCCTTCAGTCTTGACACACACACTTCCAAATGGTCCACTGCCATGACAAATATGGAAGCAGAGAAGCTACACCCAACTGAACTAATATGGTATCATTGCTGAATATTATTCCTATGTTATTGCTAAGTAAATGTCCTTTTATTAACTATTAGATAGCTTGTAAGTGTCTCATTTCATCTCAATCTTGAATTGAAACCATCAGAACTATTTTAGTAGTCCTGACCTAGAGCACCATTAGTATGTGGGGGAAAAAAAGAAAATAGAAAAATGCAATGATAACTGTTACATGAATAAATATATATCAATACATTCTGTTATAGCCAGAGCATAGATCACATACATATATATTAATGGTGTCATCTAGGACACGTGTAACCAATCATGTTCCTTTTGCATTATCACATTAGTTTTGTCACTGGCTTGACGGTTCTGGACTTGCTGTGACTTGCTGTACCTAAACTTGAACTATAGTCTAGTTTTTAACCTTTTTGTGTCCTGGCACCCTTTGGCCACCTGTGGAAACCCTGGACTCCTTCTCAAAATCAAGTTTTTAAATGCATAAAATAAAATACTTAGGATTACAAAGGAAGCCAAATCATTGAAGTACAGCTATGAAAATATTTTTAAAAAACATATTCACCTACCCCAGGTTAAGAATCTGCCAGTCTGGGCTGACCATTAGCATCTTTGGACCAGTAGACCTGCATTCCTAAACCTGAATGGGTAGATGGCCTAGACTAACCTTCTCAAACACTATGGGTTGTCTGTCCTGGGGGTCTTCACAGCTGATGCACTGGGCAGAAAAGATTAACCTCTAAGTTCAGCTCTTCCTCTTGCCTGAACTTCACTCTGCCTCAGTTTCATGTGGTCAGTGAGAGACAATACAGTGTCCCCTTTATCTGAATCATTACCCTTTGAAGTTTGGGCTGGGGCCTGTTGTTGGCCAATTAATGAGAGCCAGAGTGATTTGGGTTTAACACATGGTCCTTAAAAAAGAAATCTAGCCCATAAACTACAAGATATCTTGTGAAGTTTCAGCAATCAAAATTTATATTCCTTTGGGCAAAGCACCCACAGGTAAGGGTATGATTCTCTATGTAGACAGAGAGAAGGGAGAAAGAGAGGGAAGGAAGGAAGGAAGGAAGGAAGGAAGGAAGGAAGGAAGGAAGGAAGGAAGGAAGGAAAGAAGGAAGGAAGGAAGGAAGGAAGGAAGGAAGGAAGGAAGGAAGGAAGGAAGGAAGGAAGGAAGGAAGGAAGGAAGGAAGGAAGGAAGGAAGGAGCTGTGTTGCCCAACCAGCTACTACTACTCACAGATTGTTGATTCTTCTTCATCCTTGCTGTCAAAGAGGACCATGACATAGCGGGGAAGGGAGGGAGGGCTGTGCAAAGTCACCAGCCTTACTCTGTCCTCCAGAACCATCTGGGTCCAGTGGCAAGATATAGATCACTGGAAATGACTCTGGATGCAGTGGGAGACATTGGTCTTTTTAAGCTAAGGTCTTTCCCAGGTCTCAGTTTGTCTGAGGCAATGCCCACTCAGTGATTAAAGATAGATGAGAAAAAGGCAAAGAATGACCTCTTTTACCTAGTTAAAAAAATCGGTCTGGCAGGGGAAGACCCTCAGAGTTTCTGGCCAAAACAGAAACAGTTGTTATTTACACTCACTCTGAAATATCAGATTTTTTTTCCGTCACTTAAATCAAATCTACTTGCAAGTGATGACATCACATCCCCAATGGCATGCTCCTCGAGGTACAAACAAGGAACATTTTGAGGTATTATTATTTGAGGTATTTTTAAGTTTTGAGTGCCCCCTGGCCAAAGACCTCAACCTTGTTTTCCAAAGCAAGTTCCTTGAAATTCAATGGCCAAAATACCAGCACTAAACTATTTTCTGGAATGCATTCAGTACATGAGTGGCCATACACCACAGCTATAGCCTCTCTGGTGAAATTTTTGTACCAATTTGTGACCCCTGATCCCTGGAATCTTTGCCTGTCCAAGCGGAATTATTCTGTCAAAGGTCCCCTTTCTCATCAGGTTTTCTACAAGCCCTTTGAGTCTTGGTCACCAGGGGTGCTGTATTATTGCTTTATTTCTGTTGCCCAGACACAAAACGATGTTCCAAAGTCAATCAGAGTTGCATTTTCCTGTGTTTGAGTCCTCCGTTCAGGCCCTGACTGTTCTCTGTGATTCCATAGTTCTCTTGTAGTAACTGTGTTCATAAGTCATCCATTTCTGTTGTTGTAGCATAACCAATTATGTCCTTACCTCCCTGGAGGGTTACAGACCTTTGCCCACCTTTACCATGGAAACCTGGCACCTTCCTGAATGAAGAGGTTGAAAAAGAGCTAGTAAGCTGAAATAAGAGTGAGCGAAAGGAGTAAATGTCAGATAACTCTGGAATGGAAGCTGGAGTCACATTATGAAGGGGCAGACTAGTGAGTTTCATCTTCATCCTGGAGGCAATGGAGAATCACTAAAGACTTTTTAGCAGAGGAGTGGCACTCAATTCAGCAGACATTAAGTGTCTACAGATTACCAGATGTTATGCTAGGGGCTGGGGAAGAAACAAAATTGAACTAGTGCTTGCTCACAAGGAATTTAAATTCTGCTGGGGAAATACAAGATGTGCATAATAAATTCAAAGTATATACAAATTAATTTTAAGAGGGAGAGAATATTACTATGGTCTTGTTAATTAATACTCCATATATGACATACGCACATGGCCAACACACGGGAACAATAAATGCCTGTTTAGGGATGGTATTCACTTGGAACATTAGAGGCAGGTAGGTGGCATTGTGGATAGAGCACCAGGCCTAGAGTCAGAAAGACCTGAATTCAAATCCAGCCTCAAATACTTACTAGCTGTGTGACCTCGGGCAAGCCACTTAACCCTGTTTGTCTCAGTTTCCCTCATCTGTAAAATAAGCTGGAGAAGGAAATGGCAAACCACTCCTGTATCTTTGCCAAGAAAACTGCACAATGGGGTCATGAAGAGTCAGACATGACTGAAACGACTGAAAAGCAACAAATTCAGTTGGGGTATTAACACATTTTTATGGTCACGTATATAAAAATCTAGCTAAGGGGTTTGAATTAGCTCTACATGCAATATCTAATTTAGCTATCAAGTGGCACTCTATTTGAGCTATTTTTCTAGGTCTGTCATCCAGACCCACGGTGTCTCTTCTACTCTCCATAATATTTCAAATATCATTGACAATGATGCCTACCAGTTCTTTCAGCAATCATAGCTACCAATTCTGAGAATGTAGTCCATCTGGGGTCGATTGACCTAAATTTATCAAAGACAACTTCCCCTTACTTATCTTCAGTATCAACTACCAATTAGCCATTTTTTGTTCTATCATTTTCCATTCCACAACCCCACCAGGACTGGCAAACTGGATCTTGTAATGTATGCAGTATTATTATTAATATATCAATACATTCAACTATGCAAAAAGCTATCTCAAAGGGACTTGATATGACTTGTAAAGAAAGCACACTTGAAAGTATTGACTGTCCACATGAAGTCTAGAACAACAAAAATGCTATTTTTTTTCTAGCAGATCCTTGCAAATTGAAACATCCAAGAAGAGTGCCACATGGGGAGGCAGAGCCAAGATGGCAGAGAGAAGCCAGGAAGTTGCCTGGGCTCTGTACAGTTTCCTTCGGAAACAATGCTAAATCAAGCCTCTAAACAGATTCTGGAGTGACAGAACCCACAAAAAGATGGAATGAAACAATTTTCCAGTTTAAGATAACTTAGAAGGACTTCAGGAAAGGTCTGTCTCACTAGGATGGAAGGAGAGCACAGTTCAGGGTAGAAGCTATTTGGGCAAGCCAGTGGGAAGCTCTTGGCCACAGCACAGATCAGCAATGACACCCCTTGGTCCTGGATCAGTAGGTTAGTGGCACAGCCAGCCAGCTGTGAGGCCTACAGCTGCAGCACAGAAGGCAAATTGCCAACCCCAGGACCTTGGCACAACAGGCATAACTAGGCTGGGTCACCCTAGCGCAGTGGGCAAACTCCAAGCACCTGAGGCCCCAGCACAGAAAGCCCCCAGCACAAGAAGCTTGGGACAGTGCCCCTGTGTCCCAGGAGCAGAGCCCAACTTTTAAAAATGAACAAAAAACCAAAAAGAACCCCAACCATAGAAAGCTATTATGGTGACAGGAAAGATCAAAACACAAACTCGAAAGAGGACAACAATGTCAAAATGCCTAATATACGAAGCCTCGAGGGAGAATATGAATTTTGTCTTAAGCCCAAGAAGTCCTCTTGGAAAAGCTCAAAAAGAATTTTAAAAATCAAGAGAAGTAGAAAAAAAATTGGGAGAAGAGTACAATGTGGAGAATCTCTACAATGGGTCCCGGCAGATGTAAGGGTTACCCAAATATATCCCAGATGAGCCCCATGTGTAAAACAGCCTCTCTGGGCTTACTTGCCCAAACCGTATCAGCTGTGGCAGGTTGGGTCTCCAGAGGAGTAGGTTTGAAAATCTTCCTAACACTTGCTATTAAGACTCCACTATATCATCAAATGAGATAATATTTGTAAAGCATCGGGCATGACACATAATAGGTGCTTAATAAAAGCTTATTCCCTCCCTTTACATTTCCCTGACAGCATGCTTAACAATCAACTGGTAGACTCAGTTAATTATTTTTTTCAGCTCGCTCATTTTAAAAAATTGTTAAATTTAATTTTTAATTAATTTATTCATTTTAAGCATTAAAATATGGAGCACTTCATGAATTTGTGTCACCCTCACACAGGGGCCATGCTAATCTTCTCTTCATTGTTCTAATTTTAGTAAATGTGCTGCCAAAGTAAGTACATAGCAATGACAATAGTTACAAAACATTTCCCCTGAAACAAGGGGTACACTCTCCCGCAAATACAGAGTCCATGAGGGAAAGAGTGGATATGAATTTAACAATACAATTTTGAGGCACACATGTAGGGAACATATTTGGCTAATGCAACTGGTAATTCCAGAACTTCGATACCCTTTCTTACTCTAGGGGACCCTTGTGGAATTCACTACAGGGCACAGTGTCAGTGACGGATGAATTGTTTCACTGATCAGTTTAGTTGGCTGCTAGAAAAACCATGGCAACTCAGCTGGACTTACTCCTTATGGGATCCTGTGTCTTGTATGGACTGATAAATCCATTATTGGCCTGGACCAGTCAGGTTTCTCAGTCAATAATTTACTACTGGACCAGGCCAAGCAGGTCACTCAGATGTTGGGCAGCTGCTGCCAGTCTGGACTGAATGGGACAGTCTCTTCTGAGGGCACAGGGCTACACTGGACAGATTGATCCACGGGACTCCCTGAACTTGCTCTCTGATTGGATAAAGCTTTTGTTTTGTTTTTTATTTTGTTTTAAATTTAAGTTTAAACTCATTTTCTATTACATTTTGAGTTTTGAACTGTCTCCCTCCCTGCTTCCCAAGCCCACATTAGAGAAGGCCAACATTTGAGATACATATGTATGTAGAATCATATATCAATTTTTTTCTCTGAAAGTAGATATTGTTTCCCTTCATAAGTCGTTCGTATTTCATTCGAATGATTATATTACTCAAAATAGCTTAGTCATTCACACTTAACTCTTCAAACAATATTGCTGTTACTATATACAGCATTCTTGGTTCTGCTCATTTCACTCTTCATTATTTCCTACAAGCCTTTCCATGTTTTTCTAAAACCAACCTGCTCATCATTTCTTACAGTATAGTAGTATTCTATTACAATCATATGTCATAACTTATTCAGCCATTCCCTTCGCCTCAATTTCCAGTTCTTTGCCACCACAAAGAGTGCTGCTATAAATATTTTAGAATGTATAGGCTTTTTCCTTTCTCCCTGATCAGACAGAGAAATAGACCTATGGTATTGTTGGGTCAAAGGGATAAGCAGTTTTATAAATCTTTGGGCATAATTCCAAATTGCTCTCCAAAATAGTTGGATCACAACCATTGGTTCACAATTCCATCAACAGTGCATCAGTGTCCCAATTTTTCCACATCCTCTCCCACATTTGTCATTTCCTCCTCCTATCATTTTAGCCATTCTGATAGGTGTGAGATGATACTTCAGAGTTGTTTTAATTTGCATTTTTCTAATCAATAATGGCTTAGAGCACTTTTATATGATTAATTCTAGTTTTGATTTCTTCTTCCAAATGCTGCCTATTCATATCCTTTTGTCAATTGACTCATATTCTTATAAATTTGATTCAGTTCACTATATATTGACGTAGGAGACCTTTATCCAAGAGACTAGATATAAAATTACACACACACACATCACACACACACACACACACACACACACACACACACACACACACACCCTTTTTCTGCTTTCTTCTAATCTTGGTTACATTGGTTTTATTTGTACAAACCTATTTTAATTTAATGCAATCAAAGGTATTCACTTTATATCCCACGATGTTCTCTACCTTGTGTTTATTCATAAATTCTTCTCTTATCCATAAATCTGATGGGTAGTATGCTCCATGGTCTTCTAATTTACTTATAATATCCCCCTTTATGTCAATCAGGGCTTCTTAAACTTTTTCCACTCGCTGCCCCTTTTTGTGTTTCAGCAGTGTTTGTTGGTGCTGTGTGGGTGTGAAGGTATGTGTAGTGCAAAGTGTGTATGTGGTGTGTTCAGAATGAAGGCTGCAGTGAACTTGCACGATGCAACATGGCCAAGCACTGCCAGAAACACCTCGGATTGATTACGTTTGATTTTGAATTAATTTTTGGTTGTTGAACATTCAGAAACCTTTTACTGTTCCCAAATTTTTTTTTTAACCTCAAATGGGATCTCGACCCATAGTTTAAGAAGCACTGTTAGGTCATATATCCATTCTGACCTTATCTTGGTAAACAGTGTAAAATATTGGTCCATACGTAGTTTCTGCCAGACTGCCTTTAGTTTTCCCAGCAATTTATTTTTTATACCAAATAATGAATTATTGTTTCCAAAGCTTAGATCTTTGCTTTTAACAAACACAAGATTACTATGATAATATATACTGATTCTATTCCACTGATCTGCCATTCTATTTCTTAGTGCCAGATAGTTTTGATAATTACTGCTTTATAGTGAAGTTTAAGATCTAGTACTGCTAGACCTCCTTCTTTTACATTTCTAAAAATTAATTCCTTTTATATTCTTGACTTTTTCTTTTTCCAAATGAATTTTATTATTTTTTTCTATCTAAGTGAAATAAATTTTTTGTAGTTTAGTTGGGACAGCACTTGAATAAGTAGATTGGTTTAGGCAGAATTGTCATTTTTATTATATTGGCTTGGTCCACCCATGAACAATGAATATTTCTCCAATTATTTAAATCTGACTTTATTTGTATAAAAAGTATTTAATAATTATGTTCATATAGTTCCTGGATTTGTCTTGGCAGGTATACTCCCAGGTATTTTATATTGTCTATGGTTATTTTAAATGAAATATCTCTTACTGTCTTTTCCTGCAGACTTTGTTGGTGAGATATAGAAATGCTGATGATTTTTGTGGGTTTATTTTATATGCTGTTACTTTGCTAAAATTATTGTTTCAACTAATTTTTTAATTAAATTCTTAATGTAGTCTTTAGGATTTTCCAAGCATCCCATCACATTATCAGCAAAAAGAGATAGTTTTATTTCTTCGTTGCCCATTCTGATTCCTTCAGTTTCTTTTTCTTTTCTTATTGCTATTGCTAGCATTTCTAGTACAATATTGAATAACGTTGGTGACAATGAGCATCCTTGTTTAATTTTTGTTCTTATTACGCTTATTCTAGCTTATCCCCATTACAGACAATGCTTGCTGATGGTTTTAGGTAGATACTTCTTATTTTAAGGAAAAATCCCTTTATACCTACATTTTCAAGTATTTTTAATAGGAATGAGAGTTATATTTTATCAAAAGCTTTTTCTGTATCTATTGATACAATGTAATAGCAATTTAGATATGAAGATCTTTCCTACCCATTAATTGGCTATGTGACTGGCTTATGTCACAGGAAGCCTAAGGGACATGTGGTAGGAGGAGCTACCTGACAGGGAAAAGAAGTTATGTCACAGGAAATGCTGAGAGAGAGAGAGAGAGAGAGAGAGAGAGAGAGAGAGAGAGAGAGAGACAGAGAGAGAGAGAGAGAGAGAGAGAGCAGTAGTTATGGCTGCTAATGGCTGCTAGTGGCCGCTGTCATGATAGTTAAAACTGAACAGGCTGACTTAGCTGTACTGTGAATTTTTTGGGGGGAAGATCCCAGCAGGGGATCGAAGAGGTTTGGGGATGGCAAGGATCCATATGGTGATAATGTGTATTGAATGTTTTACTGCTCTGATAGATTGGATAAATGGCTTGTGGGATATGGTTCTCTGGTATCTGAATAAACGATTTACTTCTTTTGCCTTCTATGTGAAGAGTCTCGTATACTTTGCGATACAGAACTACATAGGCATTTTGACAGTTATCATCTACATTGTTATTATTGCCTTACTGATACATATGATTATATGATTTTGTTGCTTTTGCTATTGATATAATCAATTATGTTAATAATTTTCTTTATAATGAACCATCCCTGCATTCTTGGTATAAATCCCTCTTGGTCTCATAATCTTTATTATATATTACTATAGTCTCCTGGCTAGTATTTTATTTAGGATTTTTGCATCAATATTCATTAGTGAAATTGGTCTATAATTTTCTTTCTCTGTTTTTGCTCTTTCTGGTTTAGGTATCAGCATCATTTTGCTTCATAAAAGGAGTTTGGTAGGACTCCTTCTTTGCCCATTATTCTGAATAATTTATTTAACATTGGAATTAGTTGATCTTAAATATTTGATAGAATTCACTTGTAAATCCATGTGGTGTAGGTGGTTTTTTCTTAGGAAGCTCATTTATGGCCCGTTTAACTTCTTTTTCTAAAATAGGCTTATTTAGATAATCTATTTCTGCTTCTGTTAATCTGGGCAGTTTATATTTTTGTAAATTTTCTTCTTTTTCACTTAAATTGCTAAATTTATTGACATAGAATTGGGCAAAATAACTCCTAATAATTGCTTTAATTTCATCTTTTTACTTTTGATATTAGTGATTTGGTTTTCTTCTCTTTTTTTTAAATCATATTAACCAATGGTTTAACTATTTTATTTTTTCATAGAACCAACTCAGTTTTATTTATCAATTTAATTGCATTTAATTTTCAGGATTTCCAATTTGGTGTTTAATTAGAGATTTTTAATTTGTTCTTTTTTTTAGCTTTTTTTTTTTGGAGGGGGGGGAGGCAGTGCAATTGGAGTTAAATGACTTGCCCAAGGTCACACAGCTTGTAAGTATGTCAAGTGTCTGAGGGAGGATTTGAACTCAGATGCTCCTGACTTCAGGGCTGGTGCTCTATTCACTGTGCCACCTAGCTGCTTCTCTTTTTCTAGCTTTTTAAATTGCATACCCAATTTATTGATCTGCTCTTTTATTGATATAAGCATTTAAAGATATACATTTCCTTCTGATTGCTGTTTTTGCTGTATCTCATAAGTCCTGGTATGTTGTCTCATTATTATCATTCTCTTTAATAAAATTATTTATTGTTTCTATGATTTATTCTTTGACCCACTCATTCTTTAAGTTAGATTATTTAGTTTCCAATTAATTTTTAATCTGTGTTTCCATGGTCTTTTATTAAATGTAATTTTTATTGCATCATGATCTGAAAAGGATACATTTAATATTTCTCCTTTTCTGCATTTGACTGTAAAGTTTAATGCCTTAATATATGCTCAATTTTATATATATATATATATATATATATATATATATATATTTATTTATTTATTTTTAGATTGCAACAAACAGTTCTACACAATTTCGGGTTCCAGATTCTCTTCCCTCCCTTCCCCCTCCCTCCCCAAGAAGGCATGGAGTCCCATATAATATGGTCAATTTTTGTAAAGGTGCCATGAACTGGTGAGAAAGAGGTACGTTCCTTTACATTTTCATTCAGTACTCTCTAGATATCTAGCTTATCTAAGATTCTATTCATAATATTTACTTTTTGGGTTAGATTTATCTAATTCTGAGAGGGGAAAGTTGAATTCCCCCACTATTATAGTTTTGCTATTTATCTCCACCCATAATTCATTTACCTTTTCCTTTAAAAATTTGGATACTATAGCATTTGCTTTAGCATATAGCATATATGTTTAGTATTGATATTATTTCATTGTCTGTGTCATCTTTTAACATAATATTGTTTCTCTGCTTATCTCTTCATTAAATCTGTTTTAGCTTTAACATTGTCTTAAGTAATGATTGCTACCTCTGCTTTTTTTTTTAACCAGCTGAAGATAATACATTCTACTCCAGTCCTTTATTTTTACTCCATGTGTGTCTCTCATTTTTAAATGTGTTTCTTCTAAACAATATATTGTTGGGTTCTGGTTTTTGATCCATTTTACTATATTTCCATTTTGTGATTGAGTTCATTCCATCCACATTTAAAGTTATAATGACTAATTGTACATTTCCCTCCACCTTATTTTCCTCCACCATTTATTCTTCTCTCTCTCTCTCTCTCTCTCTCTCTCTCTCTCTCTCTCTCTCTCCCCCCCCCCCTTTCTGTCTCCCCTCCCCCCCCATCCTTCCTCAGAAGTCTATTTTGCTTCTGACTACTGCCTCCATAATCTGCACAGCTTTTTAAGAGTCCTTCCCTTATCCTATCTTTGTCTTCCTGTTTCTCTGTAAGTTAAGAAGACTTTCAATTAGATGTATATGCTATTCCCTCTTTAATCCAATTCTGATGAGAATAAGGTTCCCACTTGTAAGGAGCCAGCTATATCCTGTTTAGGCCTCTTGGACCTCTGCAAGGCAGGGTCAATTGAGAATGGGTCTATGCACGGCAAGGCCAGTTTTAGGATAAGAAGACTTGGCAAAGAAAACCCGCCTTTGTAGCTGATTATCTACATAGAGATGACAGAAATGTTTCAGCCTGGTTATCTATGTGTGAGAGAACATAAATGTTTCAATTTGGTTAGCCTTGAGGAAAAATAGTGTCTCGCTCCCAGGAACAAGGAGATAAAAAACTTAACCAATGCTTTATTGTACTCTTCTTTGAAGTCTGGATGACTCAGAAATTAACTTGTATAAAATACTGTCAGTTACTTTATTAAAATCAGTCTATAGCCTGATTATACAACTTGCCTAGCCCCATGTCTTTGTCTTTTTGTGTCAATTACTTCATCATATATTCACACCCACTGCCCATTCTCCACCTCCATCCTTCCACTGTAAAAGTTCTTCCATTCACTCTTTCGTATAGAATAATTTGCTACACTTTGCTTCTCCCCACCCAATTTTATTTTTTAGGATCATTCCAACATAACTAACCTAAACCCAAACTCTCTATTTATGTATGCTCTTACTAACTATTCTAATAATGATAATATCCCTAAGAATTATAATATCATTTTCCCATATAAGATAGTAAACAGTTTAACTTTATTAAATCCATTATGATTAGTCTTTCATGTTTACCTTCTTATGTTTCTCCTGATTCTTGAGTTTGAAAGTCAAATTTTCTATTCAGTTCTAGTTGTTGCCTTAAGAATGTCTGGAAGTCTTTTAATTCATCAAATATCTGTGTTTTCCCTTACAGGATTATATCTGTGTTTTCCCTTACAGGATTACACTCAGCTTTGCAGCTAGATTTTTCTTGGTTGTAAAACCAGCTTCTTTGCTCTTCAAAATATCATATTCCATGCCCTTTGGTCTTTTAATGTCGAAACTGCTAAATCTTGTGTTATCTTTACTGTAGCTCCACAATATTTGAACTGTTTCTTTCTAGTTGCTTGTAATATTTTCCCCTTGACCTGGGAGCTTTGAAACTTAATGTTCACATGAATTTTCCTTTCAGGATCTCTTTCAGGCAGTCATCAGTGGATCTTTATTCAATTTCTATTTTATCCTCTAGTTCTAAAACTTCAGGGCAATTTTCCTTAATAATTTCTTGAAGTATGGTGTTTAGATTTTTTTATCCTAACTTTCAAATAGCCCAACAATTCTTATATTATCTCTTCTCAAGCTGTTTTCCATGTCAGTTGTTTTTTACAATGAGCTATTTCATGTTCTCTTCTATTTTTTCCATTCCTTTGTTTTTGTTCTATCATTTCTGAATCTTATTAAGTCATCAGCTTCCCCTTGCTCAATTCTAATTTTTCAGGGGCCATTTTCTTCAGTAAGTTTTTGGGTCTCTTTTTCCAATTGATTGACTCTTATTTCTTTCCCCAACTTTTCCTGTACCTCTTATTTGATTTTTTAAAGTCCTTTTTTAAAAAATTAAAAAAATAAAAGTTCTTTTTTTAAAAAAAGCTCTTCCAAGAACTCTTTTGGGGTTGTGACCATTCTACATTTTTCTTTGAAGCTTTACAAGTTGCTGTTTTGAGTCTTGTAGTTGGGTGGTGTCCCATCTAAGATTGCAGAGCGTATACCCAGAGGATTTGGGCAATCTCATACATCAGCAATGTGCTTCAGAGACTGACTGGCAAGGGCTGGTCCCTGAATGAGGAAATAGAAAGGAAAAACTTTGATCCTAATTTAATAATTGGTTATTAATACAATAGAAAAATAATAACTTCTCTCAGGATAATATCTCAGGCTTCTTGTGTTATTGTTTTCAGAGCTCTATCTGGTCACTTTTTACTTTTTGGTTCTTCCAACATGCTATGATCCTAGGCCAGATGTGGTGGGCACTGTTGTCCTAGCTTGTACCTTGGTTTATGAGCCACCCCAAGTACTCCTCCCACCCCTAAGCTATGACCACGGCCCTGGCAACACCACTACCACTCTAAAAGCTCTCACTCCCCGTGATCCCTGAAACATACCACTGGCTTCTATAGAGGCTACAAGTGTCAGTTGGCCCCTCAGCCCTGGAACTGAAACCAGGGACACAACTCTACTGTGAGTGACCACAATCAGTCCTTCTCTATCTGGGAACCATAAGGAGGGACACCTTCTCTCTCTTTGACTGCACTCAACCATGTGTGCTCACTCCTCCTCTTCTGTAGCCACAACCAAAGCTTTGTCTTGTGCCAGTGGAGGCTCTCACCCACCCAGTCTTCCCCTGATCAGCTGCCCAACCCCTACCATCCCTGAGGTGAAAGTTCCCAGAGCTGCAGCTGCTTCAACACAGCTGCCCCCCAAGGCTTGCTGTTTGTTGACAGGCTATAACTACATCTCTTCATTCCTGGCCAGATCACCATCCTATAGGTCAGATCTTTCCTAATGTCTTTCCAAGTTGTCTTAGGCTGGACGACTTGCTGTAACCCAACTTTTTATTATTTCTGCTCCTTTAAAATTCAATTTAAGGCATTGTTTTAAATTATTTGGGGGAGGAGAATTAGGCAGAACCAGGTAATTTCCTCCTTTATTTGACTATTTTCCCACAATCTTCTCCCTTGTTTTATTCTTAATCTCCTTTACTGACTGGCATGGCTGGGTGATACTGCCCTCTTTTTAGCTAGAGTGTTACAGTATTCTTTAGGTCAATTCGACAAGCATTTATGAAGTTTTTACTATGTGCAGGCATTGTGCTAAGCACTGGGATGACATATACAGTCAAAAAGAAAGACAAAAACTTGCATTCTAATGGAAGAATAAAACACATAAAAGGGAGCTGAAAAGTGGGGTTGGAAGGAATAAGGTATCATCATTGGGGCATAGTGATGATGAATGGAGTGCCAGCTGGGAGAATAATAAACGATGGCTGGCCTGTGCCCTTTCTCAAAACCCAAAATGGGAGTTCTAAGAAAAATCCACCAATGAGAGAGGGGGGCCTCCAAGGTGGAGAGACTTTTGAGAATGAGAAGACCACAGAGGGCAAGGAAGCCTCCAGGGTGAGAAGGCATGGTGGTGAGATCCAGAGAGTCAGAAGCAGAGGAATTAAAGATGGTCAGTCTTTTTCTAGGGCAATTACCTTTAGCCTAGCTTAAACTAACTTCTCCTTTTTGATTGACTCAGAGTTATTACTGTGAGGTTTTTCATTTCCAGGAAGGAGGTGGTAGAAATTCAGTCTCTCTTGTTCAACTGTCCTTCGTGGTTGAAAGTCAAGGTAAGGTATTCCACTTTGACTTGTGGGGATCAGTCTTAGGGCAATTAGATATATTCCTGTTGCCTGTCATGTGCAGATGAATGGTTAGGGACAAAGTTCCTAGGCTTTGCTGGCTTCATCACATACAATTGAAGTCTCAGATCCTTACCAAGGTGTGGAAAGCTTATTTTGAAGCTTGAAATCTCTCAAACTGTTTCAAGGTCCCTGCCTATTCAGCCCTTCCTATCTTTAGCTTTTGCTGAAAAAAAGGTACATTTTTATAGTTGCAAAGGTCATTCTCCTTGGCAGAGAAAGCAGGACCTGAGCAGCTCTGCTTTCTCTCCATTGGCAAAGAGTGATCTTTGTCCCATCCACCACAAACAAGTTTTCTCCCTTCTTTATTCCCTCTCCCCAATATAACTTAAAAGTAAATACTTCTTTTTATTTTTAACTTCCCTTGCCAACTTTGGCTCATTCTTAGCTTTGGCACCTATTTTTTATTATTTTATATAACCTAAATATATATGTTTACCTATATTCTATAATTTTGAAAAATTTTAGTGAAAATATGTTTAATATGAATATATATGTAGATATGTGTATATATATATGCCTATGTCAGATTGCACACTGTCTTGGGGTGGGGGAATGAGAGGAATGGGAAGAAAATTTGGAACTCAAAATCTTATGGAAGTGAATGATGAAAACTAAAAATAAATAAAAATTTTAAAAAAAGAAAATGTTTTATTTTTAATTTTTAAATTAAATTTTAAAATGTCTTATATCTCTTTTTTTTTTCACCTCCTTCATTTCTTCCCTACCTAGTGAAATATCCTTTGAAACAAAGAATAAAAAGGAAAGGGAAAAAAAATTCTCAGAAAAACTAATGGAGTCTTTCCGTAAAAGCAGTATTCTACATACCCAGTCCCCTAAATCTAGAAAGAGAGGAAAGATGTACACTTTGCAATCTCTTCTCTGTGGCCAGCCTTTTCCATTAAAATTACATTTTTTTTTGTTCTACCTATTTACATTGTGGTAATCCTTTCTATATTATTTTCCTGGTTCTCAGGAGTACAATTTACGCAGTAAACAACAACATTGTAACAAGGAGCAATTTTGAAAGAATGAATAACTCTGATTAATACGATGACCAACCAAGATTCCAGAGGACTACTGGCAAAGTATGCCACCCATTTCCTGACAGGTGTAGAGTTAGTCATATATTTTTGGACATGGCCAATGTGGAAATTTATTTCACTTTATGATGGATATTTGTTATGAAGGTTTTCTTTTTTTTCTACTAGGGAAATAGGAAGGTAGGCAAGAAAGAATTTTTTTTGAGTGAATTTAAAAAAATGTTTAAATTGGGAATTAAAAGAAAAAATTATTTTTCTGGTTCTGCTTATATTACTTTGTATTAGTTCATATGCCTTTGAATGCTTCTCTGAATTCTTTATATTCAGGGTGCCTTGAAGCACAGTAATATATGTTCCTTATGTTCATGCCCCCTTGTTTGGTCATTCCCTAACTGATGGCCACCTGCTTTGTTCCCAATTCCACAAAATAAGTATTTGGGACATTGACCTCATTGCGGTTTGTTTGTGCCTAGGTCAGTGAGATCTCTGGGTCTAAGGTTTTGAGGTTGGACTCCACAACCTGTAAGTGTCTTTCCATATCTAAATGTATCCTATGGCATTTTTGTCCCATTTTAAAGTGTGATTCTCAAATATTTCCCTGAATCTAACACTGTCTGTTTCTGTCTGTCCCTGACAGTATTTTTACAAGACTGTGTCACCCTGTCCTGTGGCAGGGCTTTCAGCTCCAGAATCAGTCTTTCTCCCTTATCTCTTTGTCTTCAGTGTTCAAACTCAGTGAATGGCTACCAGAAATCTTTCCAAGAGTAAAGGAAGAAGGAAAGTGAGGACTTGGCAATCTGAATTTCCATACACATTTTTGCGTCTTCCCTGGTGGCTCACCGATTTATTTTTTCTGTCAGACTTTGGTAGAGGAAGGACACTGGCTACATTTCCAACATCTATAGATAAGCCTTCTTTCAAATGCATCTCTCATAGACTACATGTTGTTAACTGTAGCTTTAAGAGCCAGATAGAACTCAAAGAAAATGATGAGAGGGAAAAAAATAGTTTGTGCGGGCAGTTTAAAGAGTCATTTGAGAAAATTGCTTAATGTGAAGTGCATCTCCCTATGGGTTTGGGAAAGCGGGTGTGTTGGACTTGTGATCGGTGAGGACTTTTGAAGAATTGATGCAAAAGGCAGAGGGAGAAAAGTGATGCAAAACTTTTTTCTCATCAGAACTATTGTAAGGGATATGATGTTACAGTGAAACTTTATAAAGAAAATTCTATTAAGAGTTGTTCTGAGAGTTTTGAAGTGACATTTGAGAAATATCTGAAATGGGAGTGTTTCTCCTATGGAGTCAGGAAGAAAAGGGTGTATTTTAATCTGTGATCGGTGAGGTTCTATTTGATAAACTATAGAGACAGATTGCTAAGAGTGAGAGCGTGGGAGAAACTGAAGAGATTGATTCCTATTGTAGTCAGGGTACTGCCTTCTTCAAGAGAAAAGAGATGTAGAGATCATTTCTTAGGAAGAAGTTTTCAACTTTATCTCACAAAAAAGACTTTGAGAAGAGATTTTACTTGATAATTACATTAGAGGCAGCTAGAATACTCCAGCATCTTTGCACAAAGTTTGGACATGACTGATATGTCTGAATAGCAACAAAAATGTTGAAAAACTGAATACTGTAAAACTTAAAGTTTCCACAAGTGACAAGAAGTCCATTGATATCATATTGAGGGCTTGAGGTCTCTCAGGATATGTCACTGGTCATAATCAAAATATTGCAAATTGTTATATATCCCTTATGTTTATTACTCATGCCATTTGTCAAATGTTATATATATTTAGCAAGTTTAATATTTAACTATAAATAAGAGTAATTACTATTGGAAAGGAACTTTCTTAATTTCATGAAATAGTTAATATTTAATGAGCTAAAGTGGGCACTTAAGTCAATTAATGGAAAATATTGCATTTATTAATGAGAAATAACTTTATCTCAACATTTCTCTCTAGATTATTAGAGATCTTAGGAAGATAAAATTAAATAAAAATCAATGAATTGAATGGCAGATTGAGATTCAATGACATACAAGATGAGGTGTGGTAAGACCCCAGATCCATGAAACTTTGCTACATGTGGCATCTATCTCTCCAACTTGTTATATATACAGGGTAGCATCCTATGGCAACTCTTTCTCTCTCTCTTTCTCTTTCTCTCTCTCTCTCTCTCTCTCTCTCTCTCTCTCTATATATATATATATGTATATATATATATATACATATACACACACACACATTTATACACATATGTATACAATACACATTCATATGCATTGCATTGCATGTGCATATACATATGCTATCACAGGGAGGATACACACACACAGACTGTTAATCACTTTATGTAAATTTGCATTTCACAGTTCAACTTTAGGTAAACAGTTCTGAAAGAAATCCACATTCCAAAAAAACCTGTGGAAAGTTTACTGTACAGTGCTATGTGCTCTCTATCTTCTCTTTCCCCTTAGCTAAGCACTCAGTCCCCTTCCCGCCCAAAAAAAACACCTTTAAAAAACCCTTCCAGAAGCATGGAGAGGCCACCACCTCCACCCCAGCCAGATTGGGGGCTTGTTCTTGCTGTTCAAGCTTCATTTTCAAAGAGGACTAATGACATCGAGAGGTTAATATCTTGACTAGAGTTGGAATTGGATTTAAGTGAGGCAGAATTGCACAAAGCTTCACTCTCTCAGAGTCTTCGAAGTCCAATGTCAAGACAAAAGCCAAGATGACTGGAGATGGCCTAGGATGCGGTGGGTGACCTTGGCATCTTTGATGTCTGACCAAACTTGAATGCTCCACAGTGCCTGCTTCAGCCACCTTCATGGCCATTGGAACAAATTGTTCTCATCTGCCCATTCAGCCAGGGGAAGTCTTCATATGCTTGGGATAGATATCCCTCTACCTCACCAATGGGTTTGATGCCTGTTGGTTACCTTCAACCTGTATTAGCCCATTGCCTAGATTCTCTTTATTGGGTTATGGCCGCTGTGCATGCTACAGCTTCTTGGAGCCACAGGTGAGAGTTGGGTGGCAGGTGAATACCAAGTGTATATGAGTAGCCTTGAAAAGGGCTCAGCAAGCCTTCACACCAGAGGTACCAGTCCTCCCTGAACACCCCATACACCCTTGCAGAAGGATCATGCAAATAACTATGTACATGCAAAATATAGATATAGTGTAAAAGGCAGTTAGTCTTGAAGCAAAGGCTCTGGTATGGGGTGGGGGAACACCATAGGAAACACACTGGAAAAGGTCACTTGCAGAAGGGGTGACTTGAGCCAAATCTTGAAGGAAGTCAATTGGTGAAGGTGAGAATGTAGAACATTTTAGGAATGGTGGTCAGCCAGTACAAAAGCAGAGTTCAGAGCTGTGTAGAACAGCAACTATACTAGCTTAGATGGATTGTGGCACACCTGGAGGGAAGTAAGGTGTCTATAAGAAGACTAGAAAGGCAGGAAGAAGCCAGGCTGAAATGTTTTAAGTGCCAGTCACAGCTTTTTACATTTTTTGTAAAATGACCTCCTTTCTACCTCTCTCTGTCCCTCTCTTTCCTACATCCATACTGAACATAATAGGGAACCACTAGAGTTTATTGAGTAGGGGGAGGTGACTAGCTGTAATTGGGCTTTAGGAAGATCACTTTGGCAGTAGAGTGGAGAACAGATTGGAGTCTTGGAGGAGAGTCTTGAAGGAGGGGGACCAACCAAAAGGCTGTTGCTATGGACCAGATGAGAGGTAATGAAGGCCTGAACAAGGATGGTGGTTGTGTCAGTGGAGAGAAGGGAACATACAGAGATGTTGTGAAACAAGGGTTGAAAGAGGATTTTTTAAGAGCTAAAAGTGGTATGTTGAGAGTCAGCATAACTGACTCCACTTTATCCTGTATTTGCTGCTTTTTTTTTTACTACAAAGCAAACTGTCTCTTTCAATGCCTCATTTCTATGTGCTTGATGACTACAAAAAGAAGATTCTTAGGACTTTGATAGTTCAAGAAAGTTGTCCCATTATCTTTATCTGATAAAGCACATAGGTGGCACTTCACAAATGTTTATCAACTGACTGATTCATGAAGGTAGTTCCTTGGTCTAGTGGGAATGGCTATGTAACAAGTGGCTAGCATTGTCTTTGGTCATAAGCACAGCTTCTCTTAGGTTAGTATCTATGGCTTAGTAGCTTTGGTGGAGAGAATATGGAAATGTCATCTGTGAGTTATCTCACACACACACACATGTCCATCCTTTCCTGGTGGAGTATGTCATACTCTGAGTGAATAAACTGCAGTTTTCCTAATGTCTTTATCCCGTGTTGGCTTAGTGGCTAGTCAGGACGCTAAGAGAATTCTCCCAACAGGAGGAATGATAAAGCTGTGACAACAGATTGGATATGTGGGGTAAGGACAAGTGAAGACCCAAAGATAATACCTACAGTATGAGCCTGAATAACTGGAAGACTGACAATGCCTTTGATAGTAGTAGGAAAGTGGGAGAGTGGGAAGTTTTTAGGGGAAAGATGGGGGGGCTCTGTTTTGGGCATGTTGAGTTTGAAATATCCAGAGGGCAGATTTAGGCTGGAGTTCAGGAGAAAGACTAGAGCTGGACATATAAATTTAAGAATTATCTGCCTAGAGATGATGACAATCTACAGGAACTGATGAGATCACCAAGTGAGCTAACATAACAGGAGAAGAGAAGAGGGCCAAGGATAGATTTTTATGGGACACTCATGGTTAGCAGATGTGACTAAGATGAAGATCTAGCAAAGGAGACTGAAAAAAGTACAGTCAGATGGGAGGAAAAGAAGAAGAGAGGAGTATCACAAAAACTTAAGAGAGGAGAATTTATTCAGGAGGAGAGGCTGATTGTGTCAAAGGCTGCATATAGGTCAAGAAGGATGAGCCCATTAGAGTTGGCAATTAAGAAATCATTGGTAGCTTTGCAGAGGGCAATTTCACTTTAATGATGAGGCTGAAAGACAGATTATGGAGAATTTAGAAGTAGGCAGAGCAGAGGAAGTGAGGACACCTAGTATAGTCAGCTTTCTCGAAGAGGTTAAGATGGGGAAGAGAGACATAGCACAGAACTTAGTTGAGATGACAGGATTAAGTAGGAGTTTTTTAAAGTCGGGAGAGATAGGTAGGTAGAGGCCCCCAGGGAAAAAGCTAGAAGATAGAGCATTGGAGGTTTGGCTTGAGATGGTCAGGGCTTCTTTTATCACTCATCCTCTCCTGTCTATGTACTTGTCTGCCACCCATGTGTCTGTTCCCCGCCCCAACCCCCTCACCTTGTTCTTCTTCCCGTTCCCACGAGGGCCTCACGTGGCTGGCCTGGGTGTTCCTCCTCCAGCTCTCACTTCTGTCTGTGGTACCCATGTGTCTCTGAACCATGTGCTGCCCCCCCCCACAGGGGGGAAGGATGACTTCCTTCCTACCTCTCTGTCCCTCTTTTTCCTACATCCATAGACAAACTCACATTATATAAAAATCTATTTACATAGAAGTCTGCTGAATGGTCCAATTCCAAAAAGTGAGAACAGTCATATATAAAACTGTCATGTGCTGGTAAATGTTTAACAACTGGCTCTTCAAAAAAAAAAATCTCTGTGTGTGTGTGTGTGTGTGTGTGTGTGTGTGTGTGTGTGTGTGAGAGAGAGATAGAGAGAGAGAGAGAGAACACACTTGTAAGTTTAATCTGCATTAACATTTTTCTCCATCATTTTCTCAAATCAGAAAAACAATAAATCAGGCCTCGATTTGCAGTGTTTGCTGATTTCTGAAGCATAAATACACTAAAAATCGAACAATCAGCTGAGCACAGCCCCAATATAGATATCTTGTAAAAATCTAATTGGGTTGGTGGATTATCTGTGCCAACATCATTTTGGTCTTTTCAAAAGCCTCCCATTTCTCTTCCTCTTTGGTATTTCATTCCTGTGAGAATCCATCTCTCCCGGGCAGACTTTCTCTGTAGAATTTTAGTTCATGCGATCCTACCATTTTTCCTTTGAATCTTTGGAAATCTGCTTCCACTAAATCTAGAACGCAAGCCAGACTGTGTGCTTTCTTTTCAGTACTGAAGGGAGTAACAAGGGATGCAATGTCTTGGATGAGAGTGGGGAATAAGAGCCGGATTTCCTTTTTCTGTGAAATTAAGAAATCCAGGACAAAGACAGATGCTTGACAAATAGTAAAGGTTCCAAAAAATACAGTAGAATTTGAGAATAGAGGAAAATATGGACTATGAAAAGTGGGGGTGGGGCTGAGGTGGGGAAAGGTAGAATGGGGAGAGGATTTTGGCCTCAGTAGGTGTTGACTCAAGGGGGGATAAGGGGAACAAGAGCTGGTCATTTGACCTCCATAGCATGGATGTAAGGAAGAGGGTTAGATAAGGAATGACTAGATCTTGTGGAGACCAGCTGAAGCAGGCGCCGTCGGCTCGGCGCGGCCCGCTGCAATCCGTGGAGAAACGCGCCGCCGGGGCCCCATCATGCCCGGCGACCTGCAGGAAGGCTTCGGCTGCGTCGTCACCAACCGGTTCGACCAGCTATTTGACGACGAATCGGACCCCTTCGAGGTGCCGAAGACGGCCGAGAACAAGAAGAAGGAAGGCTGCGGCGGCGGCTAGCCCGGCCCCAAGAGCGCGGCGCAGTCCGCGGCCCAGGCCGGCGCAGGCGGCTGCGGGGGCGTGCCCGGGAAGCCTCTGCGCAAGGAGTCGCAGAAGGACCGCAAGAACCCGCCGCCGCAGCAGTCCGAACCGCCCCCCGCCGCCGCCGTTGGCGGACGAGACCCAGCCGCCGCCCGCTGCTTTTAAGAAGGAAGGGATAAGACGAGCTGGTAGGCCTGACCAGCAACTTCAGGGTGAAGGAAAACCGATTGACAGGAGACCGGAAAGGCGACCACCTCGTGAGCGACGATTTGAAAAATCGATTGAAGAAAAGGGTGAAGGAGAATTTTCAGTTGATAAGCCTGTCATCGAGCGGCCGATCCGAGGTCGTGGCGGTCCTGGGGGAAGAGGACGTGGTGGCCGTGGCCGTGAAATGGGCAGAGGAGATGGTTTTGACTCTCGTGGAAAGAGAGAATTTGATAGGCATAGTGGAAGCGATGGATCTGGGCTGAAGCACGAGGACAAACGTGGCGGAAGCGGCTGGCACAATTGGGGAACGGCCAAAGACGAGTTGACTGACTTGGAGCAAACCACTGTGACCGAGGAGTCACCCGAAGGAGAAGAGTGGCTGATCCAGCTGCTGATACAGAAAATAAAGAAAATGAAGTGGAGGAGGCAAAGGAGGAGGGCCCGAAAGAAATAACCTTGGATGCGTGGAAGGCTATCCAAAATAAGGGCCGGGCAAAAGTAGAATTTAATATCTGCAAACCCAACGAGGGCGCCGATGGGTAGTGGAAGAAGGGATTTGTGCTCCACAAGTCCAAGAGTGAGGAGGCTCACACCGAAGCATCTGTGATGGATCATCACTTCCGTAAGCCCGTCAGTGATATCACATCCCAGCTGGAGATCCATTTTGGAGACCTTGGTCGCCCGGGACGTGGCGGCAGAGGAGGGCGAGGCGGGCGTGGACGTGGCGGACGGTCCAACCGCGGAAGCAGAACTGACAAGTGCTTCTGCTCCTGATGTAGGTGACCCAGAGGCTTTCTCGGCTCTGGCCTAAACTGGACGTCCTAAGCCAACCCCGGTTCCTTTGTGGACCCTCCTCCACGAGGCTTGCATGCTTAACGATCCTAAACGACTAAGAAATTAAAAAAAAAAAAAGACTGTCATTCATACCATTCACACCTAAAGACTGAATTTTGTCTGTTTTGAAAATGAACTTCTCTCGCTATACAGAGGCAACAATATGGTAGTCAGTTTTGTATTTAGAAATGTAATGGTAGCAGGGATGTTTTCATAATTTTCAGAGATTATGCATTCTTCATGGATACTTTTTTGAATTGCTGCTTGAAAATATATGTTTCCAAACTTGAAATATAGATGTGAACAGTGTGGGAAAAAAAATAAGGAACGACTAGTTGATAGGGGCCTCTAACCACTAGGGCAGTGAGCTTCAGATGGCTCAGGTTCCCAGAGTGCTCTGTGGGTGTATAATTAACCGGAGAGTGAAAAGATTTCTGGAATTCCATCTTCTCTGTGATAATCAGTCATGGAGCTTGTCTTCAACATAACCTCGTCTATCCTGGTTCTGTAATCCTCCCCAACTCCAACCTACCCAGAGGGGCATAGGCCCTTCAGGACAGTTATAACCTATCACCTAATGGCTGGGGCAGGTGCCCGTCCAAGGACAAGATTTGTGCTCTGAGACTATAATTGGTAAGTTTTTGTCTCGGGACAGGAGGAACAAGCACGAATGAGCTGACAGACCGAAGACCCCATTGTCTTAGTCCTTGAGGAGCTGAGACCCATTCCTCTTCCAAACTTTCATATTACTGTTGAAGGCACCACCATCCCTCCAGCCACTGAGGTTCTGACCATGGCAAGATCCTTGGCTCCTTACTCACATTGACTCCACATCCAGTCAGTTGCCATATCTTGTCATTTCTACCTCAACTTTTCTCTTATCTGTTCCATTGTTGTACATGGTCACCAGCTGAGGCAATAGCTCCTAACTGATCTCCCTGCCTCAACTTTCTCCCCTCTCCAATACATCCTTCACAAAGTTGGCAAGGTGCCTTTTATAAAGCATGTCTGACAGTATCACTATTCAATAAACCTCAATGGCTCCCCATTGACTCTACGATCAAGTATTATTTAATCTTTATCTCATCCTTTTTTAATTTCATTTTTGTGTTTTATAATACACATAAATGTTAGTACAATAGTATATATACATATATATATATAATTTACAAATAAGTCAATATGCACACACTTGAGTTGCATAACCGAAAAGTTCCTACTGAAAGGGCTGTGTGGTCAAAAAAGTTTGGATACCCCCTACTCTAGGATTTTGTGATGATTGCAAATGAGTTAAGGGCCCTCCACTTCCTTTGGCTCCCAGAGTCTTGGAATGTCTTATTGTTTTGATACCCAGGTGGCAGAGGAAGAATAACATAGTGGTTAGGTCATAGAGGATGACTTGAACTCAAGCACTTTTATCCCAAGATTTTGGAGAATGAGACACATCCAGAATCTTCTACTCTCTACATGGAGTTGAGATTCAACTTCCAATCTTGCAATGTCCAGAAGTAAGTGTCTCCCCCACCCCATTAGTCTGGTGTACTATTTCTTAAGATCTGTGATGGTTTAGAATTCTCTCCAGAGCTAGCCTTCTACTGCTACTAGTACCTTGAGGATGAGGTATTCAAGGGCCCTATTGATTGGATCAGTAGGACCCTAACTAAAGTTATCTAGACATGGAGCAGGCCCTAGCTCCTGGTCTCCAATGGTTCTGTTACTTGAGGGTCCTTGTCTGTGGCAACTAACCATACCCAGAGGTTCTGAGCCCCTAGAAGTCAGAGATACCCAAAGGTCTGTGTGCCTCTGGAGCACCAGCAGAGATCCAAAGCTTCCAGGAACCAGAGGCCCATAGCAGAGGAAAGGAAATCATTAAACAGTACAAATGAGGCCTTGATTTATTGTTTTGTTGATTGTTTGGACTTAATAAAGTGATGTTGGAAACATTAATAATGCAGATTAAACTTAAAAGTGTGCCATGCATACATTTTATTCATAGTATCATTAATTCAACATTTGCCAGTACTTTGTTCTTGTTGAGTCATGTCTGACTCTTTGTGACTTTATTTTGAGGTTTTCTTGGCAAAGACACTGGAGTAATTTGCCATTTCCTTCTCTGATTCATTTCATAGATGAGGAACTGAGGCGCAGGTTTAAGTGACTTGCCCAAGCTCACATAGCTAGTAAGTGTCTGAGGCCAGATTTGAACTCACGAAGATGAGTTTTCCTGATTCCAAGCCCAGTGCTCTGTCTATTGTGCCACCTAGCTGCCTCCATTTACCAGCATACCACTGCTCATTAGGTCTACCACTACTAGCACACATACTTTGGGGAAATTATTTTGGCAGCTGTGTGGAGGAAGGATTGAGAGGAGAGAGACTGGAAGCAGGAGGGACAGATAAAGGGCTACTACAACAATCTGGGAGAGGTGCTGAGGGTAGTGGACAGGTGGTGGAGAGAAGAGGTCAGATACAAGAGACAAACTTAATAGGACTTGGGCAAGTGATTGGATTTGGGAGATGAGGGAGAGAGAAGAATTAAGAATGACCTTTGGGGGTGGGGAGCCTGGAGAACTGGCAGGTTAGTGGTTCCATTGACAAAAACAGGGAGGCCTGGAAAAAGGTGAGTTTAGTTGGGAGGAGAATCTCAGTGAAGTAGCAGCCTAAGCCATCTGCTGAAAGTATGGTGACAAGGGTGTTGTTGGAGCTTGAGAAGATGGGGATGAGTCTGGAAGGTATGCAATGGGGTAGTTTTTTTTGCACAATCATGGAGGGCTGACATTCATACTTAACTCATGGATTTGTTCGTTCATCTATCTAATATAGAGATCACGGCCTAGCTACGCCTACTGGTCTGTGCTACTCTAGTCCACATCCTCCCATAAGCTCAGCACATGGAGCCACCTAACATGCTGGGAGCCTCCCTCATTTTCTCCTAACATCTCAAGGACACCAATGGAGCACTTAGGCTGCCCACCTATTATCCTTCCCTCTTGCCATGTGACCGGTCTATTTTCTTTTTTTGATCATACATTTCCTGATCACATCCTTGACTCTGGTATCTCTTTGAAGTTCCTTATTTATTACATGTCACAGCCTGCTCACACACAGGATGCCTTTTCATAGCCATCTGAGTGATCCTCAACTTCAGTTCTCCAGCAACTGTACTATTCCATGACTTGCAGCCAGACACCATCACCAGAAGAATATTGGTATTAAAAATCTGGGTCCTTTTTTCCAGGAAGAGCCTTGAGGGGTATGATAAAAACTGATTTCTCAAAGGCAATCTAGCCTGTTTTATTCCTCTGTTCAATTCTGGGCCCAGCTCCATTTGCAGGGCACCATCCAAGTTATATACACTGATGGACCAGCTCTGTGCATGTCCAACTGCATGTCATCATCTGGACAATAGATGTTCTTTGTTCATTTGTTTTTTCTTCTCTGGATGGTTAGGTCAAATTATTTTGAATGGCTAGAGATCTAATCCAGGGTGTTCTGCAATGTCCTATGGCTTGCGACTAGTATGATATAATCCACAAACAGGACCATCTAGAAGACTTTGCTATCCATTAGGAATTCCTCTTCAATTTGGGACTCTTGAGTTGCCTCTGTAACAGTAACAAACACCTTTGGGGAGCAGAGATGTCTCCTTGTTTGGGGATTTGCCTGATATTTATGGTCAGAGGGTCATCCAAATTTATCTCTGTATATCTTTCAAGGAATCTTGAATAATTTCTATATATGGCTAGGAGATGCTTCATTGGAAGAGATACTTTTTGCTCTATTGGAAGGTAACATTTTGCTCTATAGGATTGAATGCTTTTTTGATAATTAACAACCAATAAGTATAATATTACTTGCAAAAGCCTGCTAGGTGGTGCAATGGATAGAGCAGAGCAAGAGAGTCAAGAAGATCTGAATTAAAATATAGCCTCGGTCAAGGGCATGGTCACCAATGCCAATGCCAAGAGCTCCAGAGAAGTCAATGAGGATGAAGACTGTGAAAAAGCTGATTCAATTTATCAGTTAGAAAGTCACTGATAATCTTGAAGGGAGAAGCTTCTGATCTGGTAAAGCAATGGGATTAGAAAGAAGCCTGATGCTAAAAACTGAGAAGTGAGTGAGTGGTGACAAGTGGAGGTAATACATTTGGAGTTGACTGTGAAAGGAAGGGAAGATATAGGATAACAGCTCGAGGGAATGGCAAGATCAAATGATGGTCTTTTAAGGCAGTAGGGCAGCAGGGGACGAGCCAGCCAAAAGGGGAAAATTGAGTGTAAGAGAGAGAATGAAAAATGGAGCAAGCTCTCAGAAAAGGTGACAGGGGAAAAGACCAAGGGCTCCAGTAGAGAGGTTGGTTTTGACAGAGGAAGGTCGCCCCTTCCTCACTAGGGCAAAGGAGGAAGGAATGGCAAAGAAGTAGAGGAGTTTTAAGGTATGAAGTAGAGGAAAGTGTTCAAGGTGAATGGTCTCAATTTTCTCAGTAAAGACTGAGGTAAGTTATGTTGAGAGGGAGAAAGCGAGGGGTGAGGTAGAGGGTAGGTGTTAGGGACAGCAAAGAAGGTGTGGAGATCACAATTGATTCCATCAGGGAAGAACAAAAGGATTACTGTGAAACAGGAGGGCTTGGTTGAAGTTAAACAACATGAATCTATCAGGGCCTAGATGCATGACTTCCTCCAGCAGTGTTCAATAGCCCTGGAGTGGGAACAGAATTGGAAGATGTAGGGTCACCCAAGGTTGAGGACTGGTGGGAAAGCGAGAGGGGCAAAGGATGCCAGGGTGGAGGACAATGACAGAACCCAGATCGTGAAGAGAGGGAAGTGAGACCAGAGTAGAGGGATAGATTGAGAAAGCAGACAATGGGGAATGGAATGAATGGAAGTCACAGTAAGTTTAAAGAATGGGGAGAGATGAAAGGACAGGATATTATAATCAGAGATGAGAATTTTAGAGTTCAAGAACATGGAGGCAGCAGTCTTGGGTGATGGTGACATTTCAAGCATGACCTCTTCTGTGGGTGGCTGAGGTGGAATGAAGTGCAGGTGCTGAGGAGGAGGCTGAACTGGGAGGCCAGCCAGTCTGAGGGGACAGCAACAGATATCCCCTAGTTAAGGGGGCAAGGGTAGTTGTATAGAGAAAGACTGTAAAGCAAGGCACCAGACTTCTCAAACGTTCCCCTAGGCTCACAAACTGAGTCATTTTCAAATCTTCTCTTTCTCTCAACCTCCATATCTAATCAGATGTCAAGTCATGTTGATGCCACCTCCACGTATCTTATTTATGTCATTTCTCTCCTCATACTGTTCTAACCCAGATTCTCTCATTTGGACTATTACACTAGCCTGATCGGTCTTTCTGCTTCCATTCTTCTCTCTCCCCACTCCCCACCCCCTGTAATCCACCTTCTAAACAGTTAGCAAAGGATAACATCCCCTTTCTGCTCAAGCATCTTCATTGGCTCCCCATTTTCTCTATGATGACAAAGATTAGGCAGCTTTCACTAGCTGAAGATTACCCTTCAAATGGCAAGTCAATTGACAAACACTGTCCTAGGCACTCGGTATACAAAAAAATATACATACCCAACAATACAAATTATATATATTTTATATCCCTTTCAGCAGAACTCACTGCAGACTCCACTGGGAAAATTGAAGCCATTCACATGTATATAAACACACATGTGTATACATACATATGCATATTGCTATATTAGACATATATGAATGACATCGCATATACATGTATAGACACATATGTATATATACAAACCTATTTTGTATATGAGTAGATATATACACACATATGCAGATACATATGCATATACACATATGTTTGAGTGTATCTATACATATATAGTAGGTATATGTATGTAATATATATGTGGGTATACATATACACATACATACATGGGCTATGTCTTAAGGAAAAAGGGCTCTGTTAGGCAGAGGTAAGGAAGGAGTGCATTCCAGGCATGTGGGCCAGCCAGTGCAAAGGTATGAAGACCAGAGAGTACTATATGTGAAGAAGGATTACAGAGTTCAGGGGAAAGACTGTCCAGGGAAGCTGGAAAGGTAGGTTGAAGCCAGGTTGTGTAGGTCTTTAGAAGCTAAACAAAGTAGTTTCTATTTTATCCTAGAGGCAACCATTGAAGTGGAATGACTCAGGGTCAGATCTGCACTTAAGGAAGATTACTTTGACAACAGTGTGCAGGATGGACTGGAGGAAGGGAGACCAGCTAGGAGGCTGTTGCCATGATCTAGGTGAGAAGAGATGAAGATCTGGCCTAAGATGGTAGCTGTGCGAGCAGAGAGAAGGGATTGGATGTATGCAATATTGTGTAGGTAGAAACAGTAGGATTTGATGGAATAGGAAGGGTGAGGGAGAATGAGGAGTTGAGGATAATCCTGAGGCTATGAAGGCTCACCCCAGAGACTAGAAGGATGGTGATGTCTGGACAGAGATAGGGAACTTTGGAAGATGGGATGGTTTGGTGGGGGGAAATGAATTCAGTTTGGGGCATGTTGCGTTTGTGATACAATTTTTTTTTCTTTTTTATATTTTTTATTATTTAATATATTTAGTTTTCAGCATTGATTCAAACAAGAGTTTGAATTACAGATTTTCTCCCCATTTCTACCCTCCCCCTCCACTCCAAGATGGCGTATATTCTGGTTGCCCTGTTCCCCAGTCTGCCCTCCCTTCTGTCACCCC
>CM053622.1:70226096-70436532 GCA_028646595.1 Phalanger gymnotis | reverse complement strand
GGAGGGCAAAAAGGGGAGGCGAGGGGAGGGAAGAGCAGCGATGGGAGGGTGTGGGGGAGAGAGGGCTGTCAGAGGGGAGGGGAGAAAACAGGGGGGAGGGGAAGAGAGGACTGTCAGGGACGGGGGCAAAGCGGGAACTGAGAGAAAGGGGGCGGTGGGAAGGAGAGAGAGGGCTGTCGGGGGAGGGGAGAGAAGAGAGGCGGTGGGAGGGGGCGAAGGGCGAGCCCGACGGGGGGAGGGGCGCGTGGGGGGCTGGGGGCGGGGAGGCCGCTGGGCGTCGGGGCTGCTTGGGGCCCGCGGGGCCGAGGGCCGCCTCCGCGCCGCTCGCACTCACCCGATGCCCGCGGTCAGGGTCACGGTCAGGGGCGACGGCGGCGGCCGTCGCTCCGCGGTCCTGCGTCCTTCTGCCTGCCTGGCTCTCCCGCCGGGCTGCGCCCCAGGCTCCCGGCTGCGCTGCTGCGGCCGCGGATACTGCTGTTGAGAAGCGGGTGGGCGGGACAGGGGGCGGGGGCGGGCCGGGCCGGGCCGGGCCGGGCCTGGCCGGGGGTGGGGCCGGAGCCCCGAGCTCCGAGCAGGGGCAGTGGAGGCTCAGCTGCGGGCGGCTGGGCTAGTGCTGCGGAGGGAGCGAGGCTTCGGTTGTCTCCAGAAGGTGGGGGTGGGGCGGGCACTTCCGGAGCCGTGTGACGTCACTGGGCCGGGAGGGGCCCCGCCTCCCACCCCCGGGGGAGTGGGGCGGCCTCTCGCCTCCTAGGGCTTGGGTACCCTCTCTGTGCCCTTGCTGCTCTTGTCATCTCCCTCCGTCGCCCCATCCCAGCTCTAGGCTCGTTCCTTCTCCCGACCCCATAATTCATTCACACGGTCCTCATCACCCTCCCCCCCATCCTTACCCCGTTCCTCTGTTCCCTTCTTCACCCCTTTCACCTCCTTGAGGAGGTGACTGTTAGAGTGGAAAACGTTGGGTTTGAAGCCAGGAGACGTGGGTTTGAATCCTGACTTCTTAGTTCTGTGACCTTGGGCACACCCTGTAAGATAAGTGGATTGACCTGTATGACCTCCGAGCCCCTCCTCCCGCTCTAAACCTCCAGTTCCCCTTCCTCTTCTCCATCTCCATCTCTCCTTTGTCTCCTCTCCTCTTGCCTAGTGCCTTCCCTTTTTTGTTCTCATCTTTTCCATGCCGCCATTCTCCACCATCCTTTACCTCCCCCTGTCAGTCCCCCTTGCCCCTTCCCCTCACTTCCAACACCCCTTCCTTTGCTTCCCCTTGCCCCTTTGACCTCATCCCTTTCCATCTCACCGCCTTCTGCCCTTCTTCTCTTTCACAAGGTAATCATAGGGAAACCTTTGAAGCATTATATAAGCATTATAAAAATGTGAATTGTCTCCTTGTTGCTCTTCCCTATGTCCATTGAACCCTCAGACCTGATCTCTAATTTCTGGGTTGTGTTCCCTCCATGCTGGGCATGCCTCCTATCTCCTATCACTGCACCCCAGCCCCAGCCTCACCCAGAGAGTAGAGGGTGGAACCATACACTTTAGTAAATATGGGTCAGGCCCAGGACCGAGTTTGCTGCCTGCTCTTGACATAACCACTTTTCTTCAAGAGGGTCCGTGGGTCTATAGCCAGGGTCTTCCTGGCATCCTCTCTGTGGTCGGATTGTGATCTACGTGTTCCTCTCTGTTTGGGACTTTTCAGAAATCTTTTATGGCCTTTCGAGTCTGTCTTCAGGATCCCTTCTCCCATATAAACCTCCTCTGGTCATGTTGTCTTCTGTCTTTCCAGCTACAGGCTTCAGACTAAAGTAAGGGCTGAATTTAAGAGGTCTGTTACTACTCATTTCAGTTCCTGCTCCTTGCCTCAAACACAGCTTCGGGCCTGTGGTTACTCTGCCCTGGTCTGCTGCCTCTAGGCACAGGTTTCCTCCTCAGTCCACAATGGATCTGCACTCAGTTTCTGGGCTTGAGCAACAACTGCCACTTGGCACCTGCCCTTGCTTCCTCCCCAGCGTTAGCCTGGCCTGTGTTGCGTCTAGGATGTGTAGGGCTAGTCATCCTTTCCATCAGTGAGGAGAGGTTTATGCAAAAGCCCAAGCTTAAATCCCAAGCTTAAACAATGATAATAAAGGAAATGAAAATGAAAATGACTCCCAGTTTCCACTTCACACTCATCAGAATGACAAAGATAACAAAAAAGGAAAATGACAATGACTAGAGAGGCTATGGGTGGACCATTACATTAATGCACTGTTCATTGGACTGTAACTTGGTCCAGCAACATTCTGGAGGAATTTGTAAATATAAGCTATATAAGCATATACCCAAAAAGTAACTTTTTTTTTTGCGTACTCTTTGACCCATTAGATTATTGAGTTCCTGGAGGGCAGGGACTGTCTTTTGCCTTTCTTTATATCCTCATCTCAGCACTGATGCTTAGTAAATGTTTATTGAGTGCTCTTCTGGCCAGTGTATATACTAAAACTGGAATGATACAGGGAAGATTAGCATGGCCCCTGTGCAAGGATGACATGAAAATCTGTGAAGTGTTGACTATTTTATTTTTTAAAATATTTATTGACCGACCTAACAATACTACAACCATAGGTACATTCCAAAGAGATCGATGGCAGAAGGAAAGAGTCCATATGTACAAAAATATTTATGGCAGAATTATTTTGGGTAGCAAAGTGCTGGAAATAAAGAGGGTGCCCATCAGTGGAATGGCTAAACAAATTAGGGTGTATAAGTGTAATGGAATGATGTTATGTGGTAAGAAATAAAGGGAAAGATTTAGAGAAACCTGAAAAGACTTACATGAACTGATGCAGAGTGAAGTGAGCAGAAGCAAAACAATTTATACAATGGCTACCATATTGTAAAGGGCTACAGCTTTGAAAGACTGATGCAATGCTGAGTCCAGAGGGCTGATAATGAAACCTGCTTCCCAGATAACTCTGAGACTCTCTAAGTTGCAAAGCATTTATAGATCGATCTGCTTTGGTAGAGCTCCTCATTGAGAATTCCCTACAGCAATGACATCACAAGTCCTACCCTATTCCCCCAACAAAAGCTATCTCCTCTTGTTGACTCTATTTCCTCACCTTCCTCTTACTTCTGAACCCTTTGCAATTTGGTTTCTGACCTCACTATCAAATAAAACCCTCTTCAAGGTTATGAACGACTTCTTAATTACTAAATCCAACCACCTTTTAGCAATCCTTATTCTTCTAACTAGAGGCAACTAGGTGTTGAACTAAATGGAGTACTGGGTCTGTAGCCTCAGACACTTACTAGCTGTGTGACCCTGGGAAAATAACTTACCAGCTGTCTGCCTCAGTTTCTTCATACGTAAAATGTAGGTGATAATAGCACCTACCTCCCAGGGTTATTGTGAGGATCAAATAAGATAATATTTGTACTTTTAAAAAGCATTTAGCTCAGTTGCTGGCACATGGTATAGATGCTTCCCTCCTTCCTTCCTTTCTTCCTTCCTTCCTTCCTTCCTTCTCCTTCCTTCCTTCCTTCCTTCCTTCTCCTTCCTTCCTTCCTTCCTTCCTTCCTTCCTTCCTTCCTTCCTTCCTTCCTTCCTTCCTTCCTTCCTTCCTTCCTCCCTCCCTCCCTCCCTCCCTCCCTTCCTTCCTTCCTTCCTTCCTTCCTTCCTTCCTTCCTTCCTTCCTTCCTTCCTTCCTTCCTTCCTTCCTTCCTTCCTTTCTTCCTTCCTTCCTTCCTTCCTTCCTTCCCCCTCTGCAGGATTTAGCACTATGGACCATCTTCTCCTGAATACTTTCTCCTCCCTGAATTTTTATAACTCTACTCACTTGGTCTTTCTTCTATGCATCTGTTACTTTTCAGTCTTTTTTGCGAGATCATACTATCTGTACTGCCACTTAACTAGTGGTATTCCAAGGGTTTGAGCCTGTATCTCTTCTCTCTCTATCTTAGTGGTATCTTAGATCTTAGTGATCTCCTCACTTCCCTTGGATTCAATCATTATCTCTATGCAGATGACCCCTTAGATCTCCTGCTTCCATCCGCACCCTGACAACTATCATTGAGGGGAGCGATGCATGTGGAAAGGAAGCCCACCAACACTATCGGCTCCCCAAGTCTCACTGGCAGAGCAGACAGGTCACCTTCAGCTGCCAAGAAGGTCAGACCACCTTGACCACCACCTCCTCTCAGACACAGGCGGAGCCCCAAAGCCCCAAGAACAGCAACAATTCCCCAGCACCAGCCTTTCTTGCAGCCTGCTCCCAAAGTCATAGTACAGGGAAGCAACCCTTTTGAAGATGTGACCTGGTAACTTCCTCTCCAGGTGCTGAATGAAGCCCCTTTCTTCCCAACAACCACAGCTACTGAAGACCCAGAAAAGGAAGTTCTTACCACCAAAGTCCTTGGCTCTATCAAATGATTCAACATCAGAAAAGCAATGTGGTTTTGTTGATGGAAATAATACTAAAGACGATGTATTACCATCAGCTTGGCCACTGTACCCTAGAGACCATGGGCCTTTCTATCTCTCTTATAGCTGAAACTTTCTATATGTGTTATCTCCCCACATTAGAATCTGTACCCTTCGAGAGCAGGAACTGTCCTGCTTTTCTTTTGTATCCTCAGCACTTAATACAATGCTTTACATGCAGTAAGCAAGTAATTTTTCATTCATTCATGGACAAATCCAACCCTAGTCTCTCTCTTCAGTTTTCAGCCCTCATCATCATCTGTTTGTTGGACATCTCATCTCTAATAGGCTACATCCCCATAGATGTCCTGTAGGCACCTCAAACTGAACATGTCCAAACCTCATTACCTTCCCCACTCCTCCAACTTTCTTTTTTTTTTGTCAAGGGTACCATATCTTTCCAGTTCCTCAGGTTCACAACCTCAGAGCCATCTTTGACATTTCCTTTGAACCCACCACCCATAGCCAATCAATGATCAATACCTTATTTATTCTTACTTATGATTCAGTATCTCTCCCAGCTGTTCCCTTCTCACCACTTGCTAGGCCACCACACTAGTTTAGTCCTTTACTTCTCACCTGGACAGTCTCCTAATTACGCTCCTAGCTTCTGATCCATCTTTGATGCATGGCTGTGAACTCAGTGGGGTTGGGAGCTGTGTCATTTTTTCATCTCCACTTCGCTGAATATGGGACAGGGGATATTATTAACTGGGGAATCAGGAATGGCCTTTTGTCAGAGGGGGCACTTGAACTGAGCCTTGGAGAAAATTAGGGGTTCCAAGAGGTAGAGGTGAGAGGGGAAAACATTCCAGGTGTAACGTGATCATGTCATGCTTTCTCACCCCCTCTCATACTATTGTCCTTGTATTTATTCACAGTATTGTTTATCCCAGGACCCAGGATGATGTCATTTTGAGGAGCAGAGAGAAATCTAGAATGGTATCTTTACTGCTCACTGTGCCCTTCCCCCATCAAATAATATGCCCTAGATGCCTGCTTTCAATGGACAGGAAGTTGCATAATGAGAAGAGGGGAACAAAACCTGGATGTTGGCACCTAGAATTGGTTTTCTCCCCTTTTTACCCCTTGTTCTTTAGAGGGACTTCCTGCCTGCCATGCTGGATGTGGTACACAAGCAACTTTGCACTTTTACCAAGCTACAGCCACAGAAACTGCCTAAGGCCAGCACTGCAGAAGTGATAAAGAATGATCCTGAGGCTCCAGAAGCTAATGGGATCACAGCGGGGGTGACTCAGTATGTGAGACTCTTACTTGACTAATGGGAAAGTGGAGCGTCTTCTTGTCTTCTCTGTTATCCAAGTCCCAGGCAGAATCACAGATGTGGAAACCCTCCCATGACCTGGGGGGCGGGGGTGGGGGGGTGGGGGGGCGGCCCGGGAAGTGCTTGTGGTGATTGGCAGTTGGTGGGTTGGCTAGCTTTTTCTTCCTGGGCTTCTTTCCCTGGACAATGGCTGTGCTGGGCTGAGGCTGTGCTGGCAGCTGGACCAATCAGGGGTAGAGTGCCCCATGTAGGAATGTTTAATCTTTTCTTTAATTTTTTCCATATTCAACTATGTGGCGACGATAGGGAGATTTTGTTCTATGATTGTAGGGGATTGTTTGGACTGAGAGAATAACTTGCAGACCCAGGATTGGGGTAAAGCCATGGATTTTTCCTGTTTTATTAATTTGGAGTCATATGGCCGCATTATCCCTTAGTCTAAATCCAGGACCCGACAATTGAACCTGACGCAAGAACACCAGAGATTCTACAGCTATTTCTTGGCTGATGGCTTGAGTATAGTGCTATCTAGTGGACGATTTATATACTGCACTCCCTTGCTGGAAAATCAATGTAGCAATGAAAAAGTTTTTATTGAGTGCTTAGCTATGTGTAAAGCTTCTCTCCCAACCCCAATACCCCACCTTCCCAGTCTGCTTATCTGTCACTTAAGTCTCCGTTAGCATGAAATCCCTAGAGGTGCTCGCCCCTGAAGGGCTTTCTCCCCCTCTCAGTGGCAGAGCGAGTGTTGAACCACTGTCACCAACTTTGCGGTTCAGGGCTAAACATAGTCCCCCACTGTGATGTCTTGGATCCCAAACCTGAGCATGAGCCTAAACCAGAGGAAGGAGAGAGACCAGCTCCGGGAGAGATGATTTCCATAAAGACGCCAGGAGAGAAAGTTCTCAGAGAGACTTTTGGAAAAATAGTGCGATGACTGTGAAGAAACCAGGGGTAACAGTGCCTGTGGAGAGTGCCATAGGGACAATTCCTTTGGGGAAAATGGAGGTGACAGGGACTAGGGAGACACCAGAGGAGTCAGTGACTGTAGAGAGACCAGGGGCAGTAGAACCCCTGGGGAGCACAGTGCTGAAAGAACCTGTGCCAATGGAGAGATCAAGAGAACCAGTGGGGCACACAGTGCCCAAAAAGGTGGTACCAGGGGAGGGAAGGGAAGACATGGTTAAAGCAGTGGTGCCCGTGGAGATCCTGCTGCCCATGGAGCCAGGTGCCTTGCGATTTCTGCGATTCTATTACCAGGAGTTTCTTACTAGCCTTGATGAAGTAACCCTCTCCACACTAGATGGCCCTGATGTCACTGGCTTCCAGGTGAGTTCCTCCTGATGCTGTGTCTCTGCTATTCTGAGCATGCTGGTAGCCTATAGGGAACAGTGACATCTTTTAGGAGAACAGACCAGCTAAAAAGAGGTTCCAGAATCTACAGTGGTCCTTGACTCTTGTATCTCCTTTGTTGGGTTTCCCAATTCTTTCTATGGCAGCCTGTGGTCTACCCACTCTCTCCCTGGGCTCTGGGGGTGGTCAGGCTGCTTCATTGATCAGTTCTTGTCTTTCAAAGTTGTTTTTCTTTACAATGATGTTATCCTTGTAGAAATTGTTCTCCTGGTTTAACTCACTTCACTTCTCAACAATTCATATCAACCTAGGATTCTCTGAAATGTCTCATCATTTCTTATGCAATAATATTCCATTACATTAATATGTTCAACCCTTTACTAGTTTGTAGGAGGCAATTTAAGGCACATCCTTAGATTATAGTTTTCTCCCTCCCCCTTCCATGCTAAGTACCCTGTTAAGTACTACCCCCCTCAAGATAAAGAAATTTGTTTTTCCTTCCTTTAGTATTATCCTCCCTCTTAGTCTTCCCTCCTAGCTGTCCTTGATTGTTTCCTGGTTGAATAGGATGTATTTCTTCACCAAACTGTGGGTCCCTTCAACCTTCCTTTGTCTGTTTCAGATATGAGCAAGATTTATCTTATCTGATGCTCAGTTCTTCCAGCCCTTCCTCCATCATTGTATGTATACCCTTCTCATCAGTTCTCATAGATTCAATTACCATCTTTATACTGATGATTCTCAAATCTACTAATCCACCTCTAGTCTCACATCTTCAGTTGCCTTTTGAATATCTTGAACTGGATATCATCCTGTAGGAACCTTAAATAGAAACTGACCCCTGTTGGCCATATGTTGACTTAGAAAACCACAAACTGACATGATCTATGTTGTGTTGTATTTTTAATATTCTATTAAACATTTCCTAATTACATTTTAATCTGATTAGAGTCACTCTTGAGTTTGACACCTCTGCCAGTGTACACATTTGAAATTCAATATGTACAAAACTGAACTTATCTGTCCTCCCCTAGGCCCTCCCCTCTTCCTATCTTTTTTACTCATAGTTTTCAGGGAGTCCAGTGATTCTTAAAATTTCTCTCCTTGATCTCTTTTCCTGGTCAGTTGTTTTTTATTTTTGTATCAGATATCTTTTACTTTTTTATTTTGTTATAATATTTCTTGCTATCTTGTAGAGTTACTGATTTCTTTTTTGGTCTGCTCTAGTTTTCAGGAAGTCCATTTCTTGGGTAAAGTTTATCACTTTCTCTTTTAAACTACTTATTCTCTTTCCAATACTTTCCACAAAAATTTTTATTTTATTTTTATTTCTTACTTCATTTCTTCTGGGTACTTATGTAGTCTTTGGAGGAAAATATAATTTTTCCTCTTATAATTTCTGCTTGCAGTTGTGACAGAATTGCTCTCTCTTTTGGAGATCTCTAGATTTTCGATCATTTTTATTCTAGTCAGTGTTTTCTTTAATTTCGTCATCTCTCCAGCTTTACTTCTTAGATTATAGCTTTGTGCCAGGGCTAAACTTCACCCTTCTGCGGTGCGTTTGGCTTATCCTCACTTGGTCTTATCTCAGGTTCCTTCAACAACCTCCTCTTCCTGGGGTTAGGCTCCCTTGGACCTTTGATGTTCAGAATGCTGGACCTTCAGGGCCCTCTGGCATCCTAGGACAAAGTATTAGGGATCTCCAAGTCCCTGGGCCTGAAGGTCTAAGCATTGCTGTGTAGGTCATTCCCATGAATTTCCAAGTGTCCACCCTACGGTTTTCTCAAGGGTCCTCTGCACTTGCTACCTCCAGGCAGAGTCTTGCAGGCTACACGTATGTCTGGCCTGACTCTGGTCTGGTCACACTTGGAAGCTACTTTGTGTGCTGAGGCTAGTGGACTCCTTTCCCATCACTTCTGGGCTGCTGGTTGACTTTTTTTTATTAATTTTTTTTATTTTTAGTTTGCAACAAACAGTTCTACATAATTTTGAGTTCCAGTTTTTCTTCCCTCCCTCCCCCCTCCCTCCCCAAGAAGGCATGGAATCCCATATAACTTCCATGTATAACTTGGCATTGAATTAATTTACACACTAGTCAAGTTGTGGAGAAGAACCATGACCAATGGAATGACTCATGAGAAAGAAGAAACAGAACCAAAAACAAAAAACAAAAAAAAAACACAACCCAACAACAAATACAAAAGAGAGGAAAAAAAGTGGGAGAGAAAAAAGGCAAGTATGAAGTGTGCCTCTATTTGCATTCATACTTCATAGTTCTTTCTCTGGACGTAGATAGCCCTCTCCATCATGAGTCCTTTGGAGCTGTCTCTGCATATTGTGTTGCTGAGAAGAGCAAAGTCTGTCAGGGTTAGTCATCACAAAATCCATATATCTGTGGTTGTGTATAATGTTCTCCTGGCTCTGCTCCACTCACTCAGCATTATGTCGTGTAGGTTCTTCCAGGTTGCTATGAAGTCCGTATCATCCCCATTTCTTATTGTACAATAGTATTCCATTACCTTCATATACCACAGCTTGTTCAACCATTCCCCAATTGATGGGCATCCCTTTGATTTCCAATTCTTAGCTAGCTGGTTGACTTTTTGGGGGTACGTTTCTAGGGATTGAATTTGTTGATCTTGCTTCCACCTGGTGTGAACTATAGGGTTACCTGGGGTTGTACAGAACATTCCACTTATCATTTCCATGCTTTTGGACGAGCTGTCCCCCTTGCCTGAGATACCCCATCCTCTCCTCCATCTCTTGTAACACCTAGCTCTCTTCAAAGCTCAACTCAAATACTGCTTCTTTCAGGATCCCTTTCCTGATTTCACCTGGTTATATCGTGTCACCCAATTACTTGTAATTTCTTCTGAATTTATTAATTTGCTTGTTGGAAGGGCTGTTGAGAGGCTCAATTTAGATAATATATGAGGTATTTTGCAAACCTTGCATCAGCTGTTGTTATTACTATTATTTATTAATGAATTATCTAGGCCGGAAGTAACCACGTGGCCACAGAGATAGGAACCACCTTTCCATCTCCTTGCTAGATGGGAATTTCTAATCTCTCCATGTTTGGAAGCCCCACTACAAAGTCTATCCACTCACTACCCTCTTGTTTCCTACTTGAGAGGAACCTCCAACTTGTAGGTCACTGAAAAAGATGGAAAATTTGGGCTTAATGTAATGGAAATTCTGACAACTGGGGCTGTCCCCAAATGGGTTGGGCTGCTTTGGGGATATGGTGATTTTCCCATCATTGAAGTTCTTCAAGCAAAGATTAGGTGAACACTTTTCAGGAAAGCTATAGACAATTCTTATTCTGGAACGTTTAAATGTGACAGAAGAGATTCCATTTAATTCAACAAATTACTCTATGTGCAAACACTGCACTAGACACTGGGATATAGAGACAAAAATGCCAAACCTCTGACCTCATGGAGCTTATATTCATCCTATTGGGGGAAGCAAACACTTAGTAAGTAACTACAAGGTGACACAAAATGATTTTTTTGTTCTTTTTGAAAGGGGGAAGGCAGAGCAGTTGGGGTTAAGTGACTTGCCCAAGGTCACACAGCTAGTAAATGTCAAGTGTCTGAGGCTGGATTTGAACTCAAGTCCTCCTGACTCTAGGGCCAGTGCTCTATTCACTGTACCCCCTAGCTGCCCCACAAAATGGTTACAAGAGGTAGAAAGCATTATCAATTGGGGGATTAGGAATGGCCCCTGATTTGTACTTTGAAGGACACTAGGGAGTCTTTGAAAAGTAGGTGAGAGCAAGTGTGACTCTGCCAGACAGAATTTCTGTTTTATACTACAAACAATAGGGGGGCATTGAAGATTGGCTGTGAATGGGTTCTGTGCGAAGGGACTGATTGCATTTTCCTGATTTCAGATTCCTATTTCCAGCTAGCTTCCCCTGGTTTCTCCAATATTTGTTCTGTCTGCCCCATCCAGGGGAGATATCTCCCAGAGTCCTACCAGAATAGGTTTATGATTTCACAAGCATAACCTCAGAGGCTCTGATAGCAGAGAGAAGAGGGAGCTTTCCTTTCCCCCCAAATCAACAGTCTCCCTCTGAACTTTTTTTCTTTATATCCACAGCTCAGTGGGGCACTGGAGCCATGCCAAACTGCTGAAGAATTCCTACAAAGCCTTCTGGGCAGCATTGAGTGCCATATGCTGCCTCTGAAACACCCGAGCAGTGCCTGCTTCCTGTTGGGCAGTGAGGGCCAAGGCCTCCTGAAGGACCTGGAGGTCCAGTTCCATTGCATCCTCACAGTAGATCAACAAGTGGTGGCAGCCCTCGATGCAGCCCTTCATGCAGACCCTGTGGAGGTACCTGCTTTCACCCTCTCCCGTAAGCCCTGACCCTGAGCTCTGAGCTAATTGTTGACCCCACCTTGACAACCCCCAATCTCAGATCTTGCTACCATCATTCTTATCTTTGAACCTCAGTTCTGGTCTTAGGTTGATACTCCCAAGAGACATAGGGGCTGGGGGAGTATGGCAGTGAGTGTGTAGAGTCCTGACTCTGCTTCTCCCTATCTGATCCTATTCCCACAGCTTGACCCCATGGACCTTCTAGAGTCACCAGCAGCTTGGGCCCATGACCCCTAGCCCTGCAGCAGCACTGTTCCAGACACTTCAGCCAGGCAAATGGGTACGGTCACCACCCAGCCTCCCCTTTACTACTGTCCCTGTCCTCCCTCTCCAGCTTCAAATTATCCTTCTCCTATTTTTAGAGGAGATCAAGAGGTTTCTGGACACCCTGAAAGGTCCGGATGAAGAAGAATGCCCTCCCTTAGAGATGGAGGATGAGGAACTGCATGAGTCTGAGGAGGGGGTAGCAGCCCCTGGCAGAACAAAGGAGATGCTTGAGGAGGAGGCAGCCCTGTAATTGGCCCTGCATCATTCCCTGGAGGAGAAGAGCCTGACAATGTGGGAGACAAGGACTCTGAAGCAAGCACTGATGCTGTCCCTGCTGGATGACATAAAGCCCAATGGCGGTGGTGGTGGTGACAGCAGGAAGAGACTCCTGGTTCATGTTGCCCTTGGTCAGGACCTCAGGGAGCTGAGCCAAGCTTTGGAGGCTGTTCTCAGGGCACAGCTACGAGAGGAGAGGGTGACGGGTGTGAGCAGTGTTTACCCCCTGCATTCTGGTCCCACCTGGAGAGGCACCATGATGTGACAATCATCCTGCAGGGAAACTGTGCTATCTTAAGTGGCTATGGTCCCCAGTCTTCCTGTGCTGCCAATCACCTCAGAGCACTGATGACTGTCCCCTTGAGCCAGAGCCACACATTGGCCCCAGACCCTGCCAGAGCAGAAGGTAAGGCTGGTGCTAACCCCTCCCCCACTACCTTCACCTTCATCTCCCTTGCTCACCTGTCCACATGCCCAGTGCTTCTTCCTCTCCCCCATCCCTAAACGACAACAACAATTGAATGTCAGAACCTTGGGGGAGGAAGGGATGAAGGTCTTGACTCTGAGTCCCTTTCACTCTGCCCCCCACACCTCATCAGTGGTGCCACAGGTGGTGGAACAGCAGCCACTAGAGTTGGAGTGTTTGGAGGAGAGTAGTGAGGAATTCCAGGAGACAGTCCGAGCTTTTTGCAGCACCTTGGGCAGCTCCTGCAACAAGATTCGCACCAGCAAGGTAAGCCTTAAGTCCAGCCCACCCTGCCCTAGGCACTCCTGATCACTTCCCTCTTCCTCCACGATAAAAGCTATCCCCTTCAACAGCTCCCAGCAGTTCTACCCAGGTGTGGAAGATCAGAAAAGAGGTCCTCTTTCCTCTGACCACCCCGGGGAGAGCCTGGGGCTGCCTGGAAATTGTAGTCTGGAAATTAGAGCAGGGTTTCTATTTTGTTTGATTTTAAAATAGTGATTGCCTTCTTCGGCATATACCTCATTTCACATTTAGAGTTCCTTACCTCTCTACTGATAGGTGTGGGGTATACCTGACTGACAAATCTCCAGGATTGAGGTTGGTCATTTAATCAGGATTCTCATGCCTTTTGTATTCATTTACACAATTGCACATCCTGTTCTCCTGGCTCTGCTCACTTCTGTCTGCACCAGTAGCTCATACCAGTAGCTTCCCAAGAGCCTTCAAATTCTCCATAGTCGTTGTTTCTTATGATACTATAAAGATAGGGAAAGGGCCTGAATTTGTGATTTCACTAGTATAGGGAATTTCCAGATGAAGAAACTTCCTCTAAAGAAATCAGAGCCATCAATATTCACATGAAAAATACCCTAAATCACTAATAAATAAAGAAATGCAGATTAAAACAACTCTGAGGTACCACTCACACTCATCAAATTAGCTAAGATGACATAAAAGGAAAATGACAAATGCTGGAGGGATGTGGGAAAATAGGTACATTAACACACTGTGTTGGGACCGTGAACTAGTCCAACCATTCTGGAAAGCAATTTGTAACTATACCCAAAAAAACTTAAACTGTGCATAGCTTTGGAACCAGGTTTATCACTATATGCCTAAGAAATCCAAAAAATGGAAAAGGACCATATGTACAAAAATATTTATAGCAGCTCTTTATGATGGCAAAGAATTGGAAATTGAGGGGATGCTCATCAATTGGGGACTGGCTGAACAAATTTATGGAGTTTGGAGTCTGGAGACAGGAAGACCTGTGTTCAAATCTAGCCTCACTAACTGTGTCATCCTGGAAAGGTCTCTTAACCTGGAAAGGTCTGCCTCAGTTTCCTCATCTGTAAAGTGGGGATGCTAATAGTGCCTAATTATCCTAGTTGTGAGGATCAAATGATAACAATATTTGCAAAGCACTTTGCAAACCTTAAAGTACAATATAAAGGCTAGCTATTATCATTTCTTCCTTGGTAAAATGGGGACAATAATCTTTCCACTGTTGTGAAGAAAGTTGTTTGTAAGGTTTAAATTACTACTTCTTATTTTAACTGTTATTATCCCTTCTCCCTGTTAGCTCTCTTCTGCTGCCCATGGCAACCTGGGGTTTAAGCTAGGAGGTTGAAGGGAGGAGATTGGAGCTTTTCCCCAAGTCCAAGGTCAGAGGGTTGGGGGTAGGGCACAAAGGTCATGGCGTGCTCCTAGGAGGCTTTAAGGCGATAAAGGGTCCCATAAGAGCTGCCCAAGGTCAAGAGGGCATCCTGATATGGATGCTTTATGAAGGTTTCTCTTGAATCTCATGGCCCTCTCCCAACACTATCACTATGATTTCTGAGCCTTGACTCAAGGCCTTTCCCCCAAGCCTGGCCTGGCTTGGGCTACCACCCTTAGCAAACTAAACTGATTCCCACCTTCCTGCCCCCAGGCTTCCCCGTTCCTGAGTAAGGGTCCAGAGAAATGATCTCTGAGTATAGACATAGTCCAAAGGCTGATGTTCGGATTTCAGGTGGCATAAGGTTTACTTTGCAACAATTGTAGGGCTCCAGTGAATGCAATTTTCAAAGTAAGAAACAAGCTGCATTTTACAAGGGAAAAAAACTTAGGCATAGAGAAGTTAGATGACTTGTCCATGATGTCACAGCTAGTAATTGCTGGAGGTGGTATTTGAACCCAAGTCTCTTGGGACACTGCTATCACCTCTGAGCTGGCACCAGAAAGCCCTGCTCTGCCCTGGGGCTGGAGCTAAACCTAATGCTTCAGCTGCCCTCTCCCCAATCCCTATCCCAACCCCTGCCCACTACTAAGTTCTCTAGGTAACTTGGCCAGACGAGGTGTCAAAGGCTGTCTTCTAGGGCCATAGAGAAGTCACTATAGCTTCTGGGCACTCGCTGCATTTGTACCTAAGGTCATAGCCTAGGAAATGAAGGGAAATTGCTTCTTGACCTTTTGGTTCAGATCAAGTCCAGAAAGTTCTAGGAGCATTCTCGGGGTCTTTGGAGTATGTTAGGGGCCACAGCCTGGGAACCCTTAAGCTTCTGGCCTGGTTAGATTATTGCCCACTGAATGTCTGCCTCCTTCTTTGCCCTTAGGTTCAGTGGGTGTCTCATGCCCTGTTCCAGAGTCAGTATGAGCTGCACAAGAAGACCCTGGAAGAGTCATGTCCCCAGCAACCTGTCGAGTGAATCCTCTACCATGGAACCTCTTGGCAAGCTGTGCCTGATATCTGCAGCCACGGCTTCAATCGTAGCTTCTGTGGCCGCAATGGTGAGAGGCAAGGAGGCAATGTGAGAGACCCACAAGAAAGGTTTGGGGATACAGGGTGAGAGGGATAACATGCATTGGAGAGTGAAGAGTAGGACTGAGATACAGGTTTGGGGGTGTTGTGGGGGAGAGTGAAACATTTAAGGAGAAGTGTGAGGGATTAGGGAGTGATGGGGGGGCCAGGCCCAGAGGTGCTGGAAGGTTCTGGGGTGCAGTGAGGATAGGGGGCTGTAGTCTCATCTTTTCCCTTCCTCTACCCCAGCCACCTTGTATGGGCAGGGGGTGTATTTTGCTGTACAGGCTAAGGTCTCCATCCAGGACCGGTACTCACCCCCAGATGCCAAGGGGCACAAGGAGGTATTTGTGGCTCGAATGCTGACAGGATACTATGGGAAAGGACATCCAGAGCTATGGGTTCCACCCCAGAGGGACACTGAGCGGGGCATCCACTGCTATGACAGTGTTGTTGACTCCATAGGAAAGCCTAGAGTTTTTGTCATCTTCCATGACACTCAGGCCTTACCCATCTTCCTCATCACCTGTCAGTGCATAGCAGACCCCAGCATGCTCCATAGTGACAGCTGCAGTGAACTCAGTAACCCCTCTCCATCACTTCTCCTCTACTGACTGCTGAAATGTCCCCAGGACCCACTTGCTCCTTCTTTGCCTGAATCATTCAGATCTGGTTTGTCCACATGGGTCAGGTAGTATTGGATGAAGTAAGGTGGGGAGAAGAATATGGGGCGAGGGCCTGGTTTCTTGCACTGGCATAAAAGATTTCCTTCCTTCTTCTCTGCTCCTACCTTCTTTTCCTTTTCTCTTTCTGTCCTACCTTTCCCCTCCCCTCAAGTGGAGATCTGATCTAGAAAGTGAAAAGGGAGCTTAAAGGATGTGGGAAGGAGAAAACTGTCTACATAGATCTTCCATTCTTAGTACCAAAAAACAACAGGTGCGACATAGAAAAATGAGGAAAGTAGCCTAGCGATTCCTTGGAGACAATGGCCAAGAGGCAACCTGCCCCCCCCCCAATAAAAAGCATAACCTCAGATGTCTATGTCAAAAAGACAAAAATATGTGATGAGCATTTTTAATTTCATAGGTATCCTGCCAGAAGCAGCATGATGTTTAATAGTCAATAAAGATTTATTAACTACCTGCTATGTGCTAGGTGCTATGCCAAGTGCTGGGGGGATACGAATAAGAAAAAAAGATAGTTCCTGCCCTCAGGGATCTTACAATCTAACTGGGGAAGTTAATACACAAAAGGAAATTGAGAAGAGGGGTAGAAGATGGGTGCCACTTGGGGTACCTAGCATGATGTTAAAACCAAGAACAGCTGACAAAAAATAAAGAGTTAGCAGGAAAGTTCTCAGCTCTCTAGAAAGGAAGACTTTGGGGGGAGTTTGTTGCTCCCCCACTCCAGCCCTCCTATCTATCAGTGGGAAGAGGCAGCTGAGGGGGCTGAGAAGGCATGGAATCTGGAGTCTTAGGGACAAGAAGACTGCATCTGACACATGCTGGCTGTGGGACCCTGGGAAAATTACTTGACTCAGTGCTCTAGGCAACTCACTAAGTCCTCAAATTCTAGATGTTGGGAATTTCCTACAGCGATGAACTTCCAAGTCTGGACTATGGAAATAAAAGGGGGGAGTGTATTAGGTAGCTGCAGTGGGATAGAACTAAATGAATGAACTGGGCTGGGATTCTGGAGGGGTATGTTTGAGTCCAAGTAAAATCCAACATTTAATAAACATGTACTATGTGCAAGGCAAGCTGCTAAAGATACAGAAGGAAGAAATAGTCCCCGCCCACAAGAAGCTTATGTTCTACTGGCAGGAGACACATATACAGATAAGGAAATAGAAAGTTTACGCAAAGTAATAGCCTAGAGAAGAGGGTAGAGAACTGGCCTGAGAGTAAGAAAGACAGATTAAAGTCCTGCTTTTGACATGCTGGCTGTGTGTGACTTAAATTCTTAGTGCCCCAGACAACTGCTATCTTTTGACTTGTCGATCTATAGTAGTGGAAGAAAATATACACAAAGGGAGTTCCCAACCCTGAAGAAACCAGAGTCAGGCCACGAAAACAAGGAATTTCAAGAAGGAGAGAGAACTAATGACTGGAACTGGATAGGTCAGGATAGGTGTGTGTGTGTGTGTGTCTGTGTGTGTGTGTGTGTGTGTGATCAAGAAAGGTTCTGCCCAAAAGGTAGCACCTGAACTATGCACGGAAAGATGGCAGGGGTTCAAGGAAGTGTGTTCCTGATACAGAAGAACATCTGGGCAAAGGTGCAGAAGGGGTAAATGGCATATTGTGTACAAGGAACAGTATGCAAGCCAGTCTGCCTGAAGCAAAGAATAAATCAAGGGGCATGATATAAAACAAAACTGGGAGCCAGCTTGTGGAGGGAAGTTAGGATTTTATCCATGAAGCACTACGGGGCCCCTGAAGATTCTGAAGTAGAGTGATATGGCCAGATCTGTTTCCCAAGCAGATCCATCTGTCAGAAATGTGGAGAATGGATTTAAGAGATTAAAGGCTTGGGAGAGGGAGACCATTTGGAGGCTATTGCAATAGTAATGGCAATAGATAACTAGAGTTAAGGCTGTATGAAGGGAGAGAAGAGGATTGTCGATGGAGACTTGGCAACTGATTGGATGTGGGCACAGAAGCACAGAGGGGTTAAGTGGGTTGCCTGTCATCACACAATTTAGTAACTACTGGAAATGGAGGAGAAAAGGGAGAGCCAAAGATGCCTAAAGCTGTAAGCTTGAGTGATTGGAAGGGTGATGGTGTCTTTTTAAAAATATATTTTATTTATTTCATTAACTATTTCCCAATTACATTTAAAATATTTTTAACATTCATTTTTAAAATTTTGAGTTCCAAATTCTCTCCCTCTCTTCTACCCCTTGAGAAGATAGCTAATATGATATCAATTGTACACGTGAAGTCACGCAAAACATGTTTCCATATCGGCCATGTTGCAAAAGAAAACACACAGAAAAAAAAAACAAAAAAAGTAAAGAAAGTGAAAAAAGTCTGTTTCGATTTGCACTCAGAGTTCATCTGTTCTCTCTCTGGAAGTTAATAGCATTTTTCATCATAGGTCCTTTGGAATTGTCTTAGATCAATTTTTTCATCAGAGTAGCTAAGTCTTTCACAGTTGATCATTGTTACAATGTTGCTGTTACTGTGTACAATGTTCTCCTGGTTCTGCTTGCTTCATTTTGCATCATAAGACTCCTGAGTTTTCCTGAAACCATCCTTCTCATCATTTTTTTATAGCACAATAGTATTCCATCACAATTATTTACTGCAACTTGTTCAGCCATTCCCCAATTAATGGGCATCCCTTCAATTTCCAATTCTTCACCACCAAAAAAAGAACCGCTAGAAATATTTTCCCTTTTCTTTGATTTCTTTGGGACACAGATCTAGTAGTGGTATTACTGGGTCAAAGGGTATGTACTCCAGCTTCTGGGATAAGAAGTCATTATTTAACCAAAACTGTAGGGAAAACTGGAAAATAGTATGGCAGAAACTAGGCATAGATTAACATCTTATATTGTATACCAAGATAAAGTCAAAATAGGTACATGGTTTAGATATAAAGGGGGCGACTATAAGCAAATTAGGAGAGCAAAGAATATTTTAACTGTCAGATCTAGGGAGAAAGGAAGAATAACTTTAAAATTGATTGTGTGACATAGGAGACACTGGCACAGGACCGCTCAGCATGGTGTGCCCACATCAGAGAAGATGCTGTGCTCTATGAACAAAGTAGAATTGAAATGGCTCAAAGGAAATGCAGGATGTGCAAATTTAGAAAATCCACTGCAAATTTCACATGGACTATTTGTGCCTGACCTGTGATAGAACATTGTGAGCCCCTGTTGGTCTAATCAGCCACAGTCAGACATGTTGAAACTTGACTCTAGCATAGTGATGTCATTTTGGTCCTCTTTGAGAATGAAGAACAGCTAACCAACCAACCAACCAACCAACCAACCAACCAACCAACCAACCAACCAACCATAACCAAACAAGAGATAGAGAACATTGTAGAATGCAAAATGGATAATTTTGATTACATTTCTAAATTAAAAAGGTTTTGTACAAGTAGCCAATGCAACCAAGCTTAGAAGGGAAGCAGAAAGCTGGGAAACAATTTTTATGGCCAGTGTTTCTGATAAAGACCTCATTTCTAAAACATATAGAGACCTGAGTCAAATTTATAAGAATACGAGTTTTGATAAATGGCCAAAGGATATGAACAGTCAGTTTTCAGAGGAAGAAATTAGAGATACCTATAGGCATATGAAAAAAATGCTCTGAATCACTATTGATTAGAGAAATGCAAATCAAAACAGCTCTTAGGTACCACGTGTCTCCTGTCAGATTGGCTAACATGACAAAACAGGAAAATGACAAATGCTGGCAAAGATATGGAAAAATTGGAACACTGTTACATTGTTGGTGGAGTTGTGAACTGATCCAGCCATTCTGGAGAGCAATTTGGAATTATGCCTAAAGGGCTATAAAAATGTGCATACCCTTTGACCCAGCAATACCACTTCTAGGGCTGTATCCCAAAGAGATCACACAGGTGGAAAGGGACCCATGTGTACAAAAATATTTATAGCAGCTCTTTTTGTGGTAGCAAAGAATTGGAAATCAAGGGGATGCCCATCAATTGGGGAATGGCTAAACAAGTTGTGGTATACGAATGTAATGGAATACTATTGTGGTATAAGAAATGGGGAAGATACGGACTTCATAATAACCTGGAAAGACCTGCGTGATCTGATGCTGAGTGAGCGGAGCAAAACCAGGAGAACATTGTACACAACCACAGATATATTGATTCTGTGATGACTAACTTTGATAGACTTGGCTCTTCACAGATTCCAAGACAACTCCAAAGGACTCATGATGGAAAGAGCTATCTACATCCAGAGAAAGAACTATGGAGATATGCAGATCGAGGCAAACTATTTGCTTTCATTTTTTTTTCTCTTTTGTTTTTATTTTGGTTTTGTGTCTTCTTTCTCATGATTCATTCCATTGGACATAATTCTTCTTTACAACTTGACTAGTGTATAAATAAGTTTAATGCGAAGCTATATGTAGAAGATATATCAGATTCCATGCCATCTTAGTGGGGAGGGGAAGAAAATCTGGAACTCGAAAACATGCAGAACTGAGTGCTGTAAACTAAAAATTAAAAATCTTAATTTAAAAAAGAAGAAAGAAAGCCAGTTTCCACAACACTGTAGCCCCTCATTCCCTAGACAAAATAGAAATGTCTTTAAAAATGCAAAAGAAACTAAAAGTCCACCAAAATAAAAGATAAACAAGGCATAGAAGGATATCAATAAAATGAAGAAGGATCAGAGTGAATTAGCTATCAGTGTGAAAAATGAAGACCACAGAAGCTGTCTGGAGAGATGTCTTCAAATAGATAGATGATATAAAGAAATTAAGAAAAAATTAACAATGCTAAGAAATACCAAAACTCTAGTAAGAGCTGAAAGAAAATTTAAAGTTGCCCAAGTAAATTAAGTGATAATTAAGAAATGCAAAAAAAAATAACCAGGATATACTACAAAAATGCACACATGCAGCTCATGGCATATTTGCCACAATTGAAACCAGAATTGCCCGTGTAGCCGAAGGGTTTTGCTTCCTTTACTCCTCTTGTTGAATCTTCCACAGGTCCCAGAGATTAGGAAAGAGACCTAGGGAGGAGATTCTGAGCCCTTTTCTCTGTAAAGTGGTGTTCTAGTCTCTTCTGTAGCAGACAACTACAGAAAGGAGGTGACTTTGATTTAGGTCTGATCCCTTTCTGGGCAGGGTCAAGATACCAGTAATATGTGGCAAGAGGGAGAAACAGCAGCTCAGGAGCAGGTGGGGCCAACTGGCAATGAAAAGAGATTTGCCATCACAAACAGTTGTTGCTCAGAGCCTGAGAGAGATACCCAGAAACTTAACTCCTCCATCTCCTCTTGAGAGACAATGTGAAAATACTCTCCTTTACTCCTGAGAAGGAAATTTCCCTAGCATAAGAAGCAGAAGGGGGATAGGTATAGGAAAGGAAGAAAGAAAAGAAAAGAAAGAAAGAAAGGAGAAAGGAAGGAAGGAAGGAAGAGAGAAAGAAAGAAAGAAAGAAAGAAAGAAAGAAAGAAAGAAAGAAAGAAAGAAAGAAAGAGAAAGAAAGAAGAAAGGAAGGAAAGGAAGGAAGGAAGAGAGAGAAAGAAAGAAAGAAAGAAAGAAAGAAAGAAAGAAAGAAAGAAAGGAAGGAAAGGAAGGAAGGAAGAGAGAGAGAAAGAAAGAAGAAGAAAGAAAGAAAGAAGAAAGGAAGGAAAGGAAGGAAGGAAAGGAAGGAAAGAGGAAGGAAGGAAGGAATCAAAGAAGGAAGGAAAGAAAGAAGGAAGGAATGAGGGAGGGAGAGACTTATTTAGTGCTTTCTATGTACCAGGCACTGTGATAAGTGTTGGAGATAAAATTACAGGCAAGCAAGATGATTCCTGCTGTTGAGGAGTTTACATTCTCCTAAGGAAGATAACATGTAATTCCACTAGAGTTGGAAAGCAGAGCCTGGGGCCCCTGGGGAAGAGTCTGAGTTCCAGAGGGTGGAAAAGGAGGTTCAGAATGCATACAAGGTTTGCACCTCACTGGGAATGTCTGATCTTGCCTATTGTTGCAGGCAAGATAAAGTAGCAGCTCACCCATTGAGCCCCGGGCCCCCAAAATTTGGAGCCTGAGTTCCAGTGGGAGGAGGAGGATGTGCTCCAGAATGCTGGCAGCAGTTTAGAGCTGACTGGAACATGATAGGGCTGTCCATCTCAACCAGGAGTAGGAGGGTTTGTGTGTTTTACATTTACCTTTGTAACTCCGTCCCAAAGCCCACTAATGTAAGATTCTCTCCTTATTGGCGGAGATAAATTCCTTGAACCTTCATGAGGGGTAGAGCAGCTGAGAGAACTCTTCAGTTTTTTGGGACCCTCTTCATGCTTGGGAGTCTCTTTAAATCTCCTTGGGTTTTATGGTCATTTGAGGTGCTTTTGACTTACAGCTTCGAGAGGAAGGAGTCCTTCAGACTGCAGAAGGAAAAGACTCTGGAAGAAGCCAACACAAGAGGAACTGGGCAGTCTCCATCATGCCCATATCTCCAGCTTGCTACACTAGAGACTTCAGGGAACTTCCCCTTGGGTGAGATATAGGACTTTCTCTCTTGGTTGAGCTGAGTCACCTCGCTCCCAATGGGGGAGATCCTTCACTCTGTATTCCCTGGTATATATTCTCCTATTTATTATATTTTCTCTGATTTCTGTTTTGCTACTGATTGGATAAATGGATTTCTTAGTTAATTGCTATGTGTGTGTTCATTGTGGAACTGGTATTTGGTAGGAAGGAATTCAAGCCTTTGGATATAAACCTTAGAGTTTTCCCTCCCCCAATAAAAAAACAGTGATCAGAAGTTAGCTTGAACCTGAAATTTTCATCCCCCTAGACTAATAGTATTTAAAGGAGCAGAGAGATATACTTCTAGCCCAATAACCCCTATATCTAAGGAAAGCAGAGTGGTCATGCTTCTGATAGCCCTAACCTCCTGCTTCCCTTCCTGGCAGGAATTAAATCCTCCCTTGGAGAAGAGTAGGGGGAAGAAGAGACTAGACATGTCTCTCTTGCCCTCTCCCTTCAAATATGTACAAATAAAATACTTACACATCGTGACACCCCCATGCTACATACGGGAGGGGCAGCCCTCGGAACATCTAAATTTCATATATATTAAAACCTGAGCCATCCACATATATCCAAAACACTGGATACAGAGGGCTGAGAAATCGAGAGAGCCAACTGTTCCTGGGAATGAGAACAGAGGACAAGAAGATTTGTAGCAATCTCTATTATTCTCAGTATTTGTAATTCTAGGCTATAGACTCAGAAAGCCATAGTACAGACAAGGAGAAAGCGAAAGGGCAAAAGAGATTGAATGCCACTATAAGTCTTTGGTTATCATCCTCTAACTCAGGGCATATTGCAATGTGTTGAAGGATTTGGAGTTCTTTAGCCAAGAAAGGGACACTTACTATAGCTACAGCAGAGTGCCACCTGGTGGCTGGCCCATATACTGCATTCTGATTTACTTCAAATGTCTTGAGTGAATTTTTAACCCAGCTGTCTCCCTATGTATTCAAAGAAGGCAAACACAAATCTCTCTCTCTCTCTCTCTGTCTCTCTCTGTCTCTCTCTGTCTCTCTCTGTCTCTCTCTGTCTCTCTCTCTCTCTCACACACACACACACACACACACACACACACACACAGAGTATAGAGCACCTGGGACTCAAAGGACTAACAAAAAAATCACTGATTTATACCAACTATTTCCTCTCAACTGACAAATCTTATGATCTCTTCTCAATCCTCATCCTTTTAAATATATATGTATATATATGAATGAATGTATATATATATGTATGTATATATATATATATATATATATATATATGTATCTTTATACACATGTTTAATTATTGGTTTGGGCTACATTTTGAGTTCCAAGATGTCTCTCTTGGTCCCTTCCAAACCCACACCAGAGAAGGCCAACATTTGACACAGAAATATATGTGGAATCATCCAATAGATTCTTCCAAATATCAGTTCTTTCTCTGGAGGGAGATAGCATCTTCCTTTAGAAGTCTTTTGTAGTTGATTTGGATATTCATATTGCTCAGAATAGCTTAGTCATTCACAGTTACTCATCAAACAATATTGCTGCTACCGTATACAGTGTTCTCTCAGTTCTGCTCATTTTTCTCTTTATGAGTTCTTTCCAAGTCTTTCCATGTTTTTCTAAAATCAAACAGCTCGTCATTTCTTATAGCATAGTAGTATTCCATCACAATCAGATGCCACAACTTGTTCAGCCATTCCCCGACTGATGGGCATCCCCTCAATTTCCAGTTCTTTACCACCACAGAGAGAGCTGCTATAAATATTTTAGAATATATAGGTTCTTTTCCTTTTTCTCTCATCACCTTGGGAAACAGACAATAGTGGCATTGCTGGGTCAAAGAGTATACACAGTTTTACGGGGAAGCTAAGTGGCTCAGTGGCTAAAGCACCAGCCCTGGAGTCAGGAGGACTTGAGTTCAAATGTGACTCAGACACTCGACACTTACTAGCTGTATAACCCCAGGGAAATTACTTAATCCCAATTGTTTGTCAAAAAAAAGGCGGGGTATATATAGTTTTATAAGTCTTTGAGCATAATTCCAAATTGCTTTCCAAAATGGTTAGATCATTTCACAGTTCCACCAACAGTGCATTAGTGTCCCAATGTTCTCACATCCCTTCCAACATTTCTCATTTCCCCCTCCATCATTTTAGCCAATCTGATAGGTGTGAGATCATACCTCAGAGTTTTTTTTAATTTGCATTTTTCTAATCAATAATGATTTAGAGCATTTTTCCATATGACTAGATACACCTTTGATTTCTTCTAAAAACTGCCTGTTCATATCCTTTGACCATTTGTCAACTGGAGAATGACTCATATTCTTACAAATTTGGCTCAGGTCTCTATATATTTGAGATATGAGGCATTTATCTGAGAAACTGTCTATAAAAATTTCCCCTCAACTTTCTGCTTTCCTTCTAATTTTGGCTACATTAGTTTTATTTGTGCAAACCCTTTTAAATTTAACATAATCAAATTATCCATTTTACATCTCACAATGCTCTCTCTCTCTCTCTCATTTATTCGTAAATTCTTCTCAGTCCTCATCCTTCCTATCTCTTTGCGGCCACTGACACCGTCAATCATCCTTTTCTCCAGTATAGTCTCCTCTCTAAGTTTTCACGACACTCTTCTTTCTTTGCTCTCTTCTTACCTGTTTAACCACTGCTCATTCTCCTTGGCTAGATCTTCGTCTAGGCCATACCCACTAACTGCATGTCCCCAAGGCTCTGTCCTGGGGTCTTTTGTCTTCTGTGTTTATACTGTCTCACTTGGTGATTTTTTTCAGCTCCCATAGTTTCAATTGTCATCTCTTTTCAGATCTATTTATACAGCCTTGATGTGTCTCTTGACCTCCAGTCTCTCATCATTGTCCATTGGACATCCTGATGGTGTCCCATAGATGTCTTGATATCCAGAATAGACTCCGTTATCTTTCCCTCCAAACCCTCTCATCTTCCAAACTTCCCTATTGCTGTTAAGGGCACCACTAGCCTCCCCTCACCCAGGTTTTGTGTCATCCTCAATTCCTCCCTTTTACTCACCCCACACGGTCAATCTTTTGCCATCTTGTTGTTTCTATATTTATAACATCTTTCATAAGCCTCCCCTTCTCTCCACTCACATCACCACCACTGAGGTACAGACTTTTATCACCTCCTGTTTGATAGCCTGCTGGTTGGTCTCCCTGTCTCAAGACTTTCTACTCAGCTGCCAAAGTGATCTTCCTAAAATACAGGCCTAAACGCAGCACCTTCCATCAAGGTCAAATATAAAATCTTCCTTTTGGCTTTTAAAGCCCTTAGGCACCTGGACACTTCCTGCCTCTCTAGTCTTCTCCCTCTTTATCCCCTTGCACTAGCTCTACAATGCAGCAGCACTGACCTTTTCATTGTTCTTTGAACACTTTGTACCTTTTCACTGGCTGTTGCCGATGCCAGGAATGTTCTTCCTCCTTGCCTCTGTTTCCTGACTTCCTTCGAGAGTCAGAACAAATCTATCCTTTTGCAAGAAAACTTTCCTGGTTGCCCCAACCTCCTTACCTCTCAGATTACTTCCCCTTTATGCTGTGTATAACTTGTATGTACATGGGTGTTTGCATGTTATCTTCCTCCTTAGAATGGGGTCTCCTTGAGAGCAAGGACCATGGTTTTTTCCTTTCTTTGTATCCCCAGAGCTTAGCACAATGCCTAATATATAATAAGTGCTTAATAAATGCTCATTGACTTGATTATTGGAAAATATGCAGATTGAAATGACAGACCTGGAGGACTGTTCACGGTACAGTATTCTCACTATCATTGACATTCCAGAGAATTTAGAAGGGGAAAAAGGAAACTAGACAGGAAATTACTAAATAGAATTTCCTATAATTTGCAAAAACAATTGGTGGAACAAAGAAGCCAAAGGATCCAACAAGAAAGAAGCCAAGATTTAAAACTCCTCAACATGTCATACAATGAGAAGGAAAAAAAAATACTTCAAAACTACCAAGAATGAAAAAATCTTTGCCAAGGAATAATTAGAATCATGAGAAGGCTTTTCAAGGAGGAAAAGGAGAGGGGTGCAGTAATTAGAAAGGACAAAATAAAATAAATTATAGGTCATGAACCCAGAATTATCTTCTCAGAAAACTCAGCATGCTCTATGAAAACAAGGATGGAGATTTCAGAATAAAATAGACAATAAGTTTACAGAGAGACATCACTACTTTAATAAAGCTTTCAAACAATAACCAAGCTTCCTAGCCAAAATTATAAGGACACCCAAGATAAAACAATTGCTTGTAAAATGTGAGAATCCTTAAAACATTGTGTTAGCTAAATCAGTAAAACTTTCAAAAAAGTGTGGTTTAAAAAAAAAGAAATAAAAGAAAAAACACAAAAGGGAGGAGAGGTGGGTTGGGGGACTAGCCTTCTTACTTTTCCTAATGTATGACATCCCATTTCCTCTTGCCATGCTTTCCCTTTTCACATCCATTTGATACAATCCATACATAGCATCCTTTGGAGCATAGGTAATATGTTCCTTCTTGAAGAAAACATTTCTTGACTTCCCCAATTATTAGCATTCCTCTTCTCACCCATTACTTTTTCATTTACTTCATATATCAGTCTGAATCAGTCAACTAGCATTTATTGAGAGAAGGGAAGAAGCATTTATATTTTTGTGGCATTGTTGTTTCAGTCATGTCTGACACTTCATGACCCCATTTTTGGATTTTCTTGGCAGAGATACTAGAATGGTTTGCCATTTCCTTCTCTAGTTCATTTTACAGATGAAGAAATAGAGGCAAAGAGGGTTAAAGTAAGTTGCCCAGGGTTACACAGCTAGTGAGTGTCCGAGGCCAGATTTGAACCCAGGAAGATGAGTGTTCCTGACTTCAGGCACTCTATCTACTCTATCTACTGCACTCTACTACTGTACCACCTAGCTGCCCCCAAGTATTTATATAGAGTAGACTATATGCCAGGCACTATGCTAAGCACTCTTATAAATATTATCTCATCTGATCCTCACAACAACCTTTTGCCATAGGTACCATTATCCCCATTTTTATAGTTGAGGAAACTGAGGAAAACAGGTTAAGTGACTTGCTCAGGGTCAGCCTACTAAGTACCAGACACTGTGCAAGGTACTGAGGAATACAATGAAAGGCAAAAAATAATCCTTGCTCCCAAGGGGCTCAAGTCTAATGGCAGAGCAAACTAAGGTGTACAAATAAGATATTTACAAGGTACAAATAAGATATTTACAAATATGTACAAATAAGATATTTACAAGGCAAATTGGAGATTATCTCAGAGGGAAGGCAAGAAGAGGACTGAGATCTGAAGGAAGCCAGAGAGTCTAGGAGGCAGAAATGAGAAAGAAGAACTTTCTATAGGCATGGGGGACAGTCAGTGAACAACAAAGTTGAGAGATGGAGTATTGTATCTGAGCAACAGCAAGGATGCCATTTTCACTGGATCTTGTAGTACACAGAGGGGAATAAGTTATAAGAAGACTGAAAAGGTAGGAAGAGGCCAGGTTATGAAGAGCTTCAAAAGCCAAGCATCAGATTTTATATTTGATCTTGTAGTAAGAGAGAGATATGGGGATTTATTGGTAGAGTGGGGGTGGGTGGGAATGATACAGTCAGATCTGCATTTTAGGAAGACCAAGCTTACAACTGAAGGGAGGATGAACTGGAGTGGGGAGAGACTAGAGGCAGGCAGACTCGCCATCAGCTTTTGCAGTAGCCCAGGTATAGGGTGATGAGGGTCTGCACTAGGGCGATGGCAGTGTCAAAGGAGAGAAGGTGACATATTCAAGATACACTGCTAGGGCAGAAATGAACAGACTCAACAAATAATGAGATTTTGTATCTACATATCTGTTCACATATTGTTTTCCCTCGGTAGAATGTAAACTCCTCGAGGGAAGGGACTGTTTTGCTTTTGTCCTTGGGTTACCACTTCCTGGCAGGGATCAATAAATTTTTATCGACTTGCATTGATCTATTTTGTGCCCTGATACTTTGCTGAAGCCTTTAACCAACTCAATTTGTTTCTTCTCTGATTTACTGGGCTTTTCTAAGCAAATCATCATGTTCTCTGTGAATAGGAATAATTTTGTCTCCTTTTGTTGACATTTATGCCTTTAATTTCTCTCTTTTGTATTATTGCATTTCTAGAACTATGGTGATGTTGCAGTGTCATGCTCCTTTTCTCAAAAGAGTTAGGATTAATTTTAGAGTTTGCAGAAAATAATTGAAAATGAAGGTTTATCAGATTTTTCTATTCATAAATCAACAAGCATTTTTAACTACTTACTTTGTGCCAGGTCACATTACTTCCTCTATTTATTGGCTATAGAAATAGGCAGTACACATAAAAGTGGTTAATTGAAGGCATTCTTTCTCAGGATGAATAGAGATGACATGAAATGCTCTTCAGTCTTTGTCTTGAGTTGGTTTCCTCAAACTATCCAAAACACAAAACTTTTCAGTCCTAGATCAGCTAATGGGGTCAGGGCATGGGGGAAAGGATAAATGGTGACTCTCAGGAACCTGGAGGGCGATACTGTAGCACAAGAGATAGCTGAGAGGTGGAGTGGGAGATAGCAGCTATTCAACTCCCACCCCCAACCCTGAGATGGCTTACAAGCTTTACTTTTCCATATAGAAATGTACTGTTTCTGATACACATTAGAGATGTTTAAGTTTTTTTAGTTCCCACAATTTTAGGTCAGTGATTGGCTGAATGGGATGGTGGAGGTGGGATCAAAGACAATGTCTTTGGGGCAGGTAGGTGGCATAGTGAGCCCTGGAGTCAGGAGGACCTGAGTTCAAATCCGGCTTCAGACACTTGACACACTTACTAGCTGTGTGACCTTGAGCAAGTCACTTAACCCCAATTGCCCTGCCTTCCCCCCTCCAAAAAAAAAAGACAATGTGTTAGGGAACAGTGAGCACAAAGTTGGAATACAATGGTATTTGGGTATACACGTAGGGAGCACAAAGGAACACACACTTCTAGTCCTGCAGAGCCTTCTTCTCCTTGTGGAGTAGCCGTCTTTGTATCTTGACTCTCATTTTTGAGAGCCAGTTCATGGTTTGCTGCCAGTGGGCACTCTTTGAAGTTTGCTGTCATCGTTGTTTAGTCAATTAGTCATGTCCAACTCTTCATGATCCCATTTGAGATTTTCTTGGCCAAGATATTAGAGTGGTTTGCCATTTCCTTCTCCAGCTCACTTTACAGATGAGAAAAGTGAGGCAAAAGGGGTTAAAGTGACTTGCCCAAGGTTACACAGCTAGTAAGTGTCTGAGACTGGATTTGAACTTAGGAAGATGAGTCTTCTTGACTCCAGGGCTGGCACTCCATCCACTGTGACACCTAGCTGCCCCTCTTTGAAGCTACTTCTACCCTGAAATGACTGCCTCTCTGTATCTGCGTCTTTGTGCTTGAGGACTGGCTCCTGGACCCTCCTGAAATAACCTCCTGATTTACTGAATGGCATGAGTTAATACACTACTAGATGCCATGGTTGAAGTGGGGATAGGAGAAAGAAAATCCCTTCCCCCAACCTTCTGCTGCATTCTGATAAAATGGGCTCACCCCACAAAGTTGCTCTCATTCTGAGCTAACTATCCTTAACTGACTTGAAAAGACCAACACTGTTCAATTGTCCTTTAAGGCAATTAACCCAAGGCCATGGCTTGTTTTTCAACTAACCAATGGTCAAGATCTCTTGCTAATTCAATCAACAAACTTTTCCATAATTAGTACAAAGAACCAAGGAATCACTGGATCCCTTGTCATGGCTGTATATTTACAGTTCATTTAATACCTCATTTTCTGCTCTTTCTTTTGTATAATTACATTCTGAATTTTGTTTGGTCAAAGGCCAACTCCCCATTCTAAGCGTGTCTTTTATAGCCAAGAAAATAAAGAGCTGTCCTTTAATTGAACTGCATTGTACATCGAGTACTTTTCTAGAAGTGCTTTAATCTCTTTTGGAGACACCATGAAGGACAGTTATGTGGTACAGTAAATAGAACTCTGGGACTGGAGTAAGGAAGACTGGAGTTCAAATCTGACCTCAGATACTTATTAGCTATGTGATCTTGGCCAAGTCAATTAACCTCTGTTTGCCTCAGTTTCCTCCACTGAAAATGGAAATAATAACAGTACCTACTCCCAAGGTTAGTGTGTGTGTGTGTGTGTGTGTGTGTGTGTGTGTGTGTGTGTGTATAAAATGAGCTACAGGGTGCAAGAAAAGCCTGATTTAGAAATCAGGCTCCTCCAGGATCCAGGGTTAAACCTGTTCTAAGTGGCTCCCACCGTGGGCCTTAGGTTTTTCCACAAAAAAACTATTGTCTATATATACTTTTGATGAGATTAAAGAAGATTCTTTTCATGCCTGTGGTTCTTTTTCTTTGTTTGTTTTACATAAATGCATGCTATAGTTCTCCAACAATTTTTTTGTGCATCTGTTGATATAATCATTTTTGTTTAATTAATAATGCTAATTGTTTTACTCTTGTCCAACCAGTCTTTGCTTCTCTGGAACAGATTTGTTCCTAGTGAATAATTCTTTCCTAAGGTTTCATTCAAAATTTTCTGTAAGATACAAGATTTCTCCTCTGCCCAGGATTACCTGAGCTATTTGGGCACTAAGAGTGACTAGGCGGATGGATGGGCAGGAATAGCTACTCAAAATAAAATTCCCGCCACCACCAACCACCAGGTGGTGCTCTAAACTCACACTGAGCTTCAGTTTCCCTATCTGCAAAATGTAGATAATAACACCTACCTTTACAAGATTGTTGTGAAGTTCAAATGAGATACACACACACACACACACACTTTCTATGATTTTTAAATATTTTAATTTTTATATTATATACACAAACCTTTTTTGCAAACCTTATAGTACTATATAAATATGAACTATCATTGTTAATATTATTATTACTATTAATTTACTTAACCTCTTTGGGTCTCTGTAAAATGAAAGGGTTGGGCTAGATGGCCCCCTTTAAGCTCTAAAACTATGATCCTGTGATTCTACGAAGTATATCCCAAAGTCTTCACTATTGCTTCTGATTCCACTCATTATTCCACTGCTTTCTGTTTACTGATTACTTCCCTTGTTTCCTGTACATTAGGGGTGAAATGAAACATACAAGAAAAAGGAAGCGGTCTCTGTTGCAGTTAAAACTCAAAATATATCCTAATTATACTATGAATTTCCCCCATAGATCTTTGCCTACTACAAATATGATGGTGTACAATCTAGAACTTTAAAGAGATTCTCAAGCAATACTGTCTTTGATGAGCACTTATTGACAATAATTTGTGGGAAATACCATTGAATAATTTGGAAAAGAAAAAAGCCAGAAGTGAAGGATTATAAATTTGATTTGCACCTGAGTTCTTGTTTTAGTTATGTAGCAAGAGCTAGAGGTCAGCAAGGTCACATTCCTTTTTGAAGACACAACTTTTTATCCAATCAGATTACAGATCCAGTGAAAGTCAAAACAATGAAGTTATTCGTGTACTCACTATTTTATTGCTTTTATCCCTTTATGCTCAGGGGGAAGCCAATTCCAACTTCTCCATAGACATGACATTTTTTTTTCAGATTTCTAGAAATAAAACTTCCCTTTCCAAACTTATTTGTAGCCTTGATGTAGATAAAGAAACCCGTATTTAATAAGACGAAACCTGAAAAAGAATTCTAATTAGTAGAGCCAAAATGAAAGCAAATACAAAAAGTTTAGAATCAAGAGTCAGGCACCTTTTGGTTCCCTACATATAAAATAATTCTTTGCATAAACAAAATAATCCCATGCCACACATTCAGCTCTTAATGTAACAAATTTAGGTATCTCTTGTGCCTAACTAAACTCACTTGGAAAATGAGTCCAGTGAAACTTTTTATTATGGGATTTGCAAATTTTCAGTTAATTACATGTAAAGCCACATTTCCCTCTTCCCCCGTTTCACTACAACCTTCCAGTTCTCTTCTGTCTATTGTTTATCCCCACAAAGTCAAAAACTGGTACTTCAGGCTTTTTTTTAGAGACATGGTAATGAAACCAAACTAACCTTAGTATGCATATATCCAAACAGACAAAAAAGACAATGAGTATATCCAAACATACCCATCTACCCATACAAAAATACGTAAACAGATTTAACACTGAAAACGTAAGATCAGTAAAGCAATCATCTGCCTGTCACAGTTGCCTAAAGACTGTTTAAGATAAGATAAAATTTAGCTCACTTGGACAGAATCACAGAATCTCAGAGTTGTTAGAGATCTCAGAGGTTATCTAGTTCAACCCATATATGAACAAAAAATCTCCTGTGCAATAGACCTGACACGTACTCATCCCGTCAATGCTTAAAATCTTCTGAGAGTTAGACAGCCTATGCCATCTTTGGATAGTTCTCAGTGTTAGGAAGTTTTTCCTTACATCAAGTCTAAATCTCTCTGAAAATTCCATTCATTTCATCTAATTATGCCCACTGGATTCAAGCAGATGTTTCCTCTTCTATGTGATAGTACGTCAAAAAACCAAATATAGCTTTTATGTTCCCCGTAAATCGAGCCTTCCATGGGTAACACATCCCCACTTCCTCCAACAAATCCTCTTATAGTATGATCCCAAGGCCCTTTACCTTGTCTTCCTTTGGATTCTTTGCAGCTTCTCAATGACCTTCCTAAAATGTAGCATCCCAAACTGAATATAATACTTCAGATACAGTCTACACAGGACAGAATACTGCAGAACTCTCACATCTCTAGTTTTGGATGCTATGCTTCTCCTGCTACAGCTTAAAATTTTAATAACTTTCTTTGTTTGCCCCTTCTTGCATAAAGCTTGATGTTCCCCCCAAATCCTTAGATTTTTTTTTCAGAATATTGCTATCTAGCCACACCTCTCCTATCTTGCACTGACAAAGTTAATTTTTTAAAAACCCATGTGTAAGGCTTCACATTAATCCCTATTAAATGTCTTCTTAACAGATTGGAGCAGAACAGCTTCATGTTCTCTCCATAACTAGTTATTATTGTTTAATCCCTATGGCAGCAACTTATTTTCTTATCTGATTCTTATATTTTCCCTATATATATATATGTGTGTGTGTATGTATATGTATATAACTCTCTTTGTTGTCTTTAGTTTTGCTCACCAATATCAGCTTAAACACTGCTAACACTATCCTTATAATGAATATTTTTTGATTGACTAAAGACCATACCATAATTTAAATTTTATCCTCTATAACCTACCTTTGCTTACCTCTTCTCTACACATATTTTTAATGTAAAGAAAAATCCTCTCTGGTTGATTCCCCAGTCTATATTCAGAGGTTTTCAAGTTGGGTTCCTAGAGGGATAAGCACTACCTCAGGTTCTAGGACAGGAGTGGGGAGCAAATTTTGTTTTGTAAATTTGGAGTCAGTCAAAAGGCTGCACTTAAGGATTTAGAAGGTTACATGTAGCCTTAAGGCAGCAGGTTCCCCACCCCTGTTAGGACAGAATCATGAGTCTAGGGGTAATCATGTGCAAAATTAAGATAATATCTGTAAAGTATTTAGGCTGACATATAATAGGTATTTAATAAATATTTGCTCTCTCCCTCTCTGATAACACAATAACTCAAGAGCCCCCACTAGTGTGCTTCCCCCCTAGCAAGCTACCAGTAGACACAATTAGCTCTTACTAAAGGCATTTTACCTGAGAGTCTAGAATAATACAACACTCAACATCCTAAAACAGGAGCAGCAGGACCAGCATAGATATTCCCTCTAGAAGTGTACAGAGTCCAGCTCTTACATAAAATCCATAGTCAGGAAATAGGTTGGAATAATGAGCAAGCCAAAAGAAGATCCCTCAATAAAGACCTATTCTAGGAACAGGAATGTTCAGGATGGAAACTCACATGAAGAGAATAACATCTAAATATCTACAAGCAAAGTCTAAGAGAAAAACACTGGTTGGGCACAAAATCAAGTCATATTCATAGAATAGTTTTTAAATGTTTTTTATAAATGAACCAAAGTACTTGAGGAAAAAATTGGAAAAGAAATACAAGCTATGGAAGAAAGAATTGGGAAGGGTATTAAGAGCTTGGTATAAGAGGTACAAAACCTTGCCCAAGCAACAAACTCACTGAAAACTAGAATGGGCCAAATAGAATTCAGTGAGGAAACAATACCAAGACAAAGTTAAAATACTGGGAGGGGGAGGATGGGGAAAAGAAGAACACACCAGGTATCTCATTGCAAAAACAATTGACTTGGAAAATAGATCAAGGAGAGATAATTTAAGAGTCATTGGACTATCTGAAAGCCATGACCAAAGAGAAAGAGAGAGAGAGAGAGAGAGAGAGAGAGAGCGCCTAGACATCCTATTTCAAGAAATTATAAAATAAAACTGCCTAGATGTCTTAGAACTAGAGAATAAAGTAAAAATATACAGAATCCATTGGTCACCTCTTAAAAAATATCTCAAAAGGAAAACTCCCACGAATATTACAGCCAAGATGCAGAGCTTCTTGGTCAAAGATAAAAACACTGCAATCAGCCAGGAAGAAAGAATTCAAGCAGAGGAATCACAATCAGGATCATACACAACCTAGCAGCCATCATTGTAAATGTTTGGACAGTTTAAGATTATGGTATTCCAAAAGGCAAAGAATTCAGACTTAAAGCCAAGAATAACTTACCCAGCAAAACTGAGTATAATTCTACAGGGGAAAATAGACCTTTAATGAAATAGAGGACTTCCAGAAACTCATCATGAAATGACTAGAACTATGTAGAAATTTTGAAGTACAAATATAGGAGTTAAGAGAAACAAAAAGTAAACATGAATGAATAATTAAAAAGGACTAAACAAAGGTGAACTGCTTACATTCAAATATGGGAAGATGATACATGTGTATCTTCTGAATTCTATCATAATCGGGGGCATAGAAGGAGTCTAATTAGACAGAAAGTTTGGGAGTGGTTCTGTTTTATGTTTTGATGATCCTAGAAGAAGATTGAAAAGGAAGAGTAAGAGAAATAGATGGGGAAGGGAATGAAAAGTTGGGGGAAATTATCTTAGGATGCATAAATAAACATCTATACAAACAAAAGAGGAAGGGTCAAGAGAAATGGCTAACACCTGAACCTTACTCTTATCTGAAATGGTCAAAGGAAGGAAGAATACACACACACACACACACACACACACACACACACACACAAGCTTGCACATACACATACCACATGAACACAGAAGGTTGGATACAGAAATACATTTCACTCAACAGAGAAATAGGAAGGAAAGAGGGTATCCAAAATTTTTTCAGGGATCCCTGAAACATATAGGGATTACAATTGGCAGTCCCAATTCATCTTTCACTAAAGACACACAAACTACCTTTAAAAGGAAAATTAATTCAGAAATAAACTGAGAAGTGAGATTTTTAAAAGTCCCAAAGAGATTTGAGACTTGCAAAAATGGCTTAAATACTTGGAGTTGATTACTCAGGGTTTATATGCCATCAGTTTAAAATTTAAAAAGAACAGATAACTAAAAGAACTAGATAAATTGTCAGGTACTAGACTTCCAGAGATGCAAAATCCTAGTATTCCATCACAATCATACTGCAACACAATTAAACAAAAAAAAATATAGGGGTGCAAAACCCATACTGTTCACATTATCTTCCAAACTTATAATGGGTGCTGTAGTAGAACAGATAATAAGTATATGAGTTGCCTGCATCAACAATGCAGAAGTTATCTAAAACATACTATTCTGACTTGTAAAGGAAACACATTAGAAAACTGTTCAGTTGTAGTTTGAAGCAAGAAAGGAAAACAATATGCACCATAACTGTAGCAATGTAAATGGGAAGAACAATGACACACCCAAAAAATCAAAAATCGAAAGTAAAATTATAAAGATAAAGTGGGACTTGAAGGAAGATATATGAAAAGACACCCCAAAACTGCCCCCTTTGTAGATGTGGGAGGGCCATAGGTATTAAACTTTGCTCACCTTTTCAGATTTTCTCAACGTAATAATTATGCTGGGAGGATATTTCTCTTTAAAACAACAACAGCAATGTATGGAATGGCTCTCAAGGAGGGCTAAGGGTGTGAGGGATACTATGGTGATGTAAAAAAAAAAAAACAAAAAAGGAATAAATTTTTTTTTTAAAAGGAAAATGCCATTTTTGTTTTTGCTCCTCCAATAGATCCCTGAAATATGAGAGAGAGGGGAGAATTTCATATGGAGTCTCCATGGGTCATGGCAAATGCATAAGGGGCCCAAATATATCCCTGGACAAGCTCCGGAAATTTAAGTAATAATCCCTCTGGGATTCTCCCCAATTCGCAAGTTGGGTTTCAAGAGAGGCTGCTAATTTGTTTGCTCAGCCAATCATCTCCCTTCTTTTAATTCCAGCGGAGAAAAGAATTCAAGTGGACACTCATTTCTTTTTTAAACACCCCCTTAACCTTGGGATTACATTCTGTAACTAGAATGGTTACAATGTGAAGGGGATAAGTTTTCCTTTACTTATCAATTGTTGCAAAAGTCAACACATATTTTCTCTATTGCATTTTCTATTAGGTGCCACAGAGGACAGGAAAACATGTTAGGGCAAGGTCACAATAGGTCATAAACAAATGGAAATTTTAAAAGAGCTAAGGAGCACTCTGCCTCTGTGTGTGTGTGTGTGTGTGTGTGTGTGTGTGTGTGTGTGTGTGAATATCTCTGTCTTTGTCTCTGTCTCTTCTTCAGATGATTTTGCTCCCACAGATTCTTTCAGGTTTCAAACTGTCTGTGCATGTATTATGGGCATTTCCTCATCCTGACTGGAAATTTCAGGTATGTGGCTGTGACTTGCAAGCAGGAATGTGCAGGAGCCAGCTCTAACCAGCTTCCTAAGAACCACCCTTAAATCCCCTGTGTGATCATTTACACCTCAGAAATAGGCAATCACTGCCAATCGGGACTTGATTTATTGTATTGTTGATTGTGTGTGGGACAGTGAGCAATTCCCTCCCCCCCAACCCCGAATTAAACTCAGAGGCTTCTCAAGGTAGAAAGTAGAAAAGAATTTTATTATGATCTCACAAGAAAGGGTGACCCACACCAAGAGTTTTCTCAGTGTCAGACAGAGCTGGCTAAGCACAGATCTTTACTGTAATTCCCCCTCCCTAACCCCTTTCCTCTTGGCTCAAAATCACGAGCCTTGAGGGTACAATCTGGAAGCACCATAATCTACCTCAGTGACAGTGATGAAGTACAGGACAAGCAGATATGGTTATCTTGCAAGTTTAGCCTTCCAAATATTCCTTTTTTTTTCGGGGGGGAAGGCAGGGCAATTGGGGTTAAGTGACTTGCCCAAGGTCACATAACTAGTAAATGTGTCAAGTTTCTGAGGCTGGATTTGAACTCAGGTCCTCCTGACTCCAGGGCCAGTGCTCTACTTACTGTGCCACCTAGCTGCCCCTTTCCGAGTATTCTTGCACAATTCTTACCCCTTTCGGGCCCCTCGCCCATGAATAAACATGCAGATGTGATCATATTCTGTGTCCTTATTCTCATTCTCAGGACATCTCATGGTCACTAACTTGTTTTTACAGCAAAACTGGGCAGAGAGTCGAGTATTGCAACATTCTATAGATTTAGATATTATGAGGGGTCTTCACTATATTTCACTCAATTGTTTATAATTAATAAAGTGTTAATAATGCAGATTAAGCTTTAAAGCCAGCGTGTATACACACTCCTCCCCCTACCCTAGCCTAGTTATTAAGCATCCATCAGCACAATGGCAAATTCAGGAAGCAGGAAACATTTGTACTTCCAGGAGAAGACAAAGAAGAGAAATTGGACCCACCAGCAGGTATACAACAGTGCCCTAGCCTAGCTGGCAGCTAGGAGTTTGAGGGGGCAGTCATTCTGGGAGCAGCCAAATGGTAGAAAGTGAATATGGTTCACCCCATCCCTTCACCTTTGATAAATGAGGATAGCTGTGTTTGTACTAGGTGGGTGTCCCATTTGACAGCAGAATAAGTACCTAGGGAAATCTACTAGATGCGGCTATAGTCTGAAAATACTAGGTAGCCAGCTAGTAGCCCAGCACTGGGACTTCCAAGGGCTCTTATTGGAAGTTACAGAAGCTGGTAGCTTAACTACCCTTGGAGACTCACAGTTATGGACTCGCTTTACATGAAGGTAGGTGCTTTTCATTAAAAGTCAAATTGTATGGTTAGTGAATCCACAACATTTTCAATGAAGCTTTCCCTTTTCAAACATCTCAGAGGTGTGGTGGAGAGAATGCTGGAGCTAGAGTCAAGAATACCTGGGTTCAAATCCTGCCTCAGACACTTACCAGCTCTTCAGTCTGATTCACTTCCCTCAACCTGTTTCCCTACCTGTAAAATGAGGATAAATGATAGCACCTACCAGGGCTTTCATGAGGAAAAAAATGAAACAGATTTTGTAAAATGTTTTGCAAACTTTAAATGCTTGTTATCATTTTTATTTTCCTTATAAGGAACAATGGTAAGGTTGGGGGCTGGCCAGAAGGCATAGAAATGCAGGTTTTTGTTGCTAGTGGATATACATAATAAAGGCAGGAATGTGGAGGGGGAAGAGGAGGTGGCCGGCCTTGCTTTCTTCACTCAGCTCTTGTTCTGGCTCCTTGACTCATTTGCATGCTAATCAAAGAAGATCTTGAAAGGGAGGCTCCACTAAGCGCCCCAGCCTACACACTCAGCTCCCAAAGACTTTTTGGTGGGGGGGTGGGAAAAAAATTCCATCGTTTCCACCCCCAATGCTATATTTCTCCTTCTTGGTGAAAATCAGACCCAGAACAGAAATTCCCTTTACTGGATTTTTAAAAAATTTTTGAAATTTGAAATTACCATTAAATTGAATCAAAAAATCTTTAGCTGCCTTGCTCTGGGCAGAGGTTTAGATGGCAGTGATGACCTGAAAGTCTGGTTAAAGGAGGCAAACAAGCTAGGTGATATGTAAATTCATGATGTTCATTCCCATAAAGCTAGGGAGCTACTTACAAGGAGCCAAAGCACAAGTTCTGACTGTCTGAACAAAGGAATGAGAAGGTTTAAATACATTTTTAGTCCCAACTGTGGAACATTTTATGCCATTTTATATCATTTTTGTAATTTCAATAAGACTCAGAGTCTGAATTGATTAACCAGAAGAAAAGCCTGATCCTAGCAGTCTCTTTGTTCTCTGAGTAAACTCAGAATACCTCTATCTTATGTCAACAAGCCCAGATGGAGCATTCTTTCCTCTGTCCATGTCCATTAAGGATGAGACCTTTAGCCTTGAGAAATTATCTTGAATTATGTGACTTTTTCTTATCTTAATATTTTATGGGCATATACTGTGTTATGAAATGTTCATGGCAAATTAAACACAGAGATCCTGGGTTGTAATTCCAATTGACACTTTGTCAACTGTAAGAAAAGTTAGTATGGTATCTGGTTTTGCTCCCACAGAAGCTATCCATATAGCTGAGTTAACACTTATTTGTCACGACAATGGCCATCCTGGTGTCAGGGAAACTAGAGAGGCCAAACTGGTTGAACCAGTTCAAGCTTATCATGTCAGTTCAAGGGTCTGGTCTTGGTCAAGGGTCCAGGTCTACTGATTTGCATAATTTGCATATGTTAAAAAGGGAAGGTAGCAGAAATAAAGAATATAGATTAATCCTAACTCAGACAAAGAAGATAGAACTAATTAACTTCACTTCTGCTTCTGTATCCTTATTATCTTACCTATATAAACTGTATAACCTAAGAAAACTATGCAAAAAGTAAAGAATGTAAACTAACCATAATTCAAACAGGAGTGGAGGTGCTGGTTACCCTCACTCCTGCTGCTGTATTGGTGTGAGTGTTCCTAGTGAGCATGGCACTCCTCTCTCGAGGAGTGTAATAAATACCTTCCTCTGCCTGCTCTGGTCCTAAGTTCTTTGGGTGATAATGGGCAAATCACATGCATCCTCCTAAGGTTATGCTACCAGAAAAGCAATGAACTGTGGAAGCACGTCTCGGGCTAACTTCCTGACTCTGCCTTGGGGAGTCCTGTGATCCCCACTGTGGTGTTGAGGGCTACCACTTGGGATTTCCCTGGGGAACCCTGTGGTCTGCATAGCCTTTGTAAGGGGCTATCACGGGAGCCTTGTGATCTTAACTGCCATTCTAAGGGGCCATCACTTGGGTCCTCCTTAGGGTCTGACCCTAGGAAGCTCTGTGATCCCCACAGATAAAGGAGGGCTACCACTTGGTCTTCCTCTGGGAGTCCTGTGGTCTGCACAGCCTTCCTTAGGGCTTATCATGGGGTTCTTCCTCAGGACTTTGACCCTGCCTAGGAAATCCAATGATCCCCAAAACCACGTTTCTCACATCAACTATTTTGACTTATTGTATTTACAACCTATTCCATTAAGGAAAATCCTTGTCTTGTATCATGGTTAAACATACATGGGGGTCATAAAAGTGATGTAATGCAGCCTGCTGTGTTAGGACTAGGAAAAATGTATATAAGTTTTCTCATTTCTTTGTTCAGGCAGTCAGAACTTATGCTCTGGCCCCTTGTACATACAAGTAAGCTAGCTCTGCTAGCTTTAAGGGAATAAACAATATGGATTTTTCTATCACCTAGCTTGTTTGCCTCCTTTAACCAAACTCTCAGGTCAACACAACTCAGTATGTCTGTGTTACTCAATTTTATGATCCCCGTGTGTGTTTAACCATGATACAAGAAAAGGACTTCTCTTAATTGAATAGGTTGTAAATATAATAAGATAAGAGAGTTGACAATGTTCATTGAAATTATGATCCAGGACATTTGTATTTTCTTTACCATTAACATACCATAACAGAGTATATGTCCATAAAATACTAAGATAAGAAAAAGTCGCATTATTCAAGATAGTGTCTCGGGTTAAGGGTTTCATCCTTAATGGCCACAGACAGAGGAGAGAATGCTCTTAAGTCAGCCTGATCTGGCCTTGTTGACATAGGAAGGGGTATTCTTTGAGTAAACTCAGAGAACAAGGAAGCTTAGGTCCACGTTCTTCTACTAGTTGATTATTAGCTCAGGCTCTGACCCTTATTGAAGTTACTAAATTGATATTAAATGATTATCAGCAGAAATGACCCATCACTACTATAGCATACCTCGATGCCAGATCAGTCAATAAACATGTATTAAATGCCTATTATGTGCCAGGGGTGCTAAGGGGTGGGGGTGAGGACCAGAGAGGAGGGGAAATAAGCAAAGGTAAAAGACAGTCTTTGCACTCAAAGATCTCCTAATCTAATGGGGAAGACAACATGTAAACAACTATGTACAAATAATCAACAGAGGGGAAGCACTAGAATTAAGGTGGGGGTGGGGGTGGGGGGAGATCAAAGAAGACTTCCTGTAGAATGTGGGATTGTAGCTGAGACTTGAAGGAAGTCAGGGAAGCCAAGAGGCAGAGAAGAGGAGGGAGAGCATTCCAGGCTTGGGAGACAGCCCGAGAAAATGACCAGAGGAACAGCAGGGCAGAATATGGGGGATAGAAGGCAAGGTGTAAGAAAAATGGAAAGAGGAAGCAGGTAATGAAGAGCTTTGAACCCCAAAGAGAAGATTTTATGTTTGATCCTGGAGGGAGTTTATTGACTAGAGGTGTGGGTGGGATATGAGATGGCCATTTGCTGTTGTTCATTCATTTCGGTCATGTCCAACTCTTTGTGACCCCATTCGAGGTTTTCTTGGCAGAGATACTGGAATAGTTTGCCATTTCCTTCTCCAGCTCATTTTACAGATGTGGAAAACGAGGCACAGTTAAGTGACTTGTCCAGGATCTCACAGCTAATAAGTATCTGAGGCCAGATTTGAATTCAGAAAGATGAGTCTTCCAGGCTTAGCACTCTACCTACTGTTCCACCTAGCTGCCCCTACATGGCCATACCCATGCTTTAGAAAAATCACTTTGACAGCTGAGTGGACAGGAAGATGGACTAGAAGCAGAGAGACTTGAGGCAGAAAGATCAACCAGCAGGCTATTGTAATAGTCCAGGTGGGAAGCATTGGCATCTGGGTATTGGCTGTGGCAAGGGAGAAAAAGGAATGTATGTGAGAGATGCTATAAAGTTAAAATTGACAGACCATAACATCAAATTGGGTATGGTGGGGGGAGAGGTGATAAGAGAGAGTGAGGGTCTGAATCCGTGCCAGGCCCCACAAGTGACCTTGGGTTTGCTTTTGCTCATCACTCTTCTACATTCAGACTCAGGAGGAGGGATTTTTATCTTGTTATTTTCCTCCTTTCTGAACTGCCTGTGCTGAACTGTCTTTTGAGATTTATGATCTTGTCTGCTGGGTAAGATTTTCAGTTCAGCTTCCTCAGATCTAATCAGACAGCTACCTTTGCTGCCTCTTTGGAGACAGTGCTGCTAATTTCATTTGCTTCCTGTAATTCCTCCACAGCCAGTTTGAACTCTGCCATGAGCTGGGAGCTTTTCAGCCTCTGTAAAAGCAGCCACCCCCATTTCTGATGTTGTTCTGTACCTTTCCCTTCCTTGCTTCTGTCCTAGTCAGAGGAGAATAGGTATGAGGTAACCATTGTATATTAAGAAAATATACTCATGGGAAGAAGTCCAGGGACTAAAAGGAGGAATTTGTGGGGAAGAACAGTGGAACCAGGATCAGTGGAGAGAGAAACAGAAATGGTTTTGTCACCAGAGTATCCTAGAAACCACCTGACCATAAAAAGGAAAACAGCTGGGTTCAGGAAACAGATTACAAGCCTGGCCCAGAGGCATAATTTAGTTAGCAGTGAGGGGGGCAGGGAGGGTTGGGTGGGAGACCTCAGCCTCTCAGATATATGCTGCAGCTCTCTCCCAATGCCAAAAGCAGGGAAGCTAATGGCTTCTTGACTTGCCTTAATGATCATTTCATCCTTCAAAAAGGGAAGAAATTGGGGGGAGCTATTCTGGAAGGCAATTTGGGTCTGTTCCCAAAGGCTACTAAATTGTGTATATCTTTGATCCAGACATATATAACTAGGTTATATCCCGAAGAAATTTTTTTAAAAAGGAAAAGGGCCCATACATACAAAAATTTTTATAGCAGCTCTTTTTGTGGTAGCAAAGAATTGGAAACTGAGGGGATACCCATCAATTGAGGAATGGCTGAACAAGTTATGGCATATACATGTGATGGAATATTATTGTGCCGTAAGAAATGATGGAGGGTATGGTTTCAGAGAAACCTGGGAAGACTTGTATGAACTCAAGGTGAAGTAAGCAAAACTAGGACAATTAATACACTAACAGCAATATTATAAACATAGTTAACGGTGAAAGACTTAGTAACACTGATCAACACAATGACCCACAACAATTCCCAAGGACTCACAGTGAAACTTACTATCCCTGTTTTTTCTTTTTTCCTGCCTTCCTTACTTTCCTCCCTCCTTCTTTCCATTCTTCCTTCCTTCTCTCCTTCCCTCCTTTTCCCTTCCTTCTTCCCTCCTCCCCTCTTTTTTTCTTCTTTCCTTTCCTTTCCTTTTGAACATGGCTATTGCAGAAATCTATTTTGCATGATTATATATAATTGTAACAGGTTTTTTCCCCCTTCGTTCTCATTAGGTGGGGTAACGGGAAGGGGAGGGAGAGAGTTTGGAACTGAAAAAAAAAGAATTAAAAAGTCTGTGCTTTAAAAAATAAATAATTCTTAAAAAACAAAAAGGGGAGAAACACACAAGGGGGAAGTTCTGTTCTGGATCTGATTCTCATTCACACAGAAGAACTGATTACCCAGGTAGAAACGAGAACCATAAGAGGAAGTGCCCACTACCTCTTAAGAGTTTATGAAAGAAGAAAGGACAGCTTGGCATAGTTTGAAATGAGACCTAGATTTTGGGAGAGAAGTTTTCAAAGCATTCAAAGAAAAGATAAGCAGGATTCCATGGGCTAAAATTTTACAAGGGAAATTAGCCCAAAAGGGAAGGAAACTCCCAAGACTGAAATCCTAGAGACAGAAACAATACTGATGGGGAGAGAAAAAACAAAAACAACCAGCCAGTAATTATCTGAAGGGAGTGTTGTGGATTCACAGAGAACTTACTAACCAATTTCAATTTTTAAAAGACATGCAGAAGATAGAAACAAAGATATGCAGCAGAGGGATAGAGATTAGACCTATGATGTCATTTATACTGGGGCCTCCCAGGTGAGGAAACTCCCCCCACCACTGTTGGTTGGCCCCTCTGAAACTAATCATGTTAGAGAGTTGCCTAGTCTAGAGCACAGGGAGGATGAGTGACTTGCCCAGAAGTCACATGCACAGCATGTCTCAGAGGAAGGATTTGTTCCCTATTATGCCACCATGTTGACTTTGATATAACAATAATGAATACAAAAGCCAGCACTGTATTGTATGGGGTGTATGGGGTGTTTGAGGAGGACCAGACCTCTGGACTTGCTGTGTGAGGGTTTGCGGAGCTCTTTTCAGGGCTGCTTATCCACCTCTGGTGTCCACCTAACAATCAACTCTTACCTGTGGCTACAAGAAGGTGTAGCCTGGGCAGTGGCCACACTCCAAGAAAACCTTCTTGGCAGATGGAATAAACCAGGTCGAAGATAACCAACGACCTCAAACTCATTGGTGAGTTAGGGGAATGTCTACCCCAAGCATGTGAAGACTCCTCTCTGGCAGAATGGGCAGGTGAGAACGATTTGTTCCAATGACCATAAAGGTAGTTGAAGTTGTGGAGTGCTTAGAGCTTGGTCAGACATTGAAGATGCCAAGGTCATCCACTGCATCCCAGGCCATCATCACTTGTCCTGACTTTTGTCTTGCTACTAGACTTTGATGACGCTAGAAAAGAGTGAGGCTGACCACTTTGGGCAAGGCTGCCTCACTTAACTCCAATTCATATGCAAGTCAAGACATCATTCTATGATGATTGGTCCTTTTTGAAAGTGAAGGGCAAATAACAACTGTATTCTGAGAAGTGTATCAATAGTGCTAAAATTCTAAATGAGCTTAAGCTACTGAGGAAACATAATGGCAACAGATACACACATACAGAGAGAGAGGGGAAGAGAGAGAGAGAGAGAGAGAGAGAGAGAGAGAGAGAGAGAGAGAGAGAGAGAAAGATCCAAGAAAGGATAAGACCTCTGCTCAAAGTGGATGGGACAATGATAACTTACAACAAAGAGAAAGCAGAGAGGCTCAATCCTTACTTTGCTTTTGTTTTGTTTTTTCTCCCAAAACTAACCTTTTCTTCTCACCAAAACTGAACTCATTGCTGTAGCAACAAGAACACTAGCATACCCGGGATAACTGCTAGCACAGGTTCTTTAATCGGCTCTTCTAGGAAAGACTGCTCAAAAGGGAGTTACAATCCTACTTTTAATTACATTCACTAGTCCAGGGGAAAAGTCAGCACCCAGAACATCAGAGAAAATACAAGCAGAGAAATTAGCACAAAGACCAACAGACAGGGCTCTTAACACCTGATCAAAGCAATATTGCTATACACCTTACATACATCATTGGATCGAGGGAGACTTTACATCTGAATAGTGGGGGTGGGGGCAGGAGGGGGTTGTGGTGTGTGTGGAGAGGGGACCTGAACATACAGGCTGCTCAGAGTCTCAACCAGCAAATCAAAAGAGCCTTCTCATAAGTGAATCCCCAAAGCAAAATACCAACTCAGAGTATATATATATTTCTCAGAGCCAGAAGGTATCACAATCCTTGTGACTCAGTGCCTAGTCAACAGTACCAAAAGGTGTGAAAACCTTCCCACAAGCAAGCTTCCCCTAAGCAAGCTTCCCTCCCCCAATGTGACTCAGGATGTATCACCGCTGTGAGCTGGGCTGGAGCTCAAAGCAGGTCACATAGGCCTATTAATGGATGGGGAAGATCTTCCTATTCCATTAACATTACAGTTACCTTTCCCCCTAAACCCGCCTCCCCTTCCAAATTTCCCTATCACTATTGAAGACACCACCATCTTCTCAGTCTCTCAAGCTTGTAACCCAGGTGTCATCCTCGATTCCTCATTCTCATCCCTACTCCCATATGTAATCTGTTGCCAAAGCCTATTGATTTTGCCATTGTAACATCTCTCCCAGGTTTCCCCTTTGTTACTCTGATGTTGCCACCACCTTGGTGCTGGTCTTTATCTCCTCATGCCTAGACTATTGTAATAGCAGGTGGGTCTCCCCACTCCAATCCCCTTGGGTGAGATCTGAGACTCTCTTGGTGCAGCTATTATCTGGAGCCCAGTGGGAAACTTCATTTACTATGTGTATTGTCTGTTACATATTCTCCTATGTATACTTTCTCTAAGTCTGCTTTGCTATTGATTTCCAGAAATGAGTTTATTCACATTCTCTATTTGTGTTCGTTATAGAAATGGCATTTGGTAAGAGGCAGGTCAAGACTTGGGGTACTCTTTTCCCATTAAAGGAGAGCAATCAGAAGCACAATTTGAACCCAAAAATTATTTCTCCTAGACTAATGATATTTAGGGGAACAGATAAATATAATTCTAACCCAGTACTCTCTCTTTCTGAGGAGAGTCAAGTAGCCAGCCATCAGCCCCAAACTCCTACTTCCTCCCCTAGTAGGCGTTCACATAATTAATTAATTGGACAGGTAGGGAGAGGATAATGTAGCACATAATTTGGTTATGACAAACACTTCCAACTACATACAAGTAACCTACTTCCCCTCTCATCAGCAATCTTTCCTCCAGAGCCTGAAACTGGCTGCAGCTGGCCCTGGATTCTATATAGATCTGAGGGTATGACCAGGAATATGCTGAAAAGAATTACTAAAAATAGGAAATCCCCAACATGTCTGCCTCAAGACCAAGTTCTCACATTTGGAAATTTCTCATTCACATCCCTTCACTAACAGGATTTGATAATTTACTTTTTTTTCCTTAATAGTCATGGGATTTATATATATTTATATTCATAAATTAACTAAAAACAGTGGCGTAACAATTAAAAACAAAAACAGAGGATGTGTTCAAACAACAAGCTGCATCATAACTTAGGTTCTGGATTTCTTCCCATTACCCACCCCCTCCCCTGCCCCAGTCTGTGGCAAGGAGAGAGAAAAAGGAAAGTATTTGGCAAGGTCTGGGACTCATTAAGGCTTGCCTCAGCAAGCCCTCTGAAGTAACAGGAGAGGATGTGCTGATGGATGGCGCCACATCTTCATGGTTCATGGTACACCTGTCTCACCAATCTCAAACCATTCTAGTCTGTTTTGCCTCCACTGTACTTATTCCCACCCCCTCTAGGTCTACAGGTCTCTAGGTCTCCCCATTTCTCCAGGATCAGTCACATTTCTTTCTTTGCCTTGCCCAATTGGGCTTCAGCGCTACCATCCTGCTGCTGGCTTCTGTTCTGCTCCAGATGTTTAGAAGAAAAACCTAAAATGGTACAGAAGAAAAATCCAAAATGACACATCAGAAAGGATGTCTCTTTTATGCCCCAAACCTCAGAAACTTATAGAAAAAGAGAAATTTGACTCTATTAACTGTGTCTCTATACACATTTTCTGTCTTCCCCATCGCTTCACTGATCCACTATTTCCACTCATTCCTGGGAATAATGACATTAGTAAAGCCTTGTTATAAATTGGTAAGTCATTCTAGCTATTTCTCCCTAAATGCCTTCCCTCCTCTCCCCTCCCCCACCTCAGTAAAAGGATCTAGACTTACCAGACTACTTCAAACATACTTTTTTCTGTCCCATGAGATTCTTTAATAAAAGTGCATATAAAATTTATCACGGTAGTTATAACACTACCTGTTTGTCAGCATGCTTTTATGAGCTACTTTCTGTTCTCTTCTATGTATCTTCTTGAGTTTCACTACCCCTCCCTCGTACCTCTTCTTCCATAAAAAATTAAAAGCAAAAAACAAATGAGCATAGTCAAGCACTACATGCCCACACATTGGACATGCCTGAAAATGTGTGACTCTGTACCTTGAATATATAATACATCATTTCTCTGCCAAGAGTTGAGAAGCAAAAAAAAATCTTCGTATCAAATATCTCTGATAAGCATCTGATATCCACGATATATAGACAACTAATGGAAATATACAAGACCAAAAAACCATTCTGCAGCAGAAAATTTGTAAAAGACTATGAACAAACAGCTCCCAAAAGAATTGTAAACTATTAATAACTGTATGAAAGAATCCTCCAACATACTAATAATAGAAGAAGAGCAAATCAAAATAACCCTGAGCAATTTGGCAATGATGTCAAAAGATGGGAATTAGTGATGCTGGAGGTAAGATAAGCATACTCATGCATTGTTGGCGGAGCTGTGAATTGTTCTAAACATTCTGGAAAGTAATATGGAATTATGTAAAGAGAATGAGGAAAATGTCTATAACCTTTGACCAAGAGATTACACAATGAGGCATGTATCCCAGGGAGGTCAATGACAAAAAGAAAGGTCCTATATACTAAAATATTCATAATAGCATTTTTCATGATATCAACTAACTGAAAACAATTATATGCCCCTCAATTGAGTAATGGGGAAATAAACTGTGGTAACTGAATAGAATATTACTGTGCTATAAGAAATAATGAATATGATGAATACAGAGAAGCATGGAAATACTTATGTGAACTGATACAAAGTGAAGTAAGCAGAACCAGGACAACAATACACAAGATGACTACAACAATGTACATGGCAAGAACAACTATTTCCCTTCTAATTCTAACTGTATTGTTTGTATTTTGTTTGTGCAAAAGCTTTAATTTTATGTATTCAAAATTGTTTGGTCAAGAACTCTCTTCCCATCCACAATTGTGATTAGTATATCCTTTGTTAATAATATGACTTTTTGTATCTAGGTTATCTGTACCTTTGGAGCTTATCTTGCAAAGTGCATGATGTCTAAACCTAATTTCTGCCAAACTGCTTCCAGTTTTCCCAGCAGCTTTTGTTGAGTACTGAATTCTTGACCCAATAATTGGAATTTCAGGATTTATTGAACAATTATGTTTGATTGCTTTTGGGTCTTGTGTACCTAATATGTTCTACTGCTTGGCTTTTATTTTTGAACCAATGTGCCAATAAACCAATAAACCAGTTTCGATGATTATAGCTTTGTAGTATAATTTGAAATCTGGTGTTGGTAGATCCCTTTTCTCTTGCCCTCTCCCACTTTTCACCCTTCTACCTATAGTTTTTCTTTTAAGATAATTTGATTTTTTTGTTCTTTTTATTTTATTATTTATTAATTAATTTTATTATTTTGTTTAGTTCTGTAAAACAACCTTTTGGTAGTTTGACTGGTATGGCACTGAATCTGTAAATTAATTTACAGTTGTCGTTTTTGCTATATTTGCATGGTCTGATCATGAGTAATTAATATCTCTCAAATTATTTGTCTGTTTATTTCTATAAATAATGTATTGTAGTTATATTCCTATAGTTCCCGTGTATCTTGTAAAGTATCCTTCTAGATATTTTGCATATTCTCTAGTTACTTTGAAAGGTATTTCTCTTTCTTATAGTTTCTGTTGGTAATAAACAGAAAGGCTAACTATTGGCTTATACTTATTCCTTTAATTTTTTTTCTTGTCTTGTTTAACATTGCTAGTATTTCATAAACCATACCATTTATTCATCATGTTTTCTTCTCTCTCTCTCTCTCCATTTATATATATATATATAATATATGTGTATATATATATGTACATATATATATACACACACACACACACATATGTATATATTTTCCCTGGTGCAGCTGCTTTCCCAGGACTCCTGGGCTTTGGGATTGTTTTTAGAGGCTTAGGTGGGCTTGTAACTCCTCTCCCAGGCTCTACTGATTTTCAAAAACCCCTTTCTTCCTTTCTGGGCTGGATGGTGGAGCTTATTTCTGTTTCTTTTTGGTTTGTTGGGAAGGAGGTGAGTGGGAGAGCTGGATCATCTAATGTTTCATGTTGTCATAGGGTTGGGGGTGGGCAGTTGGTAGAGGGTGGTAATGAGGAAGAAGATGTTTGGATTCTTTTCTCTCTGTCTGCTGGCTACTCAGTCTGGTTTGAAGGGTGGGAGTAGGAGGGCCTCAAGTAGTTTCTGGCTGGTTGGATCAGGGAGCTAGAAGGGAGGAAAGTCAATCAGCTTCAGCCTCCAATGGCTCCTGGTAGGATGGGTTGGGGAGCCAGAAGGGAGGGAAGGTGTTCACCCCAACCTCTGGCAGTAACTTGTTCTGTGAGATTCTATCAATTTGAGCCTATTTCCCCAAGGGATTTCTGGCACTCCTAGCACCTTTCAGTGGTTCATGAAAAAATGCCTGGTAACATCAACCACTAGAAGGTGTCAGGGTATTGAGATGATTTTTCATATTCAGAAAGATAAAGGGAATAACTGAAAGTATTAGATCAGTGAGAGGTTGCTGGTCCAAAACTGTGAACTGATAATTGTCATTTCTATAGAGCCTTTCTTATATATATATATATATATATATATATATATATATATATATATATATATATATATATATATGTATGTATAATCAAAGAGTTAGAACTATCCCCAAGAAAATAGAAAATAAAATGCTAATTACCTGGCCTCATCCAAAGAACTATCATGAGGACATGTGGACATGGAGACATGGATTCAGGGTATTCCTGAGGAAATTATAAGAGGATCTAATAAACGATTTTCTCTAATAGATACCATCTTCACAGTCATACAATTCCATCAACCAATCAAGCAAGAAGCATTTATTAAGCACCTACTATGTACCAGATGCATTGCTAGATATATGAAATGAAACAGTCCCTGCCTTAAAGGAACTTACATTCTATAGGGGGAGATAACGTGTATACTTGTTAAGTGTAATGAGCTCCACTTTAAATGGGGCTCATGTGTAGTAATGATTGTCCCGAATATAATAATGGTACCTATATAGCCCCATCTGCAAGATTTGATAGGGAACTGAGTTGAGTTCTAGAAATTCTTCCAGCTAATTGACAAGCTTCAATAATCCAAAATCAAATAGATAACATATCTGTTAGCAGCAGCTTCCCTGTCTCAGTCCTCACCCTTAATGAAATCTTTCTGTGGCTCACATTTGCTTTAAGAGTTTCTCTTATTAAGTCTAAGAGATAATTTTATATGTGTGTATGAGGGGTGGTGTGTTTATGTGTGAGTGTGTGTGTGTGTTTGTGTGTGTGAGTGTGACAGAGAGAGAGAGAAAGAGAGAGAGAGAGAGAGAGAGAGAGAGATTCATCCTCCCACCCTCCCACCCTCCACTTGCATAGCCAGGCTCAGTCCCCTCAGGATGCCTACTAAGCCTCCCCTCAGAGTTCTAGGGAAGCCTTAGTGGTTGAGGGGAGGGAAGTATGTTTTTTCTAGTATGATAAATCATAAACCCCCACCAATGTGATACTCCCAATGTTTATCAGTTGGCATCAATTAGTTAGCCATGAATTTGCTTCATGAGCTAATGAATTAGCTTAATAAGCTAATTAATTCCAGTTAATTTAATTAGAAATGAATATTTACTAAGGTGGTATTGTAAGAATAGTTTGGGATACACTTCCACACAATTGTATACAGAGTATATGGGAAAGTGGGCTCAAGCTTAGAGTAGTAAAGGGATAGCTCACAGCTATTGAAAGTCATTTTGTTGAAAATAATTTTTTTCTCACCTTTGTGGAGCCCTTATTATATTCCCCTTAAGAATGATATAGCTTTCTTTGGGGTTCCTTATAGAGTCCTGAAAATGCCATTCTTCAAGAGCCATTCCCCAATTGATAAATGATCAAAATATATGAATAGTTTTCAGATGAAGTAATCAAAGCCATCTGCAGCCATATGAAGAAATGCTCTAACTCACTATTGATTGGAGAAATGCAAATTGAAATAATTCTGAGGTACTACCTCATACCAATTAGATTGGCTAATAGGACGGAAAAGGAAAATGACAAATGTTGGAGGAGATATGGAGAAAATGAGACATTAATGCATTGCTGGTGTAGTTGGGAACTGATTCAACCATCCTGTAGAGCAATTTGGAACTATGCCCAAAGGGCTATAAAACCACGCATACCCTTTAACCTAGCAATACCACTACTAGGTCTGTATCCCATAAGAGATTAAAAAAAAGGAAAAGGATTTACATGTACAGAAATATTTATAGCAGTCCTTTTCTGGTGGCAAAGAATTGGAAATTGAGGGGATGCTCATCAGTTGGGGAATGGCTGAACAAATTGTGGTATGTGATTATGAGGGAATACTATTGTGCTATAAGAAATGATCATCTAGCTGTGTGACCTTGGGCAAGTCGCTTAACCCCAATTGCCCTGCCTTCCCCACTCAAAAAAAAAAAAGAAACGATCAGCAGGATGCTCTCAGAAAAACTTACATGAACCGATAAAAGGGAAATGTACTGGGTACAAAGTAACGGCAGTATTGTAAGATGGTCAGCTATGAATGGCTTAGCTGTTCTCGGCAACACAATGATCCAAGACAACTCCGAAGGACTTAAGATGAAAAATGCTCTCCATCCTCAGAGAAAGAACCGATGGTCTCTGAATACAGATTTAAGCACACTCTTTTTGCTTTATTTTTCTTAAGGTTGTGGGTTGTTGTTTTTTTGGTCTATGTTTTCTTTCACAACATGACTAATATGGAAATGTTTTACATGACTACACATGCATAACCTATATCAAATTGCTTGCCTGCTCAAGGAGTGGAGTGGGGAGGGAGGAAAGGAGAGAATCTGGAATTCAAAGTTTTAAAAACGAATGTTAAAAATTGTTTTTGCATGTAACTGGGAAAAAAAATACTAAAGAATTGGTTAAAAAAAAAAGAAAAAGAAATGCCATTCTTTAACATGTCTGGTTTGTTCTCAGGTCCCAGTGCAGCTGGTCAGTTGTTTCAGGGACAGTGTTAGGACACCAATGAGAAATTCAATCCTCAGACCTTTCAAAGTTCTGAAGATCTTCCTCTGATCCAAGTGTAGGGAGGAAACAGACTTTTCTCCTTTCCCTTCCCCCAAGGGGAAAGGAGATTCATTCAGGAGGTTGGTTGAAACTTCTCTCCTGGCTCACTACTGGAATACATGATTCAGAATTAGTTTGTTTTATCCAAAACCCACAGGGCAAGATTGATTTTCCTTAACAAATCTCAACATAAATCCTGTGTTGCATCAATTCATTTAATTCATGGATGGAAGTACCGCACTCCTTTCCAACCTAATTAACTAGATTGTTCAAACTGAGTTGAAATGCCTTTGCATCATTTTTTCAGTGGATGTCTAGGGTTGGTTCATACCTAGTTCATACTACTGAATGATTGATTTAATAGAGAAGTCCTGGCCTTTTGTAATTATTGATGTGTGGGTATGGAACACCGTTCCTACACATATACTCTTCTGTGGGGACAGAGGACCTTCACCCCACATCTGGTTTCTGTTGAAGGGGGACATTGTCTCCTATCTCTTAAAGAAGAAGCCTTTTTCTCATTCTCACCTTAAGCCCCTGTTATCAAACATACCAGTCAGGATTTTAGTGGTTTCCAGCTCTCCTTTTTATCAATGGGAATAAATTTATAAGCAACAAAAATAGTCAATAATTGGGGAAGAGTTTCATTAGGATGCCAGCCACACGTACTGCCTAAGTTAGAAAACAGAATAAGCTTCTCCCTGATTTTAACACCTTCTCTCTCCAAGATGGAGGAGAGCCAAGAAGTGAATAGTTAGATAAGTAACAGAAGGCGGATCCCCCTCCAGGAATGAAAGAAGGGAAAAAGAAGGTGTCAAGGACTCAGTATGTAGGTGACTCACCAGGCTACTCCATAATTAGCTGCTTCTATTGCTGCTACTTACAGCTCCTGATTGCCATCATCCGCAATAGCAACCCATAAAAGTCCCAAGGAAAAGAGAAAGGGGAAGGTGCCCAAAGACAGGGTGCCTCCCTCTGACCCCCCCCCCCCCCGCACCCCTGATCTGGCCCTGCTCCTCCTCATGGCACAGCTAGGAGGATTCTCTGTCTTTTTTCCTCCAAGTGCCATCATCTTCCAATCCCAAGTTTAAAATATGCTGGGTCCTGTGAATTCTATGTAAAAATCTGGTAGGTTGCCATGGTTACTTCAGGTATTCTGAATCTCCTTTGCAACCTCGATGAAGTGGCCAGGTGGGAGGGGCTGCATTTATAGATATGCATCAGTGAGCACTCCAGTCCTCACAACTCTGATATCTTAATGGGGTCATGAGGTATCCAGTCTCTGCCATTGGTGCAAGCCCCCACTAATTGGGTTCTCCCAATTTTTTAAAAGCTGCCTAGCACCCTCGTTCCACTTAATCCCTTAACAGTCAGATTAGCTTTTACAAAGAAATATTCATTTCAACCCCAATCTGGTACATCATCTCTGTCTCTGTTGCAGAGGGAAGGGCATTAGGTTCACAATTTAACCCAATTCCCATATAGCATAGTCCTACAAAGTTCCAGTTCCAAAGTCCTCCTGGATTGTGTCCTGTCACTCTAATTCCTCATGGCTTCTATGATGGACTGGCTGCAACATCTGGCCCAGGGTTCCTGGCTCCAAGGTCATCATGGCTTAATAACCTAGGTCTGGGATTCTACTGTCTGTGTGTAGAACTGAAAAGGACAAACCAAACTACCCCAAATGCTAAGCCTGATTCTCAAGGCCACAAAGCCTAAAGGGTGTGTGTGTGGGGTGTGTTTGCATGGGGGGGGGCGGGGCCGAGAGAACGAGACAGACAGACAGACAGACAGACGGACAGACAGGCAGAAAGAGACAGAGACAGAGAGAGAGCGCTCTGGTTTGGTAGGTTTAAAGATGAATCCAGTTCTGGTTATGCAGCCAATAAGAAAAGGCTGCTTTTGCCCATGTGGTAGGAGAACACAGAATGTCTTCTCTGAGAAGCAGGTCCTAGCATTTTCCCCACATGGGTGCTTCCATAATAGGTGATCTAGGCATGCATAAAGCCCCATTCCAGATACATGTAACAAGGTGTGGGGGTGGGGAGGGGGACTGGCCACTGAGAGCCCAGATCCTATAAGTATATGCAGTGTGCTTGGCCTATACAATTCCCCGACGTGGCCAATGTTAACTGGTTAAAGGGAACTGGGCGCTAGTCACTGTGGACTGAGAGTGGAAGGAACACACTGAGAATAGTATTAGAAAATTAGAAAAGAGACACCTGAAGCCCACAGGGTACCCCTAGAAGGGGTACAAAAGGGAAAATATAATATATGGATTCTGGGAGCGAGGAGCCAGAGCATACTAACTACATACAGATGAGTTATGATCCACACTGATGGAAGGAATAATCATACTTATGAGTTCACATTTGAATACTGTGAACATTTAGAAAGGAAAGCATCACTTTAAGAGCTAGTCATGCCAGACTAACCTCATTTCAATATCTGATAGGAGACACAGTGTGACTGGTAGAACAAGAGAAATATTTCAGACAGTTGTATACTTAGTTTTCTGCAAAATATACTACTGAATCTTTTGGATTATCTAGGTAGACGAAATAGAGACATGATCTAGATGATAGTTCATTCGGGTGGATTTAGAAATCCTTATTAAAGCAGCAGACTCCGTTTCCCACCTCTACCCCACCCCCCAACACATAGACACAGTGTTTTGTGAAACTAAGACATGTAGCTGAGATTGCTACTCAAGGTGCTAAAGCTATGAGTACCACTAGGTGGTGATCTAAGTTCTAGTCGAATCAACTCACTTCCCTTGAGCCTAACCTAGCAATCTCCTCTCCAGACTTCCCCTCCTAATGCTTTTACTCTTAGGTTAAAATTTAGAGGCAAATAAATTATATTTGTTACTATATTTATTCATAATTTGCTTGATTCTTTTAGTTCTTATTCCACTTAGATCCTACTGTCTTACTTCCCCTATTCAATGTGTAACCCATGTGACCTACAGATTTGCTCACTCACATTAAAATGGAATCTTTACTGCATTGAAAACAACTGTAGTAATGTGGGTTTTAAATACCCAAGCAGTGAAACCTCATCACTCCTGGTAAGATTGGTAATTTCAACTCTCCGCCTTCCTGCCCTCTCCCTCTTCCTGTCACCACACAGACAACCAACCTCAAAGGTTGAGTTGGTAGAAGATGTCCCCCTCACCTAAGTATTCCTTTTAGTCTTAAAGATACAGAAGGAGGATGGTATCCCTCAGCTCACCACTAATGTCCCACCATCTGGTTGCTCCTATAAGGATTGCCACTAAAACCCCAGCTGCCAGTTAGATGAAGTCATTGTTGAATTCCTCTCGAGCTGGTCAGCTTCCTTCTCATAGTTTCTCTTAGACATGGCAACCACATGGAATCCCCAGAACTCCCAGGAGCCCCAGTCAGCACTGGAGAATGCCCAGAGTACCTGCTGCCAGTTCAAATCCTAGCAGAGCCAAGAAAATGAAGTATGACTTTTGCCCCTAAAAAAAAAATCTTCAGTAGTAAATTATCTTGTGCAACTTTTTACTATTTATTGTAATCTCCTGAGGCCATTCGGCCCCACACTTCCCATGTCTTCAGTGCCTCAAGATGTGTAACACACTGGGGGAAACCAGTACTATGGGAGGCTATTGCATCACAGGTTACAGTTGAATGACTGAACACAATGAATAGTCATTATGGATTGAAGTCGACTTCATTTAATCTCTCTGAGCCTTAATTATTCATCTGTAAAATGGGGGTGATAACAACTATAATACTCATAGGATTGTTGTGATGGTCAAAGAAGATAATGTGTGTAAAGAACTTTGCCAACATTATTACTGTTAACAATATTGTCAATACTATTGTCGATGATATTTTTAATAATATTAATATTAATATTGTCAGAGCAGCAATGTGGCTTAGTGGATAGACAGCTGGCTTCATTGTCAGGAAGACCTGGGTTCAAGGTAAGCCTCTGACACAGACTGACTGTGTGATCCTCCCTAGTCACCTAACTCCTCATTGCCTGGAGGCAATCCTTTAAAAAGACCCAAAAGGAGGACAGGTGCTGATCTGCATTGGTTGAGGGCATTCCTCCCTGGGAGCTTCTCAGGTTGATGAAATTACAAATATCATTTTGCTTCCGTTAAGGTGTTTCAGTCATGTCTGACACTCTGTGATGCCCTTTTGGGGAGTTTTCTTGGCAAAGACACCAGAGTGGCCATTTTCTTCTCCAGCTTATTTTACAGATGAGGAACTGAGGCAAACAGGGTTAAGTGACTTACTTGGGGTCACACAGCTAGTGTCTGAGGCCAGATTTGAACTCAGGTCTTCCTGACTCCAGGGAGTTCTATCCAGTGTGCCACCTAGCTGCAATATAAATAAATATATAGGTATATACACATATGTATATATGCATATGTGTATATATGTAATTTTTATTTAATTAATCAACAAGCATTTGCAAAATACCTATTGTGCTATGTGTTAGGGATACAAAAACAAAAATGAATCGGACCCTGCCCTTAAGGAGCTTATGTTCTATCTAGAGAGACATCACTGTTTATAAAATGAATACCAGGGAATTCTGGAGATGAGGACCCTAGCAGCTGTATGGAATCAGGAAAGGCTTCATGGAGAAGCTCTCACTCCAGCTGAATTGTAAAGGAAGCAAGGGATTCTAAGAGACAGAGATAAGGAAGAAGTGCATTCCAAGCATGGGGTCAAGGTTGTTAATAATGTTCTTATAATTTGAGGAATATTGTTACTATTATTATTTTCTAGAATGCATACTTAAATAGATCTGGGTAACTCCTACACAAGGCCTGTCCTTATTTATCTTTCTGGCTGTTAGTGCCCTATTCTCAATTACTTTGTATTTACTTTATTTATACCATGTATGAAAGCTGTCTACCTTCAGGGCCTCCACTTCCTCCCCACTCACTCTTCTAAACTGTCTGCAATCTGGCTTCTAAACCTCATGATTCAACGGAAACGGCTCTCTCCCCCAAGTTACCGGTGTTCTCTTAATTACCAAATCTAATGGCTTTTCCCCAATCCTCATCCATCATGACCTGTCTGCAGCATTTGACAGTGTTGGTCATCTTCTCCACTGGGATTCTCTCTAGGTTTTCATGACACCGCACTCCCCTAGTTCTATCTGTGGGACCTTTCCTTTTCAATCTCCTTTCCTGATTCTTCATCCATGTCATGCTCACTGTGGATATGAGCTCCCAAGGCTCTATTCTGGGCCCTCTTCTCTTCTCCCACCATCCTCTTTCACTTGGTGATCTCATCAGCTCCTTGTGGGGATTAAAATTGTCCAAACCATAATAAAAGAGACTGAGGTAGAGTTCTGAGCTGATGGCACTTTAAGGGTCCTTGGTCCCCTCTAATGAAGTGGACCTCAGCTCTTCCTCATGATCTGAGATGACCCTTTCCTCTGGGACCTTGTATTTATAGAGTTTGATACCTAAATATGCAAAAGAGCCATGATAAAATTCAAAATCTCATTTGGTTGACATATGATGCATAAGCTAAAATGAGCAAAAAATGATCTGTCAGCAGGGTCATGAGTTGGATAAAGCAAGGAATATCTCCACTGATTAGGTGATCATAAGATGGATGGTCTCCTCCTTTGATTAGGCAGGAGGAAATGGTACAAGCTATATATACTCTCCAAGGACATATCGGGAAGGGGAGGGGGGCAGCCTCCCCACCCCCGCTTTCCGTTCCATGCCACCACCCATGCTTGGTTTGGTCATGGAATTTGAGCAAAACAGGATGGAGATATCTTTGTCAGCATTCCTATGGTTGCGCAAGTGAGCTCCATAGCTGTTAACCAACTAATGAACACTACATTAAAGTTTGAGGTCTATCATAGGGCCCTTCTATTAGAATCTAGATTTCTATGTAACTGATACAAAGTATGGATTAATACATTGCTTATTCTTATACCTATTATTAGGTGATTTACTAGATATATATTTCTAGATGAATATATTAAAATAATTAGTAACAGTCATTACCCCTAATAAAATCATAATGAACTGAGTTTGAGTAGAGGTCCTCAACAAATCATTTCTCTCACCCATGGGTTCAGTTATCATCTCTATACTGATGACTCTCAGATCTGTGTACCCTAGTTGCTCTCTTGAGCTACAGTCCTGCCTTACCAGTTGACTTTTTGACATTTCAAACTCAAGACCCCCTAAGCACCTCAAACTTAGCATGTCCCAAACAGAACTCATTATCTTTTGCAAACCTTCCCCTCTTCCAAACTTCCCCATTAGTGTCAAGGACACTAACATCTTCCTATTCACCCACACCAGAAACCTCTTCATCATCCTTAACTGCTCACTCTCATATCCAACATATCCAATCTGTTGATGAATCTTGTCTTTCTACTTTCTACTTTCTTATCTATATCCCTTTCTCCCCACTCATACAACCACCATCCTAGCTTGGGTCCTCACTACCTCACATCTAGTCTTCTAATTGGTGTCTCTGACATAAGTCTTTCCCCATTCCAATCCATCCTCCACACAGCTGTCCATGTGATTTTTCTAAAGTATAGTTTTTATATCAGATTGCTTGTCTTCTCAACGATGGGGGGAGGGAGAGAATTTGGAACTCAAAATTTTAAAAAATGAATGTTAAAAATAGGGTGGGGGTTTTTTTACCAGTAAAAATAAAGTATAAATTTGATCATGTCATCCCCTCCCTGCCACCATGCTCAGTGAACTTCAATGGCTTCTGTTACCTCCAGAATCAAACACAAATTCTTCTGTTTGTCATTTAAAACTCTTAATAACCTGGCCCATTCCTACGTTTCTAGTTGTCTCATTGTTACTCCCCCTTGCAGATAATAATCCAGCTACTTTGGCCTATCTGCCATTTCTTAAACACAAGACACCACCTCCCATCTGCTTGTCCTTGCATCGCTGTTCCTCATACCTAGAATATTCTGCCCCATCTCCTCCAGCTCTTAGTTTCTCTGCCTTCTTCTCAAGACTCAATTCAAATCCTACCTTCTACCGGTCGGTTCCCCTTCCCCTCCACCAGCTGCTAATGCCTTTCATTGCAATGTTACTTTCCATTTACTCTCTCTACATCTTATATGTACCTAGTTATTTACATGTCAGCTCCAAACCCCCATTAGAATGTGAGCACCTTGAGAGCAGAGACTGTGTTTTTTTTTCTATTCTTTGTGCTTAGCATAGTGTCTCGAACACAGTAAATTTAATAAACACTAGTTGAGTAACCATGAGTGAAAAAGATGGACTGGTCTTGTGGCATGGGCAAAGAATGAGCAATAGACAGCTTGCCTATGTGTTCCATTGGTGTCCTCTCAATTTCCAAAGAAACTGAGGAAGTCTCCAAGCATGTTGAGTGACCACGAGTCACCCAGACCTGGCAAACAAAGAGGGGTTCAATCAGCATCACTGGAAAGATATTAATATTGAGAAGATCACAGATCCATTTTTGAGTATATTTGCAGTGACTTATTTGTATATATGATCTTTGACTCTAGTAGAATATAAATGCTTTGAAAGAAAGGACTTAAAAAAGTGTTATTTATGCCTTTTGTGTTTATCTCACAGTCTCTTTTAGATATCTTTTTCCTTCGATAAGCCTGAGGAGCAACTCACAGAATCCACCTTAGTTTCTCTAGATTGTTCTGGGAACAATCTAAGAAGGTCTCATTAGCTGTGATAGATGTTAGAAACCACTGCAGGAATTCTCGGTTAATAGCATCATCAGGAGTCCAGTAGCCTATATGTAACACCTATAGTGGTTGTTATGAAAGAGAAATGGAAAGATATGAATGTGTGTTGACTAACAGACCTTGAACGAGAGAATGCAAATGGACCATTACATATGGTTTAAGACGCTCTGGAATGTCTTAGGCAGCCAGCGGTTTCCAGTGTTTGATTTTCATAGTGGATGCTATCAGATTCCTTTCTCCTGAAAGAGGAAGACAAAGAATGGACGGTTTTTATCTACTCAGCTGGATTTTTAGCAATCTGGGGATATGTCTCAAGGTATTTTGGAGGCACTGTGTGTACCTAATTATTTACATGTCAACTCCAAAATGTGAGGATCTTGAGAACAAGGACTGTGTTTGCCTTTCTTTATGATTAGCATAATGCCTTATACAAAGTAAGTGGAGGGAAGGGAGAAAACTTGGAACTCAAAATTTTTTAAAATGAAGTTTAAAAATAGTTTTTACATGTAATTGGGGAAAATAAAATACTATCCAAATTAAAAAGAATACTTGACTGACTAGTCACATGCAAATGGCTGATGACAAAGGTAGCAGGAGGCACAAATTATCTGGAAGCGTTAGCATGCCTAAATGACCTCATTGTCTTTGGAAAGAACATGAGGAGAGACTAATGAAAGAATTAGATCAGCTAGAGAAAGCTGGTCTGGAGCTATCAATTGACAAGTGCAGATTTTGCAGAGCTTCCATCAAGTATGTGGGTCACTCACTTAGCATCACAGCAAGGCATGAGCACCAACCCAGAGGAAAGAGACTTGTCTCCTAATTGGCCACATTCGAAGAACCTGTGAGATCTAAGGACTTGGCTAGGGTTTGGTGGCTGTAACCACAATTTTGTAAAGAATCACACTGCTATTGCTAAGCCAATGAATGACAGATTTATGATTCAAAATATCCTGGAGCAAAAGAGCAAAAAAGGTGAACTTGCTCTAAACCCGATGAAGCTATTTGGAAATTATTGGATAGATGAATATGAATAACATTTCAAAGACATGGACCAGGGCCAACTTATATGAATCTAAGCAAACCATTTGTGGGGGCGGGGTGAGAGAGAGAGGTGAAGGGCAAGGGAAGAAAGAAGGAGAGAAGGAAGAGAGGAGAGAAAGAGAGAGAGAGAGAGAGACAGAGACATAGAGACATACAGAGAGAGAGAGAGACAGAGACATAGAGACATAGAGACATACAGAGAGAGAGAGAGAGACAGACAGACAGACAGACAGACAGACAGAGTCATTAGAAACTGATTGATTGAATTTGCCAGCAGAGGAATTAGGAACAGAAAATCTTACTGTCCTACATGCAAATGAATTATTGGCTTTGAAGTGAGCTGTCATTGAAAAATTCAAAGATTATTATGTAGCTAAATTTCAAGTGTGTACTGGTAAGAATCTCCTGACACATTTTGACCAATGCCAAGTTTAATGCTGTTTGCTTGACCATGAGTTCAATACACACTACTAGCCAGATAAAACTAGTGCGGGCACAGATGCTCTACCCCAAAAGGCCACATGATACCAAAGCTATAGTGAAACCAAAAGAAGGAGTAAATGCTATATGTGATACCCAGGTAGCTGGACCACAATCAATTGGAAGTGCAGCTGAGGGTATGGGAGGGACTTCTGCCAGACACCATGCCAGCAGTGCAGGCAAACCCTCTTTGCCTCACTTGTCCATGAATGTCTAGTAGTGAGAGCACTGTGAAAAGTGCTATAAACCAAAAGGCTTAAAAAGCAGTAAAAGACTCAAGTTCCATCCCTCGGAAGGCATCCATCTGTTGAGACAATGACAGAAATTGGAGCTGTGTAATGAAGTGCTGTAACAGACCGTAACTGATCCCACACGTGGTACCAGAAAGTAGTTGATATCACCCAGGGCATGTTGTCCTGTGACTATGGAAGCACAGCAAAATAGCTCTGGACACATGGATCAGGAGAGAACCCTAGTGCAGGTAACAAATGAGTCTTGCTAACCCAAGATGGCACCAGATGTCACTAAGAAGTGTGATATCACTAAGAAATGTGCTCAATGTGTTAAAAAAAAAAGTGTTATCAACTCTTTTTGGACTCTGTAAGTACTAGCAAACCTTTGGAACTTATTTGCATTGATTTTTTTTTAATTTCAGGAAAAAGATAGAAAAAAATATGCCTTATCTTGGTGATGGCTGATTAATTCACCAGGCATGTATAGACATATCTAAGCAAGAACCAGAAAGCTTCCATACATGCTGATATATACTAGGAGAAATATTTCTCAGGCTGTAGTTTGTCTACCAGGATCTGTTCAGACCCAGGTAGCAATGTTAAGAGTGAGCTATCCAAGGAATATTATTTTAGGCAGGCATAGAGATGTCTTGAACTTCACCTAACCATCCCCAAGGAGACCCATAGCTTGAGGAGTTCAACTGCACCTCGATGATTAGGCAAACTGAGACCCAGATAAAAGTCACAGTCTAATCACCGTAGCATTTCTATAGTACAAGCATGCAATTCCACCTGGAGTCATTCTATTGGCTTTATATTCTATTTGCTGATATTTGGGCAAGATTTATGCCTACATTTGTGCATTAGCATCTCTGAGGGTAGAGAGGATGCATATACTCATAACCAGTACACTTCTCTGCTATGAGAGATGTTAAAGGAAGCCTACCATCTAGATAATATTTATAACATGCCTTGCAAACCTTAAAGTACTATATAAATGTTGTTGTTGGTACCACCTATCCATGACCTCAGCTCAGAAGAGTTATGACAGAGACAAACAATAGGGCGGTATCTAAATGTGCCGTCAAGAACTTTAACAAAAGTGAATTTTTGCTAACAAATGTTACCATTTAGGTTACACACAACTTAACTGTTTTATGAAAAGTTGTTCAAAAGCAGGGCAATTGCATGTTTACAGAATAGTTCTGCGAAGAGGGGTGAGGGTGGGAGGGTGTTCTGAAGATGACTCAGCACAATCACCTCTTGCCCACAGGAGAGTCTGTTGAATTCCTTGCTGAGTAGGAGGAATGAAAAGATGAGCGATTAAGTAAGCCAACTGTGAGGAGACAATCTGAGCCAAATAGACCAGAAGTGAAATTTCAAGTGAAAACATGGTTTACTGAGTACACCGTAGACCAACAATCTTACATTGGGCAGAAGAGAACCTTAGTTTGGGGGGGCAGGGTAGGGCTAAAAACCTAGAGACAGTACCTTTCCTTCCCAGAACTTTAGCCACAGAGACAACACCAAGGTATAGACAATCTATAAAACTTAGAAATACCATGCACCAGCCTGGGCCCTCGATGAGTTTGAAAATGCAGAGTTATGGATGATGACGGTGATGATGGTTAGCCTATATCATGATCAATAATAATTTTACAATAATATAATAAATATACTTTATTGATAATAGTAATTATTATTAGCATTTTATGGTGCTTTGAGATTTGCAAAGCAATTTGCATATGTTAATTTATTGAGCCTTACAACAACCATGTGAGGTAGATGCTATTATTATCCCCGTTTTGCTGAAGAGGGAACTGAGACATAGAAGGGTAGAGTGACTTGCCCAGGGTCCCACAGCTAAGGGATGACTGAGGCAGAATCTGAATTCAGGTCTTCCTGATTCCAAGTTTTCTGTTCTATCCACTTCGTTATGTAGCTGCCAGCTCAAGTACAGGGACAGAAAGATCTTTCTGCAGGTCACAAAAGAGCTGGAACCATCTGACCTTTGACTAACTTATGATGTTGCAGGAGAAAAAGGAGAGATAGTTATGCACATGTAGCCATAATACTAATGCTTGCCTATGTGATGTATGTCTTACAATATAATTGCATAGGCTGGTATATGTGCGTTCACATGTTAATGATTACCTGCTGCTAATAAATTGCATGGCTGTTAACAACGATTTTTGTCTAAACCCGTGAGTTGGAAATTTGAGACTGAAGGAGGGGAAGCCATCCCGTGGGAGAAGAGATGTCCACAGTCCTTGTCTCAGGATGGGTCGAGGCTCTGATTAGAGAGTTTCTGTAATTTTTGTAATTTCTGAGAGTATTTCAGAACATGCCTTTGAACCCAGAGATAAGGCTGTAAGTGGAGAAAAGTGGTGTGGTTGACCATGTGTATACCTTTTGGCATGACTGTAAGGCACCGAGCCTTGCCTGATATTAGATAACTCCCAACACACACACACACACACACACACACACACCCCTACCTCATGTAGGAACACATCCCTCCATGCCCCTTCACCCTCACTCCCCACAAATAAGTAAAACCAACTGTAGAATTGCATCTGCCAGTGCATGCAGCATTCTGACAACAAGGGGCATTTATTAGAAACTTACTATGTGCCAGGTACTGTGCTAAACACCGAGGTATTTTTCAAAAAAGGCAAAAATGGTTCCTGCCCTCATTGTGTTCACAATCTAATGAAGGGAACACCATGCAAACAACTATGTACAAGCAAGATAAATACAGAATAAATTAGAGGTGATCTCAGAGGGAAGATTTAACTAACATTAAGTCTTCTTGCAGAAAGTGGGGTGCCAGACCTTAGGAACTAGCATATTTTTGTCTTTGTACCAGCACCTAGCACAGTGCTTTGAACATAGTAAGCACTTAATAAATGCACATTGAATGAAGAGGAAGCTTGAAGTAGTAGGTAGAGTACTTGTCTTTGAGCCAAGAAGGTCTTGGTTCAAATTTTGCTTCTAATGCTTACTAGCTATGTGTTAAGTGATGTGGTGGATAGAGTGCTGGGCCTGGAGTCAGGAGACCTGAGTTCAAATCCAACTTCAGATACTAGCTGTGTGACCCTGGGTAAGTCACTTAAGCATTATCCACCTCAGTTTCCTCAATTGTAAAATGGGGACAAAAACAGCACTTACCTCAGGAGGATCAAATGACATAACATTTGTGAAGTACTTAGCGCAGTACTTAGTACATAGTAGGTGCTAAATAAAGGCTTATTCCCTTCCTTTCCCACTTTCACCCTCTTTTGGTAATCTACTTAATGTTTATGGGTCTCATGCAATTCTCTAGTGTGATCTCAGCATCCTCAAATCCCCATCTCCACATTCCCAGTCCCTCTAATCCCAGCCTCCCTCAAATCATCTTTCCCAGCCTTCTGAAGTCTTCCTCCCCTCCTTCCCAAATCCCCCATCCTTGACCTCCCCAAACAGATCACTCCAGCTTCTAAGTGCCCCCTATTCCAGTCTCCCTGAAGCCTTATCAACCTCCCTGTTTTGCTAAAATTGCTAAAATCACAGGTGGTCTGGGATCCCCTCAATAAGAAAGTCTCTAGTGGAGCACCCTAGGGATATATGCCCTTGGCCCTGCCCTGTTCAATATTATTCTTCATTGACTTGCACAGAAGTCATTGGTGAATTTGCAAATGACGTGAAATGTCCGGGGATAGCTAAGGACAGATGACAGAGTCGGAATTCGAAAAGAACATGCTAGAATGATGAGCCCTGTCTAATAAGCTGAAATGTTGTAGTGGTAAGTATAAAATTCTACAGTTAGGTTTCTAAAAAATCAACTTCCCAAATAAAAGACAACACAGACATGGCTATACAACTGTTCATTTGAAAATGAGCTGAAAGTTTGATATGAGTCAATAGTGTGACATAGCAACCAAACAAGATTATTCTATCCACTGCTAAAAGGCACAGTGTCTAGAATAAGGGGGGTGGTAGCCCTGCCATCCTTTGCCCTGCCAAGAGAATACTGAAATGATGTTGTTTTTCAGTTGTATCTGACTCTTTATGATCCCATTTGGGGTTTTCTTGGCAGAGATGCTAGAGTGGTTTGCCATTTCCTTCTCCAGCTCATTTTCCAGATGAGGAAACTGAGGCCAGTAGGGTTAAGTGATTTGCCCAGGCCGCACAGCCAGTAAATGTCTTTGAACTTGGGTTCTCCTGACTTTAGGCACTGTGTCTCCAAGCTGCCCCATATTTGGAGTGACTTCTCCACATTTGAGATGGGACTCTGTCGTCCAGAGGAGAGGAACCAGGATGGTAAGACCATGTCATAGACTAACTGAGGGTGTTTAACCTGGAGAAGTTTAGATTTAGGGGTAATATTCTATAGCTGTCTTCAAGTATCTGAAGTGTTTCATGTGGAAAAGAGAGTAGAGTGATTTTGCTTGGCAGACAACTTGGCGAGTTGCAGAGGTAGTTAGCTTGATGTAAGAAAAACCTTCTGAATAAGAAGGCTGTCCAGAAACAGAACGGGCTGGTTCAGGGCTGGGTGTAGCTGGGATGGGAGGCTGTTCCCTCCTAGGGGAGGTCTTCAAGTGGAGGTTGGAACTCCACAAAGAAGAGTTTTGCTCAGGTATAGGTTGACTTAGATGTCACCTGAGGCCTCTTTGAATTCTTGGAATCTGAGATTCTATGAGATGGATCTGGGGGAGGCTAGGGTGAGGTCCACAGGGAGGTTGATAAGGCTTCAGGGAGACTGGAATAGGGGGCATTTAGAAGCTAGAAGGAACAGTTCAGGGAAGTCAAGGATGGGGGATTTGGGAAGGCGTGGAGCATTTCAGAAGGCTGGGAAAGAGGGTTCGAGGAAGGCTGAAGTCAGAGGAAGCTGGAGGAAGCTGTTGGGACTGGGAATGTAGAGATGGGGATTTGGGGAGGCTGGGATAACACTTAGAGGTGGCTGGGATCTGAAACTTGGGAAAATTGGAATGGGGGCTCTAGGGAGCTAGTTATTGGGGAGGGGGAGAGGGATGCTGTTTTATTCTCACAGAACTCCTTTCAATCTGACACTCATGATTTCACCACAAGACGGCAGCAGAGACCAGAGGCCTGGAATTCAGTTCAGGGGATATTGGAGGCTTTCTCCAAGCCCAGCCTACCCCTTACCTGTCCCCTACAGGGCTCCACCTACACCCCTCCCCTGCTCTAGCTCCCACAATACCCTTCTGCTCTATCTAGGTTTCTCCTCTGAATACATTTGTAATTGAAACATTCTGGGTGCTTCAAATGGATTGTGGGGCCTGCTTTGACATAATTTCTCCCATTTTCCTCTCTCTTTCTCCCCATTTCCTGGATAAGAGTTGGAAACCCATTATGGTGGTTGTAATTTGTGAACAGCAGAACGGCTCCTGCTGTTGGGGGTGGGACTGGGAGGAAATTGTATTATATTGGGTATAATTACAGAGAGTAAAATGTCCCTGGGTGTATGAGGGTCTCATAACAATTGCCACTTTCACTGAATGTCTTCGAGATAACAGGGCACCCCCTAGGACAAGGCTCCCACCGCCAAAGTCTGTTTGAGTGCTGAGGTGTGATTCTCCTGGTGTTGAGCAACTATGTCAGTCTATGTATACTGGCTGTTGCTGGGTGGGTGACTGTGTCAAGCTGTGCTGGTCACTGGGGGGGGGAGGGGGGCAGGGGAGGAGGGGGAGTTAGGGAGGGGATGATGCCAGAGTGAGTATTGCTTGAACTCAGAGAAAGGCTTAGAGCTCTACTGAAGAAGATACAGAAACTGCAGAGACCATTCCCTTCTTCGAGTCCCCTCCTAGGTGCCAGTAGAGTTATTCACCAACTAGGAGAGGGACAGACAGATTTACTGATACATAGGATAAACCCATCACAGAAACAGTCTCACTTCCTAGGGACACAGCATGGACACATACTCAAGGAGCCACTGTCACAGACACACCCACACCTACACACCCGGGAGACATTGTCACTGACAGCAGGCACACACCCAAGGAGACACCATCACACCAATTAGGCGCAAGGACACATACTTAGAGATCTATTCTGAAGCCACACAGAGATACACACCCTGGGATAGGCATCACATGCAAAACACACACCAGAGATACACTGTCACAGAGGACACACACAACTTAGTATACACTGGCTCACACAGACACATACCTGGGGACATGTCACACACAGGGACATAGTGACAAACAGAAACATGACCCAGGAGCTACTGTCACACCAAAGAAACATGGACATGCACTGAGGAATTCAGACAAAGACCCACTGCTACCGAGGCACTCTCACACACAATCGGTGACACCCGGACCTAGTGACAGACGCACACACAGTGACACTTTCACTTCCTGGCACACACAGGCCCTGGCGTGCACACACACGGACAGTCGGGCGCATCCAGACACTGACTCCCCTCAATGATTCCCCCCACCCCCAACACACACATAGTCACAGACACACACCCGCCCCACGTACCCCCAGGGGCGGGGCTCCGGCCTCACACACACCCTGCGCTTCCCACTCCCCCCGCCCTTGCTCCCTGCTCCCTGCTCACCCGCCCCGAGACTGGGGCTGCAGCGCCCGCGCTGAGCAAAGCCGAGACAGACCCGGCCGAGCCCAAGGGCTGAGCCGAGCCGAGCAGAGCCGAGCCGAGCCGAGCCAAGCCAGCTGAGTCGAGCATCGGCTGCAGCGGCAGCAGCAGCAGCGGCGGCGGCAGAGCCAGTGGCGAGCCAGGTGCGTAGTGCCTCTACTGCAGGAGGCCAGCTGCAGGGGGTGGCAGGGAGGGAGGGTGTTACAGGGGCTACAGAAGCATCTTTACTAGGGGGTCAGACTGTGAAGAGTTCGGGACCTGGGCGGACCCCTTCCCCTCCTTTGCCTTCTTCCCCTCTTGCTCCAGCCAGCCCAGGAAGGAGGACCCCCACCCCCACCCTGCTCCCTTTCTCCCAGGCCTTGGGGGTACATCCCCCCAACTCCTCCTTCCCCAAGTCCCAGTCCCATCGATCCCCTCCCCCGCTCCCCGACAGTTGTCCTCGTTGTTCCTTTCCCCCTCCCTATCCCCATCCTCGACCAGCTCCGCTACTGCTGCTGCTACCCCCTTCCCACCCTCTTTCTCTCTCTCTCTCCCTCCCTCCTTCCCTCCCTCGCTTCTTGGCTGGTGCTCCTGCTCCTCCCAGAGCTGCGGAGACTGCAGGGGCCGGGGGCGGGCCCGGGGGCGGGACAGGGGAGGGGAGGAGGGACCCTCCAACCTGGACTGAGGGGCAGCGCCTGGGGGATCCCTACGGAATCACAAAGTTCCTTCAGGCCTGCCCAGGGCTTGGGGTGGAGACTTGGGGAGGGACAATCGGACGGTCCCAGATTCTGCCTCCTGTCCCCGTCTCCCCACAAGTGCTGGGGCAGGCAGTCACATAACACCCATTGTGCCTGCAGAGGTGACCCCGCCCCTGGGCTTGAGCCCGGGGTCTCAGACAGAGCTCCATTCACCCCCTTCTTTCCATCCTTCCCCACTCCTGACAACTACCCCTCCTTTGGGGAGCAAAACAGGCTTTTGCCACAGCCCAGGCAGCATAGCCTAGCTAGTGATGTGTGAGTCCATGAGGGTATATGTATAGGTATGTTTGCGTCTATCTGCTTGCATTCCATTGTGTGAGACTGTGTTTGTGAGGATGCGATAGGGTGGACATTGTGATGGTGTCTGCGTACGTGTGCACATGTAGTGTGTGTATGTAGTTGTGTGCCTGTATGTATTTGCAGGTTGGGGGGGGTGACACCTTCCGGCACGCATTGCACTGAGGGTGTTTGGGGTGTTGGGGGGCAGGGCTTGCTGAGAGGGGGGTGGGGCTAGGACCTCACGTGGTGATGCCAATGCAGGCTGTGGGGCTCCCACTCCTGCTCAGAGCACTATTTTTAGGACTTTACTGCAGTCAGAGGCTGAGGCTACAGAGCCCCTCTTTCCTCCTTCCCCACCCCCCACCTCCCCATGTCCAGGTGATGGGGCAGGGTAAAGTAGTCAATGTCTTGCAGACAGGTCAGTTTACAGCTGAGAGGATTGGTGTTTAGGTAACAGTGTTGGAGAGCAGTGTCCGAGTGTCTGATGAGAGACAAAGGGTAAGTCCGAATGTGGAGGGGTACCTGCCTAGCTGGTGGTAGTAAGGAAAAGGTGAGTAGTCTCTGGGTGAGAGAGTAAGGATCACTATCCATCTGGGAGAAAGTTTGGGGGATTGAGTATCAGTGTCTAGATGGGGTTTGGGGGAGAAAGGAGTGGGGATAGGGATGTTTCTAAGTGATGAGATTACTGTTATTGCCCTGAATAATCCTTCCCTTCCACCTTTTGGCAGGTGGCCATGTCTGGGGAAGGCCCAGAACCTCGAGGTTCTGGGGATGACAGCTCCAGTGGAGGCAGCAGCTCTCCCAGCCCTGGAGACACTCTGCCCTGGAACCTTGGGAAAACTCAAAGGAGCCGCCGAAGTGGAGGAGGTTCTGCTGGTAATGGTAGTGTCCTGGATCCTGCTGAGCGTGCAGTCATCAGAATTGCAGGTACAGAGAGAGCTGGGGACACTGTTGGGTTTCTTGTATAGAGGTGTCTGTAGTTACCCTATCATTGCTGTTGGTCTAAGGATCATTTCATTACAGATATATGAGTGTTTGGGGAGTTATGGAAATGTCTTGGGTCATCTCATCAGAAGTACTGGGATGTTGGGTTATCCTATCAGAAATATAAGGGAATCATTTTGTCTTAGACATAGGGGTGCCATCACAGTATATGTGGAAATCTGGGAGATGATGTCATCATAGGTTTAGGGGTCCTTGAGGTCATCCCATCATGGTTTCGGGTATATCTGGGGCTGTCTTGTCATAGGTAGTGATGTGAGACAGTAAGAGGGATGATGGCAGATATCAGCTTATTTATTGTAGGTATGGGGCCAGAGGGCAGAACAGTTAGGGGAAGTGGCATTGTATAGCACAAAGAGTCCTGTATTTTAAATCAGGACATCTAGGTTCAAACCCTAGCTCGGATACTTACTAGCTTTGTGGGCCTTGGCAGTGGCTTCATCCCACAGCTTCAGTCTCTCATCTGAAAAATGGGAGTGTTTTATTATCTGTATAATACAGGTAACACCTCATTCATTCAATGCAACAAGTATTTCTTAAGTTGTATACAAGGTTCCATCTCCTGGGCACCCCAAATTGAACATGTCCAAAATGGAGCTCATTCTCTTCATCTCTGAACCTACCCCTGTTTTGAACATCCCTGTTAGTATTGAGTAATACTACCTATTACCATCATCCTTTAAATCACCCATGTTTGGATCTTCAGTGTCATCCTTGGTTCCTCACTCTCACTCACCCCCTCTCCATATCCATTCAAATGCCAAATAATATAATTTTCACATTTACAACATCTTTCACATGTATTCTCTCCTCTCACTCACATAGAAACTACCCTATTTCAGGCCCTAATCACTTTTCTTTTTTTTTTTGTTTTGTTTTTTGGAGGGGGGGAAGGTACGGCAATTGGGGTTAAGTGACATGCCCAAGGTCACACAGCTAGTAAGTGTCAAGTGTCTGAGGTCGCATTTGAATTCAGGCCTTCCCGACCCCAGGGCCGGTGCTCTACTCACTGCGCCCCCTAGCTGCCCCCATCACTTCTCATTTGGACTATTTCAATGGCCTCCTATTTGGACTCCCTGCCTAAGCTTCTCCCTGCTCCAATCCGTTCTCCACATAGCCACCAAAATGGTCTTCCTAAAGCACAAGTTTGATCATGTTACTGCCCTGCCCAACAAACTATAGTAGCTCCCTATTGCCTTTAGGAGCAAATATAAAATCCTCTATTTAACATTTACATCTTTTCTCCACCTGGTCCCTTCCTACCAAACTTTCCTTATACTCTGAGAGCCAGCCATATTGGCCTACTGTATTTTCCCCACATACAATGATGATCCATGTCTTTGCATTGGCTGTCCCTCATGGGTAGAATGTACCTTCTCCTCACTTCTGCCTCTTGAAATTCCTACTTTCCTTCAAGACTCAGCTCAGGCACCCCCTTTTATATGACATCTTTCCTGATCCCTCCAGCTGCAAGGGTGCCCCCTCCACATTGACGTAATTATATAGGTGCAGGACTATGTATTCAACACACACACACACACACACACACACACACACACACACACACACACACACAGTCCTGTTGATACATTCGTTAGAGCACTGGACCTGGAGTCAGGAAGACCAGAGTTCAAATCCATCCTTAGACACTTACTAGCTTTGTGAACCTGGGTAAGTCACTTAACCTCTGTTTGCCTCAATTTCCTCATTTGTAAAATGCGGATAGTAATAGCAACCTACCTTCTAGAGTTATTGAGAGGATCAAATAAGATAACATTTGTAAAAAGCTTTGCAAAATTTAAAGTCCTCTGTACCTCTACAACTGTCCCATTAGAACGGAAGCTCCTTGAGAAGAGGCACTATTGACCTTTTGTCTTTATATCTACCACACAAAGCCCATGACTTTCCATGTACCAATCCATTGCTTGTTGATTGATTGCTAGGAGCTGGGAGATAGGAAGCCAAAAACAGAACAATCCTGGCGCTGAAGAAGCTTACATTCTACCTAGGGGGATTCAACATGTTGTTGTTGTCACACCTGACTCTGTGATCCCATTTTGGGGTTCTCTTGGCAAAGATACTGGAGTGGTTTGCCATTTCTTTCTCCAGTGTGTTTTACAGATGAGGAAACTGAGGCAGACATGGTTGAGTGACTTGCCCAGGGTCACACAGCTAATAAGTTTCCGAGGCCAGATTTGAACTCAGGAAAATGAGTCTTTCTGACTTCAGGTCCAGCACTCTATCCACTGCGCCACCTAGGATTCAACATACATACGTATAAATAAATACAGAATACATACAAAGTAAATGCAAAGCCATTTCCCAGGAGTAGGAAAAGCATGAACAACTTGGGGGATCAGGGAAAACCTCCACTTAGGCGCTAACACCTGAGCTAAGACTTTGAGGGAGCTAGGGGTTCCAAGAGACAACAGGGGCCTGGGCTCCTGTATGGAAAAGGCCTTGGTAAAACTTTCTAGAGAAATGAGTTATTATAACGGTGTGAGTATGTAGGAGGAATAATTAGGGATACTTTTTGAGGGGGTCGGGACCCCAAATTCTTTCATAGGAGTTGTGGGGCCATGTTAGGACTTGGGTTTATTTGTGAGCTAGGCACCTTACCAAGGTCAAGGTCTTGGCTTTCATTGGTCTAGGAAGGAGTAGGTCACTGACCTGGTATCAGGGGTCATTCAATCAGCAGGTTTACTAGTAAGGGAGAAGAGAAATGGGGAAAACTCGGTCATCTAAGACTAGATTAGGCAGAGATATAGTCTTAGTCTTTTCTTAGCTCGGCCCTATTTCCCCAGAGATTTTAGAGCTTGTATAGACAGACTTGGGTCGTGGCTAGGGGAGTGGGGGGGGGGGTCTCACATAGCTGATGAGGATGAAGGGGGGGGTGAGGGGGGTGTCATGAGGGGAGGAGTCAGTAGGGGAAGGACTGCCAGGAAGTCTGGAAGTCCCCAATCTCTCCCCGCCTACTCCCACCCCCTCCAGGGATAAGAGATCTGCTCTTCACCCTTTCCTTTCTGGAACCCAGGAGTCCTGAGTCCCAACGCAGTCATTCCTGTGCAATGGGGCTAAGGAACTGGGAGCAGAGTGGGCAGACTTCTCTGTCTGGGGGCCCAATCGGTGTTAGGGGCCTGGGTCAGCTTGTCCGGTGTCCGGTATCTGCCCCGCCCCCCGGCTCTGCCTCCCTTCCCCCCCACCCCCAGCTCGTGGGGCATCCTGGGTGCTGGGGGCGGAGCTCGGGGGCGGAATACCCCCCTCCCCTGGTGACACCGAGTCCCCTCCCTCGCTGCCTCAGGCGGCTCCTTTAAGAGACTGAACAAGCTGTTCTAAGGGACAGAGCCGGGCCAGGTTGGGGCCGAGCGGTGCAGGACAGCGAGATCGTCCTCCTCCTCCACCTCGCTTAGTCCCATCCTGCCATGGCGGACTACGGGCTGCCACCCCAGCCAGAGGAGCAAGACTTCATCCAGGCCTATGAGGAGGTGCGGGAGAGGTATAAAGGTAGGGCTGGACACTCGGACCCCTCCGGACACGCCCCTTCAAACAGTCTGACTACCCTGGCACACTGACCCTCCTGGACCAACTTGACATCCTGACACTTCCAGACGGACTGACCACCCTACCTTGACCCTTCTGGACAGCATGACCACCCTGGCATGCTGAACCTTTAGGACAAACTGATCACGCTGACCCTACTGGACTATCTTGATTCTCTGACCCTTCCGGACAGACTGACTACCCTGGCACACTGACCCTCGTGGACCACACCGAGAGATCTTCAGTCACAGGCAGGGTAGACTGACCACTTGGGACATACTGAGTGCCCCAATATGCAGACCACTCAGGACACACTGACCAAATAGGAAGGGTCACCCTCACGGACACATTGACCCTAATAATGGACAGTTACCAGCGGGGACACTCAGAATAGGCTAACCCTCGTGGACAGTAAGTCTTCTCCCCAGACACAGGGAACGTCCTAGACATGCTTACTGCTTGGCCACACTGATCAGCCTCCTCTGCCTCTCGAAGTTCCCCAGCTCTAACCAAGAAACCGGGAGCCCGGAACCTGGCGGCCCTGAGCGCCAGGGAAGGGAAAACAGAGGACTAGAGAGGGCTTGGTTCCGCGCAGCAGGTCATTCCCATAATAGGACATAGGAGCGCCGCAGCAGGCAGGGGGATGGGGAGGGGGTGCAGTCAGAGCGCGGAGAGAGGGGGGCCGAGTCGGGGTCCGGACCTGGCAGCCAGGACCTCCTGATGTCCCGACCAGCAACTTGGGCTCGGGGTCCAGTGCCTGTCCTGCCTGTCCAGCCACGGACACGTGGGACACAGGACGGGGGGCGGGGTCATGGCCGGACCAAGCAGGGAGCTGGGGGAGGGGGTAGCGGGGGCAACACCTCTTTCTGGAAACTGGGGGAGTTCCGGGACCCTTAGTCTCTTTGAGAGTCGAGGCTGGGGGAACATTGGTGGGAGGAGGGGGGCGGAGGTCTCTGAGCTGTCCAGTTGCCCGCCTGCTTTAGGCCAGCACTCTGGCGGCGCTCCATTATCCTCCTTCCCTCCCTCCTACTTTCCCACCCTCCGGGTGTGTGCGCGTAGCTCACATAGTTACTGTCTCTGCTCACCTCCCAAACTAGCTCCTGTCCTTCCCGCCCCCAGCCTGGCCCTGCTCAGCACCCCTTGGCCCCCTTCCCCCACTTCGTGATGACTACCCCCGCCTCCCCCGCACCTGCTCCCTCTTTCCATCCCCCCACCCCACCCCCGCGCCTTCTCAGGGGCTTAATACATATTTATTGAATTGCGCTGGCTCCACCACCGCGCTTTTTCCTCTCTTCCAGGCCACCATTCACTCTCCAAGAAGCTGGTCCCCCCCTCAACCCACTGGGGGTTGTCTGATATTCCCTTCCTCTTGACTTCCTCAAATTCTTCACATTTTAGCTTCTTTGCTGTGGTTAAGCCCAATTTCCTAGATCTAGTTCCTTTCCTGAGATAAGGACTCTTGTTTTAATTCAGTTTAGGTCAAAGAGCATTTATTAAGCTCTTAATGTGTACAAGGCTTTTTAGGGAATACCTTGACAAAAAGGAAATGAACCCGGATCTGACGGATCCTACATTCTACTAGAATGGATAGATATAGCAGGGTAGAGGGGCAGACCTTGGAATCAGGAAAACTTGGGTTGATTCCTGCCTCTGACACTTAGCTACCTTGACCAAGGGCAAATCACTTAGCTTCTCAGCGCTCCATAAGAGATAAGATCTCAGGTTTAGACGAACACAGAGTCATAAATCTCAGAGTTTGGAGAGCTCTAGTTGTGGTACAATCCATAGAGCTCTGGGCTTGCTATCTGGTAATACCCATTGTCATGAGTTCAAGTCTTGCCTCAGATATTTAATGGCTGTGTGACCCTGGATTGGTCACTTAGCCCTGTTTGCCTCAGTTTCCTCATCTGTAAAGTGAGAAAGAAGGGGCAAACCATTCTAGTATCTTTTCAAAGAAAACTCCAAATGAGCTCACAAAGTGTTGGACAGGACTTAACAAAAGAGACCATCTGGTCTGAGTAGTTCCAGACCTAGTCAAGTATATATAGCGCCTTCTAAAGTAAAACAATTTCACAGTTCTCCATATGATCATAGTATTATTGGTATTTGTTGACTAAGGAAATACATGAGGGAAAGCTGCTGTGAATTTAAGTATGTTATGAAATGAATTTATGTTATTCATCGCAGCAAGAACATATATGAGAAAGGTAGTTACGCCTTCAGGTTATTAGGAGCAGCAAGGCAGTGCAGTGGTTAGAGTACTAGGCCTGGAGTCAGGAAGACTTGAGTTCAAATATGGCCTCAGAGACTCACTAGCTGTGCATGTGAGATCCTGGGTAAGTCATTTAACCACTATTTGCCTCAGTTTCCCCCACTATAAAATGGAGGTAATAACAGCACCTCCATCACAGGGTTGTTGTGGGGATGTAATGAGACAGTAAGTACAACATGCTTGGCATAGTGCTATATAAATGTTAGCTGTCATTGTTATAGATTTAGTTATAAAAGGTATGTTTGTTGTGCTGAATGACTTAACATCACAGGCCCCTGCAATCGCTCTATCCCCAAAACCCAGAGGACTGGAATCAGTTGATCAAGTTCCAACCCCTCTGTTTTTACAAAGGAGGAAACTAAACCTCAGAAAGGTTCAGAGACTCACCAAGGGCACACAGCTAGTAAGTGGTAGAGGCAGCACTTAAAACCCAGCTCTCTTGAGCTTGTACTGTGTGTTCTCCCGAAACTGCTGTCTCAAATGATCTATTATTAATTGTCCAGCACAGGGGCCTTTTCTCACTCATCCTTCTTGACCTTTCTGCTGTGTTTGACTCTGTTGACCACCCCCTCCTTCTAGATGAGCTCTCTTCTCATTCCCTTTTTTTTTTTTTTTGAAATGCCACATCCTTCTGGATTTGGTTCCTTCACTGGTTTCTCCCTCTTCTTTCTCCTGCTTTCCCTCAAGTGAAGGCATTCCTCTAAAGCTTGGTGCTTTATCTTCTCTTTTATAATACTCCCTCAGAGGTCTCCCACAGCTTCAATTACCTACCACCTCTCCAGATGACCCTAAATCCACGTCTCCAGCCTCCATCTCTTTTCTGAGCCGTGGATATAAATTTCCAGCTGCCTGCTGAACATCTCCGCTGGTTCCTCAAACTCAACATGTTCCAGACTGAGTCGGTGTCTCTCTTCCTGAATCTTCCCCTCTCCCTGACTTCACTGCCATTGTCTGTGACACCACCATTCATCCATCCTCCCTTATTCCAAACTTCAGAGTTATTTCTGATTTTTCCTCGCCCTCACCACTCCTATGAAATCAATGACTAAGTCCTGCTAATTCTACCATTGCAGCATCTCCTAAGTCCATCCTCTTCTTATCCACACTCTACACAGGACTTCTTGACCTCTCATTTGGATGATTACTGATAAGTTTTTTTGCCTCCACTTTCTGCATTTTCCAATCTGTCTTTCATATGGCTGCTGGACTTAGCATCATGTGATTTAGAACTAGCAAGAACTTTAGAGATTTAGTTTACAGAGAAGAGGAAAAAGTGATCCAAGAACGCCAAATGTCTTGCTCTGGATCATACTGTCATAGTGGCAAAATGTAGCCCCTTTGACTCCAAATCCCATGCTATTTTCACCATAGCAACATAAATCCGGTCCAATGACTGTTTCAAAGTCTTCTTTTTCAGTGGGCCCCTAATGTTCAAGCTTTTCTGCCTGGCATTCAAAGCCCTACCTGACCTGATGTCTGTTTCCCTGTCCCAGCTAATCTGCTCCGTGTATTCTATTAATTGTCCAGCTAAACCCAACAACTCTTTGTCCTGCTCCCCTGGTCTGCCCCTCTACCCCAAGAGTGTTCCTGCTTCTGCCTTTGTTTGTATGATTCCTTAGGCCTGGAATGTCCTCCTTCCTCCTCTTTGCCCAGGATTCCAACCCAGCCTTTAAAGGCCAATTCAAGTTCACCTTCTCCTTGAAGTCTTCCCCGAACCTCCCAGTTATAATGACCTTCCTTTGGTGAACCTCCCATAGCCTTCTGCTTGTATCTCTCTGTTGTGCTTATCGGGCAGTGTTGTGTCTCATGCCTCTGAATCCCAGCAGGTCATGGACCCTGGCTCACTGAAACTTTGTAACCTTGCCAGTGCTCCACAGAATGTTCTGTACACAGGAGGCATTTAATAAATGTTTGTTGAACTGAATTGACTGGAATTCACAGTTGAGTAAAAGGGTCACAGGATATGCACTGATGTAAAATCAGTGCAGTACAGCAGGGGCACAGTGTGGCATAGTGGATAGAGAGCTGGTCTTGAATCTCTGCCAAATACTTGATATGAGATCCTGGGCAAATCCTTGGATTTCTCAGGGCCCCAGGAAAACTAAGACTTTATGCTTTAGAACAGGTCAACCCTGCATTGGTGGAAGCTCTGGACAAAATCACAGGTCTGCATCCCCGCCCCCTCCCCTCAAGGAAAAGGTGCAGTATAGAGAAGAGAAGGGGCTTAGTGTTTGGGGAGGTTCATTACAGCCTGCTGGATCCCCCCTGGGCCAATCCTGCCAGCCCTAAGATGCTTGTATTCAGCACTGTGTCTCCAAGGTTTTCTGGCTTTGAGAATGATGGTGTTACTGGCAGAACAGAAGGGAGTCAAGGTCCCTGAGTGGCCCCCTGGCCCTTGCCCATGGACAGAAGCATCTCTTGCCCAGCCACTTTATTATCTCCAGCAGCCCTGTGCAGTGCCTGCTTGGGCTGGAGGAGAAGGGAGGGAGGGGCCTCATTCCCAGTCCAGCCCCAAGTGCTCCAGGGATTCTCTCCCCCTTCTCTTATTCCAAACCCCAAAGCCTCTTGGCTCTCCCTGGACGTACTGACCATTCCCTAATTGGTCTTCAATCAACTGCCCTTCAGGTAAGGCTGGGACTAGTCTCAGATAATGAAGCATGAATGGCTCCTGGTCCCTGGTCTCCAGGTCATGATGATGATAAGCGTGTGTAGTTCTGCAAAGCACTTTACAAATATTATCTAGCCTCACAGAAACCCAGGATGAGAGTGCTATTATTATCCCCATTTTATAGATAAAAAAACTGAGCTGGGGTGACTTGCCCAGGTTCACATGAGGCTGGCCTTGAACTCAGGTCTCCCAGAATCCAAGCCCCATGCTCTGTCCGCTCTTCCAGGACAGACAGTACCAAGGACAAGTAGAACTGGGGGCCTTAGTTGAGGCCTCAACTAAACAACAAATCAATGGAAACTTCCCTTGATGTGTCTAGTCAATGAAGCAAGTTTTTTTTAAGCACTTACTGTGTGCCAAGCGCTGCTCTATGCGCAAAGGTATACAAAATAAAAGTGGACTATCCTAGGAGCTTAAGTCCTCTAGTGGTGGGGAGACAATACATACACATATGAGTATATGTAAAGCATACGCAGAATAAATTCAAAATAATTTTGCGGGGAAGGTAGCTGGCGTGGGGATAGGAAAGGTGGGGTGGGAGTGGGAGTGGGGGAAGCAGATCATGAAAGACCTTAGGCAGAAGATGGCCTTTGAGCTGGGCTTTAAAGGATACTAGGGGGCCCAAGAGGGGGGTGAAGAGAGAGTGCATTGCAGACATGGAGGACAGCTGATGCAAAGATCCCAAGGCGGGAGAAGCAAGCTAAGCTCAGGCCTGAAGGAAGGCACAAAAGATCAGGACCCTGCTCTGCCTTGCCCTCCCCACACTGCCCTGCCCTCCAGAGTTCACTGTGTAGTTGGGAAATCTCCATTCAGCTCAATTCACTCAGTGCAGTTCAATTCCTCATTATCAAAGGAGTTACTTGGTGCCAAAAGGGACCTGGGAGATCATCTTGGCCAAACCCCTTCATTTTCCACATTGGAAAACTGAGGCCCAGAGGCAGGCAGTTACATGGCACAGAGATAGAGTGCCAGTCCTGGAGTCAGAAAGACCTGAGTTCAAATGCAGCCTCAGGTACTTGCTAGCTGTGTGACCCTGGGCGATTAATTATTTAACCTTTCTGCCTCTGTTTCCTTAACTGTAAAATGGGGATAATAGTAGCTTTCATCTAGGCTTGGATAATATTTGTTAAGTGTTTAGCACAGCCCCTGGCATGTAGTTTAATAAATGCTTCTTGCTTGTTTCTTTGAGTTAAGGTCAGAGAAGTAGGAAGTAGCAGAAAGTGAATTTGCTCCCCAATCCAGGATTTTTTCTACTCTATTTCATAGCCTGTTCATTTCAGGTACCCACTATATCCAAGGCACTGTGCTTGACACTAGGGATATAAATATAAAATATTCCACAAACCGTCCTCAAGGAGGTTACAATCTGAAAGGAAGATAAGACATGGATACAAATAACTATAGGTTTCAAAGTATTAAGTGTATCAAATGAAATAGTATTTGTAAACTGTTTAGCACGGTGCCTGGCACATAGTAGGCTCTTAATAATACTTGTTCCCTTCTCCTCCATTTCTACCCCTCCCCTCTTAGAAACTGGCCCAATGAACAGAGTGCTGAATTTAGAGTCAGGAAGACCTCATGCCTTAACCGCTGCCTGCCTCAGTTTCCTCATCTGTAAAATGAGGCTAATAATAGCACCTGCTTCTCAGTGTCGTTGTGAAAATCAAATGAACCATTGATAAGGTGCTCTGCAAATATTAAAGTGCTGTATAAATGCTGGTTATTATTATTAGACATTTTCTGTTTGACCTTGGTGTTACAGGGAAAGTACTCTGTTTGGATCTTGGAAAAAGTTTCAAATCTGGATTGTACTTGATTCTATTGATGTGAGCGTGGGCAGGCCCTTTCTGGCTGGGGAAGGTTGAGGAAATGCATCAGGAGGGAGAAATAACACCTGGGCTGGAGTCACTTGCCATGTAGGCAGGGAAGATTTTCCATCTGCAGAAATAAGGAGGAAGCGCATTCCATTGAATGTCCTAGGGTGGGGGGAGGGTGGTGCTAGGTCATAGATCATAGACGGAACTCTGGAGTTGGAAGGCACCTTAATGGTCGCACTCCTCCCTCCCATTTTCTAAATGAGGGGACTTCGGCCCAAGGGCAAGTAACATGCCCAGGGTGACCTAGATAATAAATGACTGAGCCAGAATTTGAACCCAAGGCCTTTGTCTTCAGTACCCTTGACATTCACGTCACTACCAGGGGCTAACGATTGTCTCTAGTCTGGCTGGAAAATAAGGAATATGAAGAAAGTGGCCATGACAATAACGGCTATCATTTATATTGTGCCAAGCACTGTGCCAAGTGCTTTATAAATACTATATTATCTCATTTGTTCTCACAATAACACTGTGAGGGAGTTACTATTATTATCCATGTTTTTTAGGTGAGGAAACAGAGGGAAATAGAGGTTAAGTGACTTGCCCAGGGTCCCACAGCTAATAAATGTCTAAGGCCAGATTTGAACTCAGTTCTTCCTGATTCCAGGCCTGGCCCTCTATCAACTGTGCCACCTCGCTGCCCCCTCCCCTTATATAATGGGGGGTAGTAATAGTAGCCATGACTTTAAACTTGGCCAAACACTTTACATGTTAATTTGTTTAATCCTTACAGCAACCTTGGAAGATAGGTACTAGTGTTGTTTCTGACTTTTTGTGATCCCATTTGTAGTTTCTTGGTAAAGATACTGGGGTGCTTTGCTGTTTTCTTCTCCACCTCATTTTACAGATGAGACAAACAGGGTTAAGTGACTTGCCCAGGGTCACACAGCTAGTAAGCAGGATTTGAATTCAGTTCCTCCTGACTCCAGGCCCAGAGTTCTATCGTGTCACCTAGCTGCCCATAGGTGCTATTAATATCCCAATTTTACAGATGAGGAAACTGAGGCTGAGATGTGAAGTGACTTGCTCTGGTAGGATAGAGCTTGGTGAGACTGAACTAGCAAGTGTCTGAGGCAGGATTTGAATTCAGGTCTTCCTGACTTCAAGCAAAATGCTCTAGCCACTGCAGAAGTATCAGATAAGGCTAGAAGGGTGGTTTTGAGGCAGACTGTGGAGAGATTTAAATGGAGGGTTGAGAGGGTTGTATTTTATCTACTTTAGGCAACAGAGAGCCTCTGACAGTATCTGAGTAGGTCATTGCATTAGAACTTGCACACAAAGCAGAATGAAAGGGGAGAGATTTAGAGTTGGCGAGATCAGTTAGGAGGGTAGTTCAAGCCCAAGAAGGGAGAGCTCAGATGAGGTAGATTGTGCCAGGAATTGAGAGAAACGAAAAGAATGACAGTTTGGAGATAGCATCTACAGGACTTGGCTGATAGGCCAAGAAGATGGGGGTGAGGAGAAAGGAAGAATCAAGGGGACTCCAAAGCTTTGAGTCTGAGTGGCTGGACAGATAGCGAAAAGAAAAAAGGAAGCTGGCAGGACATTCAGGTTAAGGGAGGAAGCCGATGAGTTCATTTGGGGGCAGGCTGAAGTTGAGGTGCCTATAGGACATCCAAGGGAGGTACTGAGCAAGCTCTTGGAGATACAGGACAAGAGCTCTGGTGAAGAATCTGGAGCTGGACACATAGACTTTGATTCAATTCTACAAACATTTATTAAGCACCTACTGCATGCAGAGTGCTAGATAAGGTACTGGGAGAGATGCAAGATTAGATACACAAATACAGATAAAAGTCATCCAAAATATTACAAGACGAAGTAGATTTCAGGATTGCAAAACTAAATGCTATGTGAAATCCATGAGGAGTCATCAGACGTTACTCTCTGGGGAGATCAGGAAAGGTTCCATGAAAAAGGAAATACTTGAATTTGGTTCTATAGAATGGGTAGGAACTTGATGGGTTTAGAGGGCAGGAAGGATGCCTTTTGGATTGTAATGTCCTCAAGGGCAGTGTTTCTGTGCCATTTACCTTTGGATCCCTAGCACCTAGCTCAGTGCCCTACATGTACAGAGTTTTACCAACTATTGCTGGAACTTGTATTTTGTTGAATTCCAGCCCAGGAAATAGCTTAAAGGTATGGACATGAGAGAGTGCCAGGCATTGTATGAATAACTGAGATTTGTCCATCAGCAGCAGGGCTTTGTCTCCTGCTTTGTGTCATTGGCTTTTGGGGCAGTCAGTCTAATGAAGCCTGTGGAACCCTTCTCAGAATCATGTTTTCAAATGCATAAAATATATAGGATTACGAAGGAAACCAATTATATTGAAAACAGATTTATCAAAAAAATGTTTTCGAAACAAGTCCACAGACCCCAGGTTATGCACCACTGGTAAAGAAAGAATTATGAATAATTAAAATTAGAAAGGATATTGGCTCTGAGATCAGAAAGGGGGATAGGAGTAGTCACTCATCCCATGATTTCATTGATATAGGGAACTCCTGGGTAAGGAAACTCCCTTTACAAATACGAGACAGCATTTTCTCTGTAGCTTATAGTCTTAGGGAACTGCCTAGAGCAGTAGTTTTAAACTCAGATAGAAACAGGGGCTACTAAAATTTACATAAAGATCCCTGGGAGCAGCCTGTTGACTTAGCTTTAAAATGTAATATTATCTATGTTTTATTGTATTTTTATTGATTTTGTTAAATATTTACCAATTACATTTTAATCTGGTTTGGGCAGTCATTGTTGTTGGTCATGTGCAGCCTGTCACTAGTTGGGTAGTTGACACGTCTAATCTAAATCACTGAGAGACTAAACGACTTGCCCAGAACTAGAATGTCAGGGATGGGACTTGAATGCAGGTCTTCCTGGCTCTGCATTTGGCTTTCTATATATTATGTTTATAACTCTATTACCTTCTGTATGACCCTAGGCAAGTCCCTGGGCCTCAGTTTCCTCATTTGTAAAGTGAGGTTTTGGACTAGATGACCTCTGGGGTTTTTGTAGCTCTAGACCCAATCATCGTGTAATGGTGTCATTCTACAGAGGGCCTTGAATGCCGGACAAAGGCATTTGTACCTTTAGAAGACTTTTGAGCATGGGAGGGATGTGACCAAGTCCATGCATAAAGAAAATTAATCTGATAGGAATAAAAAGAATAGAGTTGAGGGAAGAAGATGTCAATAAGGAGGCTATTGCAATAGTCCAGGGACATGGAACCATGGACCTGTCCTATGGTGGTCCAGCAGAGGTAGAGAGGAGGACACAGGTGTAAGAAATGCCCTGGAAGTGGAATAAGCAAGATTTAGTAATGGATGGATTTGATTTGAGAAGTGAGAGAGGAGTCAAAACAAAGCTCAAGGTAATAAACTGAGATGGCTGAATGATGCCACCATTGACACTTGCACCAAGTCAAAAGGAGAAATTGTTTTAAGGGGAAAGATGATGAATTTGGTTTGGGACATGTTGAGTTGGAGGTGATGGCGGGTGGAATGTCCAGGTAGAAATACTCTACAGGGAGTTGGAGATGTGGGTCTGACGTTCCAAAGAGAAGTCAGTACTAGGGAAAAGGCCAGGGAATCATCTGGATTGAGGTGATATTTGGAGCCATGGAAATGTCATGAAGTGTCTGAAGTAGAGAGAGAAGAGGGGCAGGCCAAGGAGAAATTCTTGGGGAGTTGTTGCTGTTCAGTCGTTTCAGTTGTGTCCTGCTCTTTGTGACCCTATTTGGCGTTTTCTTGGCTAAGATAATGGAATGGTTTATTGTTTCCTTCTCCAGTTCATTTTACAGATGAGGAAACTGAGGCAAGCAGGATTAAATGACTTGCCCAAAGACACCCAGCTAGTAAGTATCTGATGAACTCAGATTTTCTTGACTCCAGAGCCAGCACTCTATTTACTATGCTACCTAGCTATTCAGTTTTTGGGAAGCTCCCATATTAAAGGATTAGGAAGAGGCCTAGGAGCCTGTGAGGCTGATCAAAGAGGCAGATAGTGACATGGAGGAGTAGCAAAATGGGGCATCTCAGAAGTGCCTGGAAAAGGGAGTACACAGAAGGAAGAGGGTGGTCCAGTGTCCAATCCTGCAAAAAGGTCAAAGAGGAGGATGAGGACTGAGAAAAGGCCCTTGAAAAAGCTGAGTAACAATAGGAGGCTGTGTATGGCCAGAGCTCGATATCCTGGTTCAGATCAAGATTATTTGATTCCAATTTCATTCTTCTGGATCAGACTTGGAGGGCCTGAGGGCAGGGTCCCTACATATGCCTCCTGTTTTTCCCAAAAGGCAGCAAAAGAGAGACCACAGTATAGCATCAAAGATTTTCAGAGTTATAATGGATGTCAAAGGTCAGCTGGTGTCACTAAACTCAGAACAGCATCATGACGTGCACAGCCTTTGCCTGTAAGTGCTCAGTGATAAAGTTCAGTTCTGTTCAAGAGACCATGCAACACACAGGCCTTTGTCCTTGGATCTTTGTTGCTCAGTCGTGTCCAACTTTTCGTGACCGCATTTGGGGTTTTCTTGGCAGAGATACTACAGTGGTTTTCCATTTCCTTCTCCAGCTCATTTTACCGATGAGGAAACTGAGGCAAACAGGGTTAAGTGACTTGCCCAGGGTCACACAGCTAGGAAGCATCTGAGGCTGGGATTTGAACAGGAATCTTCCTGACTCCAGGCCTGGCAGTCTATCCACTGCATTGCCACCTAGCTGTCTCTTGGATCCTAGGGCCGCAAATATAAAATGAGCCGTGGACTGTCCTCAAGGAGGTTCTGAGCAAATAGGAAGATAAAACATGGATATAATAACTTTAGTACAAGTTAGAATATGTTATGCTTGTTGTGCTTGGCCTTGGAAAGAGGGCAGAGTAGTGAGAAAAGGAACTTCCCTCTAGAAGCAGCCCATACAATTAAAAAAAAAAAGTTTTATTGTTACTTTTCGTTTTTCACATCGGTTGTTCCAGATATTCTCTTTCTCTCCCAGCATTGTACTTTCCTTTGTACGTTCCAGTTTTGGAGAGCTTTAATTATTAGGAAGTTTAATTTTATGCTGAACTGAAATTTGCCTCATGTAACATACACACACCCGTTACTCAATAATAATGACAACGAAAAACAAAAACTCCCTGAAAGGCCAACCCTCAGGCCATATTTTGAGGGTGGGGGAATCAGCAAAGAAAAGGAAAGCTAGTCAGGGTGATGTACTTTGGTGACATTTGGTACATCATCACCACCGCCATCATCATCATTTTCACATACTTAACACTTATTATTGTTATTTATAATTACAGATGAGTCTTCATGCAAATACTTTTGGAGCTAGATTGTTCAGTGGCTAGAGAGCTGGACTTGGCATCAGGAAGACCTGAGTTCAAATCCTCCTTCAGACATTTATTAGCTTTGTGATCCTAGGCAAGTCTCTTAATCTCCTTTAGCCTCAATCTTCTCATCTATAAAATGGGGGATAATAATTATAACCTACTTCATGTTATGAGGGTGAAATGAAATAATATTTGTAAAGCAGTTTTCAAACCTTACTGTGCTACATAAATGCTTGTTCTTATGAATAAAACATAAATACAAGTAACTCCAGTTATGAAAACTAGTCATCTTGTTCAGCTGCCAATAGTCCACAGGTCATTAAACATAAAAGAATTCTAGCAGGAGAGGAACTTGTCCCAGGACCAGTTCTCTCTGAACTCTACTGAAAAGATGAGAAAAATGAGATTAAATATAACAGCAGAAATATATTTATATAGGACTTTATGTACATTATCTCAGTACTGCCCTCCAGAGCCACGTGGCCAGCTATAATCCATCTTCCACAGGACAGATCTTGAGAAAGCTGTTGTCTCCTCCCCAGATCTATTCTTTTCCTTCAACATCTCCAAGTATTCTCTAGGTCTTCATATATCCTGATCTCTGGGCTTTTCAATGTCCTGGTTGCCATCTTCTGGGTGTGTTTCAGTTTGTAAATGTCCTGGTTTTGGTTTTGTTTTTTCTCTCTCTTTCTATCTCCAGTGCTTAGCACAGTGTCTGCCACATAGTAGGTACTTGATAAATGCTTATTGACTGATTTCCCCAAATGTGATGCCCAGAACAAAACTCCAGATGTGGTCTGGCTCCATATAGAAAACAGGACTATTGATCTCCTTCCTTCTGAAAAAAACATGTTTCTGTTAAAGCAACCTAAGTTTGACTGAGCACATTTGCCTGCCATATTATGCTTCTGACTTGTTGGGTTTGCTTGGGCAGCATAATTCTCTAAACCTAAGTGAAGGACTTGTTTCCAGAATTGCCCCAGCCAAAAGACTCCTTCCCCATTGGCCAACCTCCTGGGGATGGGAGTCTCCTTCTTTGTCAAATTAGTCCTTGCCAGAACACACAGTCCATCATCAGCCCCATTTTCCAGCATGGTAAAATCAACTCAAGCTTGTACTTTGCCACTCTAACCTTTACTAGCCCATGGTCACGTCCATGGGGCATCAAGGTAAGACCTTTATGGAAGACATGGGCTAGAAGAGCACAAGATGAGAAAGTATAAATGGGTTATGATCTATACCTTTTGAAGGTGTATTTCTTATCAACAGGGTAATGAATTCCTGAAGCATCTAAATGAAGGATTTTATATTGCTCCCTTTGTCTCTGTGTTATACCCAGCCTGTAGTTCTATCTTACTGGGATCTTTTGTTTTACCCACAAAGTCAGCAAGCGTGCCATCTTATTACGTGAGGGAGCTAGGTGGTGCAATAAATAGAGTGCTGGACCTGTAGTACAAGTCTGAGGCGGACTCAAATTCAAATATGGCCTCAGTCACTTATTAGCTGTGTTACTCTGGGCAAGTCACTTAACCTCTGTCTGCCTTACTTTCTTCAACTGTAAAATGCACATAATAATAGCACCTATCTCACAGGGTTGTGGTGAGGATTCAATGGGACAATATTTGTAAAGTGCTTTCTTAGCACAGCATCTGGCACTTAGTAGGTGCTTAATAAATACTTATTCTCTTCATTTTCCTTCTTTTCTCTTCTCATTTATGCATCCATCTGACTCAATGATGGAAATATTGACCAGGTTATAGCCATAACAGAGAAGTCCTTCAAAAAATACAAGATCTCCCATTTTGTCCAGGCTGGAAGTATAGGGGCTACTAATAGACCCTATAACACTACTAATTGGCATGGAAGTTTTGATTTGCTCCATTTCTGACCAGGATCAGTGCACCCCTTCTTAGGTGACCTGGTGGTCTCTGGCTCCCAAAGGCTCACCGATACTAAGGCAGCTGAACCTTGTGTGGACACTGACTGGCATAGTCTACTGCCCATCAGAAGAACTCTTGAGCTCAAGAGATACACCAGTCTCAGCCTCCCATGGGATTACACCATGCCCAGGGTATTAGAAATATCTTTCCAGGATGACATCAATCCTATAATCACTGGGCTTTGGGTCCGGTCATTCAACCAGTTCCAAATTTAGCTAACTGTACTACCATCTAGCCTACATCCCTTCATCTTGTCTCCAAGGATATGTCAAGAGACTTTGTTCAAAGTGTTGCAGAAACCCAGTTATAATCATGCCTATAGCAATCTCCCCTGATCTAACTAGCCTAATAATAACGCAGTTTAAAAAGGAAATCAGGTTACTCTAACAAGACTTATCTGTGATAAACCTATGCTGGCTCTTAGTGATCACTGTTTCCCTTTCTAAATGTCAAGAACTATGCCTTCAAGAATATATTCTCTACATATACATATATTACATATAATACATATATTACATAATACATATATTACAATATGGTAAAATAATATTATAAGCATTTCTTAAGCTCCTGTGTGTATGAAAAATGCAGGGAAAAAACCAAACCAAATGGATGAAGAATGCTTGTTGTCTGGGCTATAACGTGCAGTAGGACTGGTTAGTCCTACTAACATTGAGTTAGCATTGAGTTAGTCCAGAGTCAGAGAGTCATAAACATTTATTAAGTGCCTACTATATTCCAGGCACTGTGTTTAGTGCTGGGGACATGAAGAAAGGCAAAAGTCAGTCCTTACCCTTGAAGAGCTTACAATCTGATGGAGGTGGGGTGGGGGAGAACATGCAAATAACAAGTTATATACAAGACGAATACGAAATAATCAACAGAGGGAAGGCCCTAGAAATAAGAAGGGTTGGGAAAGGCTTCCCGTAGAAGATGGGATTTGAGCTGGGATTTGAAGGAAGTCAGGGAAGGCAAGAGGCAGGGATGAGGAGGGAGAACATTCCAGACAAGGGGGACAGTCATCTTGAGTTGGGAGATGGGGTGTTTTTTTTCTTTTTTGAGGACAGCAGGGAGGCAGGTGTCACTGAATCTGAGTATGTAGTAGGTGTAACGGAAATGAGAAGAGCTTTGAATGCCAGATGATTTTATATTTAATTCTATAGGTGATGAGGTGTTTTTTGAGTAGAGTGGTGACATGGTCGGATCTGCACTTAAGGAAAAAAACTTTGGTTATTTTGGTAAATGAAAGATGAACTGGAAGGGAAGCCGAACAGGAATAGGGAGAGACATATAGGCATCAGATGATGAGAGCCAGCACCAAGGTGGTAGCAGTATTGCAGTAGAGAAGGGAGTCTATTCAAGAGATGTTGCAAAGGGGAAATCAAAATGCCTTGGCAGTAGATTGGATATGGGGAGTGATACATGGTGAGGAGTTGAGGATGAGCCTGGGGAACTGGGAGAATCATGGTGCCCTTAACAGTAAGAGAGAAGTTTGGAAGTAGGGGAGGAGATTTTGGGGGAAAGATTATAAGTTCCATTTCGGCACTATTGAGTTTAACACACCTACTGGACATCCAGTTCAAGATGTCTGAAAGGCAGTTGAAGATGTGAGACTGGAGATCAGCAGAGAGGTTAGGGCAAGAGAAGTAGATCTGAGAATTGTAAGTATAGAGATGGTAATTGAATCCATGGGAGCAGATGAGATCACCAAGTGAAGGAGTATTGAGGGAGAAGAGACGATGTCAAATAGTTGAAGATGCAAGACTGGAGGTCAGGAGAGAGCTAATAAGTAGATTTGAGAACATGTATGTCCTAGGGGCAATACAGTTCAGATAGACACTGCATATGTATGATGAGCTGGGCACAGATTTGAAATAGGAGGAAAATAGTGGGTTTTTAACACATTTGAGATACTATGTGGTGCTTTCAGTGATATTCAGCTACCCCTGGCACAAAATACCCTATGTTTTTAATACCACCATTTTTCTGGTGCTGCTGTATGGCTGTGAATCATAGGAGGTATGAATAGATACAAGTTCTTCTAACTATGATATAGGGGGCTTTAGGGGATTATATACAATATGATATGGCAACCAAAAGACAACATGATCTCAGACTGCATTAAGGGAGAAATGATGCCCAGAATGAAGGAGATCCACAGATGAAAAAATTGTGGCCAGAGAGGTTGTGACCCACCCATATTTTGCATATGTCTTTCATCAAATTTAATTCAATAAACTGTTATTAAACACTTTCTGTATTAAGTGATACAAAAGATAAACAGCTTAGATAAAATAAGCTCCTTGCTTTCACGGTGCTAATAGTCTAACAAGGGACTATTACGCAACACAGATACCTAAAATAGATAGCATTTCATATGTAGTTCTTGGAAGAAGGCAATCCACCAATGTAGTGGGTGGTGGTCTAATCTTCTTCGCCACTTCCCTCCCCTCATCTTTTTTTTCCTTTGTGGCTCATTTGTCCTCAACTTGACTCCATGATAGGAAGTTGGAGTTTCTCAGAGGGAAAGTGGCTATTATACTAGATATACTCAGGGTCCTAGGGTAACTTCTGTTGCCAACTATTCTTACCAGCACTGTAGCGCATGATCTTCCATTAATAAATCAGACACTAATAATTAATATTAACCAAAACATTTTCTGAAAATGCAAAATAAGCATATAATATTGCACCCATAAATCTGGATCACATTCTCACATCAATGCACATGATGTGGAGAGAGTAAATATAGACTTAAAGTCCCAAGGGTAGTAAGGGAAAAATACAGGGAATAAATGTGGCCAGAACAACTCACAACTCTAGAAATGTAGACTTTGTTATCCTCTTTCTATCTCAGGACAGAAATATATATGTTCCTTGATGAGCATAGCTTCTTTTCGAACAAGTGCTTCCATTACCAACATAAGCTGATTCATGCTCTGCTGAGCTGACACTTCATTAGGCATGGCATCTCAATTGGACAGGTTGCTTTGCTGGGCTACTTTTATGATGCATTGCTTCCAAGCTGTTCTTCTGTTTATCTGGGATTGCTATTCAACAGCAACTGTAGTCCAGCTTCAGACTTGGAAGATGCCATCAGCTAAAGTAGTGTTATATTCTTTTAGGAAAAGGTAACAACCTTTATCCTTAGATGGGCAAAAGTCTCTACAATTCTGCTTTCCTCCATTTCTCAGCAAAAACTAGGCATTACTACAAGTATCTTGTCTTCTCTCCTCTTCCTTTTAACAACAGCTGGCAGTAGAGAGCAAAGGTTGCTCTGCAGTCCTTTTCAACACCAAGTGGCAATAGAGAGCTGAGTATAAACTCTCCATTCTTTCTTCTTTTTCTCCTAGTCTTCCTTTCGCCTCCTTTCAGCAGCAAGTGACCAAAGAGAACAAAATATTTCCTCTCCTCTTCTTTTCAGCAGCCAGGAGCAGTTGAGAGAGCAAAGTATATCCTCTCCAGCCTGTCATAAGCAAATCAACAACTGCTGTCTGCAGACCTTCAGCAACTCCTTTCTTTATAACCCTGAGGCAGCCTTATGCCCTAGATAAGTGAACTGTCAACGGTCACTCTCCTTTTACATGATGAGTGTATCAGAACAGTACAAAATAAAGTATTATGTAAGACTCAAGGAGGAAAAGGATTTTATTGATTGGAAGAGATAGGCCCTTTGAGCACTTGGGTAGATAGAAAGTTGTCTTCATGGAATGCATAGTCTAGCAATGGCTCATGTTTCTATAATGCATCAAGGCATTACAAAGCACTTATATTGTCCCCATTTTACAGATGAAGTTTATATTCAGAATTGGACTTGTCTTACCCTTATTTTGCAGATGAGAAAACTGAGGCTTCTAGAAGTAAAAGTCACATAGCTTAGGGTTACATAGCTAGTAAGTGTTGGACCCAGAATTAGAACCCAGATTTCCTAACTCTAAAAAGAAATTCAGTTTTCTTTTTGTTATAACACAGCATCTTTAGTAGGGGGATATGATGCAGAGATAACAAAGATACAAAATAAAGATATGTCTGATGGAGTGTGTGGTAAGGATATCAGTGAAGTGAAAAAAAAGTGCTATGTGAGATTCAAGGGTGAAGGTTGTTACTGATTAAGGAGATCAAGGAAAGCTTCATGGAGGAAGTGGCATTTCAGTTAAGCCTAGAAGGAAAGGGCACATTTCAGTAAGCCGATTGGGAGGGGCTGTGGAGAACATTCAAGGAGGACATAGGGAATGATATGGAGGCAGGAAGGCACAGTTCTAGAGAGTTAGAATGACTATAGATAGGAAGCGGTGGAGACACAACAGTCTTAAGACTCCTTCCACTATGCCACTCATCCCAGTATCCTGCACACCATCACCCTTTCTTCCAAAAAAAATATAGTAGCATTTCCCTGTGGGGCAATCGAGAATTCAAGAATGCTATTCCATCTTCCTTCGTTGGGTCGAGGAGAACAAATAATTTTTGAATAATGACTATTGAATGGTTACAGTCCTTACTGTTTTTATGCCCACAAGAAAAAAACCAGTGCAATGGGCTTGAGCATCAGAAGACATGAACTTGGACAAATTATATTACTCCTTTGCCTCTCATTTTCCTTATCTGCAAAATGGGGATAATAACACCTGTCCTGCTTGCCTCCTCGGTGTTATAATGATCAAATGAGAGAATAGAATCCATAGCACTTTGAAACTTTAAAGTCCTCTATAAACATACAAAGTAAATAGTATTCACTTTTATAAAGTATAGAGAGAGTTCATAGGATCACAGCATCCAAATTTGGAAAGGACCTTAAGAAGCATCTAAGTTTAAACCCCTCATTTTCAGATGGGACATGGAGGCCCAGGGAGATTAAATGATTTGCCCAAAGTTATCAGGGGCATAAGCATCAGAAGTAGGAGGATTCGAATGTGGGTCTTCTGACTCCAGAGTTCATGTTCTTTCCACTGTTCCTTGCTGTTTTAAACAGGTGTTTTTTTAAAACACGGGGACATCCTTGTGGGTAGCAATGCTTGAGGCTCCTAGGAGGAGGAGACAATTGCATTGGGCAGGATTTAGGATCAGGGGTGGGGAAACCTGCAGCCTTGAGGCCACATATGGCCCTCTAGGTCCTCAAGTGTGGCCCTCTAGGTCTTCCAGTGCGGCCCTTTGACTGAATTCAGACTTCACAGAACAAATCCCCTTAATAAAAGGATTTGTTCTGTTAAACTTGGACTCAGTCAAAAGGCTGCATCCAAAGACCTAGAAGGTGACAGTTTCCCCACCCTGATGGAAGGTTAAGAGGGACAGAGAGAGAAGGGACTGAGGACTAGGAGGAAATGGACAACCCTTGTAAATTTCTCTTGGGAAAATTTCGAACATCCTGTGTGATAGGGGAAAAAAAGTCAGTCAATAAGCATTTTTAGGCTGACTTTGCATCAGGCAAAGTGTTAAGGGGATCAGGATACAAAGAAAGGCACACACAGTCCTTGTCTCAAGAAGCTTACAGTGTAATGGGGGGAGGACATGACAATATGCAAATAACTAGGGCACACAAGATATGTATTTATCAATGGAAGGTAATTGCTGAGGACTCAGCAACTAACTAGTAGCTGGGAGCCTGGGGAAGGCCTTCTGCAGAGGGTGGTATTTGAGCTGGATCTTGCAAGAAGCCTGAGCGACTAAGAGGCAGAGATGAGGAGGAAGAGCATTTCGAGAAAAGCAAAGGACCACCCCCTCCTCCAGAACACTCGATTTCTTGGGGTGTGGGGCAGGTGTCTGCGCCACCTAGTTTTGTGGGGCTTTGGTTACTGCTTCCCTATGCCACAAAATCTGTCCAGACCCTAAATCCAGTCCAAAGGGGTTCCTGAGTAGTTCTAGAGAGGACTAGGGAGGAGTTGGGAGATTGTGAGTGAGGAGAGAGGGACCACAGGACATATAGGGTACTAGGAGAAAATGGACCTCATCCCTCCCTTCTCTGCATTTGGGCCGAGCTATGCAATACTTCTTGGGAGAAAGCTAGTAGTTTGGGGTGGGTAAGGGCTAGTGTATTAGGTGGCAGGAGGGGGACAGTCTGAGGTAATGGACCCCTAGGACGTCTCCCTTCCGCCCCAATCCCCTAGACGTAGAGCATCAAGGGTCAGAAGGGTCCGGGACTTTGGTGGGATGCGGGGTGGGGTGTGAAGGACCAGGAGGGTGCAGGGCTTAGAGCATGCGCCTTGGATTGGCTGCCCGCAAAGCAGCCCCCCTCCCCCCTTTCCCGCATTGATCCTCTGAAGCCCCGCCCTCTGCCTGGGGTCCTGGCCTCGACGCCCCGCCCCTCCCTGCTATTCTCCTCCCCCTGAGGCTGCGGCGCTCGGACTGAGCCCTTGCGGGCTGGTTCCGTGTGGGTGTGCGGGGCTGAGTGGGTGAGCGGCCTCTGCCTGAACCGAGCCGCCACCACTGCCCCCTCTCCCCGCCCCCCATCCCAGTGGTACCATGGACCCCTCCCGCGCCATCCAGCATGAGATCAGCTCCCTCAAAGGTGCGGGCCAGGGCCGGCGCGGGGCGGGGGGAGACCTGCCATATGGAGGGGGCGAGGAAGGTCTGGGAGAGACCATGGAGGGCGGTGCGGGAGTGAGGAATGAGGGGCGTTTGGGGGGCGCTGACAGATACTATAGGGAGGGAGATCGAGTAGCGGTGGTCTGGGGGGGGCCTATGGGTCTGGGGAAGACTAAGGGGGACTCTGTGGGACCTTAGGGGCTGGTGGGTTGGGGACTAGACAAGACTAATGCCCGCTCTGACAGAGTTCTGAGTGAGCAGACCTGGTCTGGAGGGGGAAATGTGGGTCGGGGCCCCCACGTGGAGCCCTTACTTTTCAGGGGCGGCTCCATTGCGCAGCGACCCCAGGTAACCCCCAGACTCCTCCCCCCTCTCCTCTGCTCCGCCCCTTTACCAGCGGTGTGCTTGCAGGTAGTCCCTGGGATCGGTTTTTGTGCAGCTGGGGCTCCCCGAAGGTAGGGCGTTACTGCAGAGAAGAACCTCACTTTTGCCGCGGGACGGATTATTTGAGGTCCCAGGCTTTTTTCCTGGGAGACAGGTAGGGAGAGATGCTGCAAAGGCACCCCAGCTGCTCTCCCCTCCCTTGATTAGGAGCTCTTTCCAGTGGTACTTTCTGGTAAGGAGCCTGTGAGAGAAAGAGTAGAGAACATCCTCCCTCTCCACAGGGGATATGAGCTAAGTAGACCTTACTGCAGAGTTGTGACTGTCCCCACCCAGGCAGAGAGGGGGAGGGGATGACTGAGCCAAGTCCGTGTAGGAAAAGAGGTGGAGAGGAGGATGTAGGAGTGGTCCCCTGATGGATGGGCAAATGGACTGAGGAAGACTCACTTTTCTTTTCCTCCCCTCCCCTGGGCCCTCCTTTAGGCCGTAACTGAATTCAGACTCTTTATTCAGCAGCCCTAACATCGCACTCTCCATGCTCCCATCACTATGTAGGGGTTCTGAATGAGAGGGTTGGGGAGAGCTCCTCCCATCTTTTAGTCCCTCAGGGACTCCCTGTGGCTTTGGTGGGGAGGGGTCTCTTTGCTCCTCTGCAGCAGGGACTGGAGCCAAGCTTGGCAATCCAATTGTCTGTGGCATATTTTCCTCCTCCTCCCATCAGGGCGTCTCTCAGCTCAGCCAGGAGACCCCGGTATACTCAAGTTCCTGATTGACCTCCCTTGAAGGAGGGTCCCCAAGGGAATGAGTGCCTGAGGCGCCACTTAGACTGGGGAAGGGCCCCCTATGGGTGACTCTACACAGTGGCTTCTTGTCTGGCTGGGGATGGGGGTAGCTGCCCCATCAGCTTGAGTAAGTCACCCTGGAGACCTGGTTGCCAATCCCTTCTGCCCTCCCTGAGGTTTGGGCAGGCCTATTCATTCCACTCTGGGTGGGTGGATGTGGGGGCTGGGGTGAAGCCAGGTCTGGCCCAAGGCTGGGGGAGTTTGTGCTGTTGCTGGAGCTGATTCTTGGTCCCAGCTTGAGCCTCCAGAGCTGAGTCAGCAGAGGTGGCTGCTGTCTGCAGTGACCTGGTTTAGGATTGGGGGGAGGAGGGACAGGGTGGCCTTGGTGCAAGGCTCTCCTGCCTGCCAAGTACCCATATCATCCCCCTTCTCCTAACCTGAGCTCCCCTGCACCCTAGGGACAAACCCAAGGGACCACGATTTGGAGGAAGGGGCCCAGTTAGATGGGGGTCTCCGAGGTGTTTCCGCCCTTAGTCTCCTTAGGCAGTGGTGCTGCTGCCCTCTGCTGTGCACTGGAAGCACTGCATCATATCCCAGGTGTGCCAAGGACCTACAGTCCTTGGAGGATGGAGGATGGAGGATGGAGGAACTGCATGGAGGAACTGTGCGGAATAATGTGTCTTACCATTGTCTCAGTGGTAGGACCTGGTGTTGGGGGATAGTTTGCAGGACGTGGCTTGAATAGAGAGATTGGGTTCGGGGAATGACAAAGGATATTGGGAGACATTAAATGAAATTGCATTTGTAAAGTGCTTTGCCAGTGTTAGAGCACCATAAATTCTAGCTGTCATCATCATCATCACCATCATCATCATGGAACTTTTAGAGGAATTGATGAAGACACATGGAAGATGGGGGGGAAGCATTGTGTGGAGACATCTTGTGTCAAGGGACAATAAAGGAAGGTCTGGGGTGGGGCATGTTGTAAGAACAGGGTCCGTATTGAAAGACCATGTAGAACTGTTCCATTGGAAAAGACAGTGTGAAATGACAGTGGAAGACTAGGGAATGGTGTGGGGGAGTGTATACATATTCTAGATCTGGTGGGGGGACATCATCCAGAATGTTTTTGGACAAAGGATAGGTGCAGAAGGTATATCAATGAGGGCCCCCATGAGTGTGTCAGGAGACTTCGATTTTAGCTGTCCAAAGTGAGGGGGTGGTCCGTTTTCTGCTGTCCTGGTTCAACTGCATCTCAAATATTGTGTCCAGTTTGGGGAATCACACTTTAGGAAGGACATTGATAAGCTGAGGTATGTCCAGAGGAAGGCAATCAAACTGATAAGGAGACTGGAAATTGTCATCAGACTATTAGTTAAAGGACCATTTGCCCTGGATAAAAGAAGACAGTGGGCACAGGTTTAGTGATAGAACTGGAAGGAATCTGGGCTAGCCCAACTCTTTCATTTTACAAATGAGGAAAATGAAGCCCGGAGAGGCTGTGATTTTCCTAAGGTCAATACAGCCGTTTAGTGATAGAGCAGAGATTAAAGCCCAGGTCTCTTGACTCTTAAGCCAGTATTCTTTCTTCTACACTGGATAACATGATTTCTGTCTTCAAATATCTTGGGGGCCCTCCTTCAGAAGAGAGAAAAGGTGTGGTCCAGTGGAAAGGGTGCTGAATTTGGAGCTGGAGAGCTGGGTTCAAATCCTAGCTTTCATACTTACTACCTTCATGACAAGTCATTTCTTCTTGGGCTCATTTTCCTTATTTATAAAGTGAAGATGTTAGACTAGATGACTCCTGAGGATCCTTTCAGCTCTAAATCTACGCTCCTGTGATTAAACGTGTTCTGTCTGATCCCAGAAAGCAGAACCAGGAGTAGTGGACCCAAGAAGGCCCCTTTTGAGCAAGAAAAGGAAGAACTTTAACAGGTAGAGTTGTCCAAAAATGAAATGGAGACAGTGGGCTTCCTAGTTGTTGGGAGTGAGTAAAGTTCGAATGTTGCAGTCAGACCTGTTTCAGAGAGGCCCCTTGGATTGAGTAGGAGGCTGGACCAGGTGATTTCTAAAGTTCTGCCATTCTAGCACTCCTACTAGGTTATCTTCCATTAGCAAAACACTTATCCTTGCTCAGTGTCTGTATCTATATGTGTCAATTGGTGAGAATTTTCGGAGGGGAAGATTTAGGTTTGATAGAAGGAAAAAACTTTGGTTAACATAGTCATCTAAACATCAAATGGATTCCCTCTAGAGGTGATGGGTTTACTCTTTACAAAAGCATTTCAAGAATAAGGCTGGCTGGCTGGATTTCATTGACTACTTATTCAGACACATGCATCAGGTGTATTGTAAAGGTTATTCTGGTGGAGATATCAGTTGGACTAGTTGACCCAGTGACTTTCTTGCCAACTCTGATGGGTCCGTTAAATAGGAACAGTATAGTAATTCTTTTCTTCCCTCCCGCTCAGGGTTGGTCTCAGTCTTGGGTAATTGGTCCATATGAGTGGACAGATGTTGGGGAGCTCTGGAATACAAATAAATGTACTTCTGGAATATAAGGGGAGGACTGGGAGCTTTCTCCCCCTCCCATCCGTTTGATTAACTTTGCTGGGGGGTGGAGGAGAAGCAGAGGTGGCAGTTTCCTCTTGGTAGCCAAGAGACCAGCTTTTAGATTGGTCAGAGTGGAAATTTCTCCCTTTACCTTGAGTAAATGTGAATCAACAACTAGATATGACAGCCAAGAAAGCTAATGATTTTAGGCTGCCTGTAGAGAAGTGTCCAGACCTAGATGTAAGAGTTTTGCTGTCCTCTGTCCTGCTCAGGCCACATTTGCAGTATGGTGTTCAGGTCAGCATGCCACATTTTAGGAAGGATGTTGATAAGCTGGAGCATGGTGGCGGTGGCGGTAGGGGTGGGGGTGATGAGGGTGGTGAAGGCCTTGGGCTTATGCCATTTGAAGGTTGATTGAAAGAACTGGGAATATTTCATTTGAAGAAGAGATGACTTGGGGCTGACTGATATTTGTCTTCAACTATTTAAGGGGTTGTCAAATAGTCTTCCCCTCAGGTAGAACGTAAACATTTGGAAGCACAGACTATTTTGGTTTTATTTGTCTTGGTATCCCCAGCCGGTGCATTGCATATAGTGGATGAATTATTGTCAAACTGGATAAAATCAAATTGAAGAGGCATTAGATTTAAAGTTTTGCAAGACATGTTCTCTCATTTGAGCCTTCCAACAACCGCGTGAAATAGGTGCTAAAGGCATTCATTAGTCCCATTTTATTATTAGGGAAACTGAGACTTAGGTTGAGGGACTTGTCACCAGATTGTAGGTGTGGGAGGCAGAAGTGAGCCTTGAAGTCTGGTCTTCCTTCTTTTTATTAACCTTCAGAAACAAAAGAGTGAATTTGTGAATTTGTCTTTGTTGAAACCCACAGCCCTTGAACCATGAGGAATGGGGAAGAGAAGATTCTGGGGGAACTTGATAGCTGTCTTTAACTATTTGAAGCTCTGTCACATGGGAAGGGATTAGGTGTGTTCTCTTTGGCCCCAGAGGGCAGAATTAGCAACACTGGGTGGGGAATCTCTGAGAGACAAATTTAGGATTGATGTAAAGAAAAACTTCCTCACAATTAGAGCTGCCCAAGAGTGGAACGAGTGGCTCAGTGGAGCCCTCGACCACTTGTTGGATATGTCATAGTGGGGATTCCTTAGTGGATGGGGGTTGGAACAGTCCTTTTCCAAGCCTATCATTCTGTGGTTTCCTGCTTCTTCTTGGATCCAGAGAACTGAACAAAAAGCACGAAGTACACGTTTCAGAGAGCTTTGGCTCGATGGCCCATTCAGTTAGAAAACTTTCTGTTGATTAGAGCTTTCTCAAAGTCAGACGAGCCGACTTGAGAAGCATCTAAGCAGGTGAAGACTGGATGGTCCACATGTTGGACCGGATACTTCTGAGGTTGTGTCCTTCCCAGCAGTGACATTCTGTGATTCCCTCTGATTGGGGGGCCGGTGGAAGGCTCTAGAGCAGCGATTCTTAACCTTGGTTCCAGGGAGACTGGATAGATTTTGGAGGGTCTGTGAACTTTGGAAATTTTAATATTTCCAAATTATTTCATTTCACTCTAATTGTATTCCTTCGTATTTTATTTTAAGCATTTAAAAAAGCACTATTCTAAGAGGAGGGGTCCATGGTTTTCACTAGACTGCCAAAGGGGGTCCACGATAAAGCACCCCTGCAGGAGAGGGTTTTGAGGAGAAATGGGGAAGGAGAGTTCTGAATCCCTGAACCTTAGGGAGGCCACTGTCTAATTGAACAGCTGACCTGGAGTCTGTCTCTTTCTCTCCTGGGAGCTGGTCTTTTCTGCACCCCCTGCCCTGCTTTATCTCCTTGACTGGGCATTTGAGGAAAGATGCCAACAGCCAAGATGGTTTAGAACGTGTTCCCCCAGACTGTGCCTCCCCCTGTGCCCTATCGTGCCAGGGCCTCTCTCCCTCCTTCTCTGCTATCCCTCTGTGGTCTGTGGGAACTGGCCAGACTCAGCTCTGACTTCAAAGTTTCCACGTCAGGGGGTGGGGGATGCTCTGTTTGCCTGTGTGCTCCTTGCTGCCATGGTGACCGCCCCATTAAACCCGCCCCCCACGCCTACTGCCTATTCCTCCTCCCATTCCGGATCTTCCCCCCTCCCCTTTCTCCCAGCTGCCCTATTTATCACTGGGCTCCGAGGTTCTGCGTGTGTGAATGAATGGGAGGGTGTTTGATTGGAGGTGAGGGCGCCTATCTGCCCACACCTGTCTCCCTCAGTTATTTCTTCCACTTATTTGCCTACACCTACACCTATCTCACCCGCTCTGAGTATCTCTCGCTCATCTTCATTTTGTCCCCTACATCCCTCCACTTCCCAACCTGTCTCCTCCTACTCCCTTCACTCATTTAGCCATGTCTCCCCCACCCCCCACTGGCCACACACACCTGTCTTCTTTCTTGCCTACACTCGCCCACCTCTAATCCTCTTTCCACCTCCTTCAACCCTCCCCCTCTCTGCCCACTCCCCTGCCCCTCCTGTGCTCCTCTACCTCTGTATTCACTTCACCCTAGAGGGGGATCTGAGGCCCCTAGGAAGAAATATGTGCTCAGCATCACCCACCCCATCCAGGGCCTGTTCTCTCCCCTCCCTCCCCCCTGGAATGTATAGCAACGTGGGCGGGGCAGAGCGGGACTAAGCCTCGGGGTGACTTTGATTTCCTCCTGGCAGCTGGAAAGGCAGATTCTTCTTCTGGGCCAGGCTGCCCAGTTCTGCTTGCTGGGGGTCACAGAGACAGCCCTGCCCAGCCTCCTGAGGCGCCTGCTGATCCTGGCTCCCGGATCCAGGTGGAAGTTATTTGGCACCTTGGGGAACAAAGTGTTCAGTGCTGCCCCTAATCGGGCCTGACACAGAAAAGGTTAAGAGGAGGGATTTGGATCTGAATGAGGAATGTTTCCTCCGTGTAGGGGCAGGTGCCCCTCTTGAGAATGCCCCGGAAAGGCAAAGAGGGTGGGTGCCCAGGCCCTGGGGCGGCTGCCCTTCTAGCCAGACTGACCTATTCTGTCTGGCCCCTCAGGTTCTGGGGATACAGCTTCCTTTCCCAAAGGGTTGGGGGGCGAGGAGCAGTGAGAATCCTTTCCTACTTTCCAACACTAACGTTTCTTCCTCTGAGCTCCATCACATGCCCTCCCCAGCTTAGCTGTGGTCCCCTCCCAGGTTCTTCACTTAACTCATTCTCCTGGCACCCTTTAGGCCTCAGACCTGCAGCTCATTCAGCCCCAGCCCAATAGCCACAGACTACCCCCATCTCACCAGGTCCCCCAGGCCTCCCAGTGTTGGTGCCTCCCCATCTTCTATGCCAATGACTTCCATCTGGCCTCTGCCTCAGGACCCCCAGTTAAGATCACTGAAGGAAGTGTTTCCAAAATGAAGTAATTTCTGATAGAGAAGGGGCATATTGGGGGAGCTGAATCCCCTCCCACTCCTCCTCCTTTCTCTACCCCTAAAGCACCCTCCCCACCCAAGTGGCGGCAGTCTGGCCGGGAGGGGCAGCAGGCCCATTGGCTGCTGAGTCAGAGGGGGCTGGGACTGAGCTGCCTGGCAGGCAGTGCTGAGGGGGTGGGGCCCGGGGCCCAGGCTGGGCCAGGGAGATCCTCAGGGCTCAGTGCGGGGCATGTGCTGAGTTCTGTCCCTCCCTGCGTCTCAGTGAGGAGTCCTCTGCCGCTGCACTACCAGCCGGCTGCTCCCCTTGCTGCCCTGCTGTTCATTCCTGTGCCCCGCCTGCCTGCCTGCCTGTCAGCCGCCTGCCCGGCCCTGGGGAGAGGAAGCCGCCTTCCCAGCTTGCTGCCGCCTCCTTCTTCTCCCTGGGCTCCACCCGCAGCCCCAGCCTGATCACTGATCCTGGGTTCCCCATTTGCCTGTCCTCACCATGGTGGCTGGCATGCTTATGCCCCTGGACCAGCTCCGGGCCATTTATGAGCTGCTCTTCAGGGAAGGCGTGATGGTGGCCAAGAAGGACCTGCGGCCCCAAAGCTTGCACCCCCATGTGCCTGGTGGGGTCACCAACCTGCAGGTCATTCGGGCCATGGGCTCACTGAGGGCACGAGGCCTGGTGCGGGAAACTTTTGCCTGGCGCCACTTTTATTGGTACCTCACCAATGAGGGCATCGCCCACCTGCGCCAGTACCTGCACCTTCCCCCCGAGATTGTGCCTGCATCCCTGCAGCGGGTCCGCCGTCCTGTAGCGATGGTGGCTCCTGCCCGTCGGGCGCCCACTCGGGTACAGACGGTGCAGGGACCCCTGAGCTGCCCTCCCAAGCGGCCTGACAGTGCCCGGGAAGAGCGGCAGGCCTATCGTCGGAAGGAGGATGAGGAGGTGCCTGAGCCAACGGTGGTGCCTACTTCCCGGGGGGCCCTGGCACGGACTGCCCCGGAGCCCACCCCTGCCCCAGGTCAGCAGCCCCCTGTCTGGGAGGGAATTGGGAGTGAGATAGCTGGGATCCTATGGAGCTTGAGGGACCCTATAGGAGGCCTTGGGGATCTCTGTCACTTTTCTTGGATGGGGGGGACCTCAAAGAGACCAGCAGGTGTCACCCTCTTCTCCTGGCTGGATCCTGAGGCATTGCCTGGGGTTCCTTGTTGGCATGAGGTGGGACATGGGCAGGTCTGGTGGTATGCTTCGCTCTCCTCCTCTTCCTCGTCAGTGGGCAGAGCCCTGGGCACTGAGGTTGAGCTGCAAGCAGGGTGCAAGAGGCCCAGTTCAGGACCTGAGTATTGGGGGTGCTGGAGGCACACATGCTTCTTAGGGCCCTGGACAGGCATGGACAGCTGCTCCTAGCTGACTCCGCCCCTGGCCCAGTACTAATCTCAGCCGAGGCCTTGCTCCTCCCCAGCCTCATCCTCACTCCCTTGAGACCAGGCTCAGGAGGATGCTTGAAGCTAGAGCGTTGGGGTCTCCTCTTCTCCAGCTCAGCATAAATCTAGGCTTGCCCTCCCCTCAGGAGGCCTGCCTAAGGGCTCATGGGGAGGAGGACCCAGGGAAGGAGGGGAGCAGGGGAGCGGGGCTGTACTTGGAGCCAGGGAAGGATGGTTTGTATCCTGGTGCCCACACTTACCAGCTTGCATCACCGTGAGTCATTTACTGCATCTCATTAGGCCTCAGTTTCTTCATCTATGAGATGGGGATAATAATACCTGTATTACTTACCTCAAAGAGTTATCCCCAGGGAAGTAAGTGCTTTGTCAACGCTTTTCTTTTCCCCAGCTGCCTTCTTTGCCATCCTCCCCCATCCCTCCTCTGCTCTCCTCTTTCTCCCTTTGCCCCCTCCTCCCACCCCAGCTCCCTCCCTGTAGTGTCCAGTGCTGGCTGTGGTGCCAAAGGATGTGGAATCGAATTCCCAGACCTGCTGCTTACTACCTCTGTAACCTTGGGAGAGTCACTTACTCTCGTAGGACAACATGAGCATTTGGGCTAGGTGACCTCCAGATCCCCTTTCATCCTGCCCTCCCTTCTGTGCCCACCCCCATTTCTCTGACCACCTCTCATCTCTGTCTTCTCCCTTCTGCTCTGACCTGGCCAATGGGCAGGCTGTCTAGGGCTAGACTTTGCCCCGCCTTCTCCCTTGTTCTGTGCTCTGATTGGGTAAATGGGTTACTGCCTCCAGTGACCCTACCTTGCTCCCCCACCAACTCCCCCACTATCACCTCTTGCAGATTAGGGAGTTTCAATGAAGGAGTAGGAAGTTAGAAGTGAGCCTGGGAGATGATGGGGAGGTACCTAGCATATCAGGCCTGAAGGGGAAGAGATCTACTTCCTACCTCCCAGGGCAGCCCGGTCCACTTTAGGACATATTTTTAGGAAGCTGTTCCTTATGTCAAAACTAAATCTTGATGTATTTTTAGAGAGGAAGTATGGTACAGTGGATAGACAGAGACGATCAGGGAAGACTTGTGGTCAGGCGCCACCTCTAACACATGCTAGCAGTGTGACCTTGGCCAAGTCGTTTAACTTCAGACTACAGGAAGTTAGCTCTTTGTAAACTGCCAGTCTTTGTTGTCAGAGGGAGTCCTTATACAGATGGAATCACAAGTCTACATTCCCTATCCCTATCCCCCCCCCCCAAAGCCTAAATCACCTTTCTGTGATTTCCCACCCATTGTTCTTAGCCTTGCCCTCTTAGATAAAGCAAAATGACCCTAATCACTCTTTTAGGGATGGCCCTTCAAATACTTGAAGAAAGCTGTCATGCCCACCCCACCTCCCACCCCTAAGTTTTCTTTTCTTTAGCCTAGACATTCCCAGGTGCTTCGATCCATCCTTGTATCTAGAGCCTAACTTTCAGTTCATTCACCGTCCTGGTTGTCACCCTCAGCGCAAGAGGCAGAGGGTTCCCGCATCGACCCAAGGGGTTGCTCTGAAGAGAAAGAGGGTTGTATGAAAGGTGGGTCCCCGGCTGGAGATGTGTAGCACGGTTCTTGGAAGTGCACCGGGTGATTTAGCAGGATGGGACCTGGGGCATCATATTCCAGTGGAAAAAGGAACCCAGAGGACCTGGGTTAAAATCCCACCTTTGATACTCACCACCTGCGTGACCTTTGGCAACTCACTTAACCTCACTGGGGGATGGGTGGGAAGAGTATTAGGCGACCTCTAGGAGATGAAGTGGAATTGGGGTTAGGAAGTCCTGAGTTCAAGTCCAACCTCAGACATTTACTACCTAGGTAACCCTGGGTAAGTCACTTCACTTCTGTGTGCCTTAATTTCCTCACCTGTAAAATGGGAGCGGTAATAGCCTCTATCTCCCGGGGTTGTTAGGAGGACAAAAGTGAGATAATATTTATAAAGCGTTTTGCAGTGCTATATAAAATGCTGTATAACTGCCAGCTTTTATCATTAGATGGCCTCGAAGGTCCTTTCTAGTCTCAGCTGTGACACTATAGTTAGGTATAGGAGACTAGGTGTTCCTGATGATCCTGGAGGCAGGGTAGTATAGTTTAAAGATCTCTGGCTTTGGGGGGTCAGAAGACACCCCCATTCTAATCCCACCTCTGGCACTTACTAGCTATGTTACTAGGGGAAAATCCTTTTACTTCTCTGTGCCTCAGTTTCTTCATCTGTGAAATGGGGGTAACAGTGACCTGCAGTACTTCCCTCAAAGGATTGGGTATTGACAAGGATCCCCTGAGATGATGTTTGTAAAGGTTTTGCAGACCTCCAGATGCTTGACGCAGGGCTCACTGAATCAGACTGCTGGATCTTCTTTCCATCTTTCTGTTTGGCCACAGTTATGACCCCTTTTGGAAGAAGGGAATAATCATCTTTTTAGCACCTACTATATGCCATGCACTCTACAAATATTATCTTTTTTGTTTTTTGGAAGTTTGCGGCAGCCCGGGATTTGGGATCTCCCCTCAGCCAGGATGCCTAGGAGACTCTCCTCTGCCTTATTCCATCTACTTCTCTTCTTCTCCCTCCCTTCTCTGTCCCTGATAGCAGGACACTTTGTACAGTCTGACTCCTGGGTTCCTGTGGACGCCTGCTCACTGTGAGTGTGATGGGAGGCCAGGTATTTCCTTGACTGCCCCCTTTTGTGTTTGTAGATGTGGTAATCCTCTAACTCCTCCCTCTCCCATTCCTTTCCTTTCTTCTTTCTCCTGCTTCTCCCCATTCTCTATCTCCCTCCTTCCCTGAAGCCTTCCGGACTTCTCTTGGGTAACACTGCCTCTGGGGAGTGGAATTGGGGCTGGTGAGCCTGGACCTCAAAGGGGAGTTTTGCTCTCCTGCCTCAGTGTTGAGGCCTGCCCCCCTTCTGCCCCTCAGCCTCGCCCCAAGCACTGCTGGTGACTCAGCCCTGTGGCTGCCACTGGAGCATTCTGTCAGCTCAGAGTTTCCAACAGGAAACAGGGCAGATGGGGCTGTAGCTCCAGGCTTAGTCAGCCAAGGACCCCTGCCTCCTGGCTCCCTTTGATGGCCCCACCCTACTGTTCCGGGCTCCCAGCAGACATCTGCTCTTTCAGGAGGGGCCTGCCCTGCATCCCCCTTGCTCTTCTGTGGTCTTGGCTTCCATCTGAGTTACCCACTCTTCCATCTTTAGCTACCCACATATCTCCCCCTTTCCATTTTCTGCCCCATGTATCTCCCCTCTTCATTCCCCTCCTCTCCCCAGGTATTCCCCCTCTCCATCCCCTCCCCATGTATCTCCCCCTCTCCCTCCTCCTCCCCATATATTTCCCCTTTTTGTCCCCCTCCCCATGTATCTCCCTTCTTCATCCCTCTCCTCATGTATCTCCCCTCTTCCCCCCAGCCCCAGCCCTTTCCTGGGATCCCTGCATTGGGGGGTGAGGCAGAAATGGGGATCTTCAGTTAATCCCATGTGATCTATCCTTAAGCCCAGTCTAGGGTGCTCTCTTCTTGCCCTGGCCTATCTATGTCTGTCACTCCTTCTTGGTCACACTTCCCCTAGAGCTGTGAGTAAGGCTGAACTGATTCTTGGCTTTAGTTGAAGGGCTGGTTCCTTTATCTGAAACAACCCCCCCACCTCCAATGAAGGCTATGGCATATCTTCCCCCCTTGCCTCTTCCCAGAAGTCAGGTTCAGACCTGGCTTTTTCCAGAGTTCAGGATCAGGCCCTCCCTTTTCTGTTTTGAGACCTGGTGTTCTCTTGTACATCTCCCACCAAATCCCTAGCCCGAGAAGGCATCTGAACCAGAGTACCCATACCTGCCAAGTCTATGTAATGAGCATTTAGACTTGCCAAGCTCACTTCCTTGGGTTCTTTTGCTGATGCTTCCAGGAGAATGGTGACCATACCATCCTGCAGTTTTCCAGAACTGAAATTCCTTGCCCATTCGCTAATAGACACTTTTCATTTTCAAGAAGAGAAAGGCAGTTCCGCTGCAGAGGCTGGACCATGGCTGTGGGACATGGGAGAAGTTGGGGTGGTTATATGGGTTCAGGGGTTACTGTAGAGGTCAGGCTGTGAGTATGTTGAGATGGAGTGGCATGATCATGCCAGGGACTAGTTGAGGTGAACCAGCTGGTCATCCAGCTGCTTCCCTGAAGAAAGGGGTAAGGAACAAGCATTTATTAAGTGCCTATTATGTGCCAGGCACTGTGCTGATCCCTTAACAAATATCATTTCATTTAATTCTCACAACAGACTTGGGAGGCGGATGCTAGTGTTTTTGTGAGGCAGTGGGGGTTAAGTGACTTGTTCAGGGTCACACAGCTAGTAAGTGTCAAATGTCTGAGGTTGGACTTGAACTTGGGTCCTCTTGACTCCAGCGCTGGTGCTCTGTCTACTGTACCACATAACTGTCCCCCATTTTACAGCGGAGAAAATAGGCTGGCTTTGAACTTGGGTCTTCCTGACTCCAGAGCTCCATCCTCTGTACCACCCAGGTGAGAAAGCAAAAGAGGGTAGGAGATGAGGCTTTGAAGATGTGGGTACAGACCCTGTGGGGAACCTGCAGGGGCTGAGCTTTGAAGCACCCATGGGATTGAGGCAGGGTTAGGGCTGTCCCATGGGTGTGGGGAGGACTCTGGGTGCCTCTTCTTTGTGGTAGGGCAGGCAGGCAGGAGGAAGAGGCCTTTAGGCCAGAAGTTGTTGGGGCTAGTCTGACTTGTCTTGTGTCTGGCTTTGTGTGACTAAAGAGGGCCTGAGCTGGGTGGCAGCGAGGGCTGTGAGGAGGAGCCGCTGCTACTCCCTGCTCCCCACTTGCTTGCTTGCTCACTCACAGCCTGTGGCTGGCTTCCCTCCCTCCCGCCCTCCTTCCTGCTCTTCCCCTCCGCTCTGCCTGTCGGTTCATTCTGAGCCACTCTCACTTCACTGCTCGCTCTTGGCCTGGGACTCGAGGGTCATGGAGATGTACTGCATGGAAGAACTCATCCAGCGGGGCCAAGGTACGTGATGGTGCTTGAGGATCCAGCCCCTGGCTGTGCATGTGTGTGTGCCTGCCTGGATGCCACAGCCACCACATCTGGGAGCTCTGAGAACCCTGGAACACCCGATAAGCAGGAGTTTCCTCTGGGGCCTCAGTCTCCCTTTCTGGGGAGCTAGCATAGTTAGGCCATGACATGTCCCAATGTGCATATCCCCATCTTGGGAATGTGAGGGTCAAGGGGAGCCATTGAGTGTGGCCCCAGGAACAGTGCGTGCTTTTGCTATATCCCAGAGAAATCCCTGAATATGAATATAGCAGGGGAAAGAATTTGGTGGGGAAGGGTGTGGGGGAGGGGGTGCTGCTGGCTGTAGGAGTGGGAAAAGTAGGGTGGGGCAGCCTGGAGTTTTTTTTTTTTGCCCCATGCTAATGCAACTCTGAATAGCAGCATGCCAAGGGGGAAGGGGCATGGCTGTTTCCCTATAGGACTTTCATTGTTCCTGAGATATTGCGTGTGCGTGTATTTGGTGGTGGTGGTGGGGTCCTTTGTAGGAAAGCCTCTTGTTTGAGTTGGGAATGGCTCTCTGTCCTCCATGGCTGCCTTTCCCCCTACAGTGATTATACCCCATGGGTCCTGTTGATCCTCTCTGACATGGGTCTTGTGGCCTTGGGTCAGGGGCTCCCAGAGAGAGGAGCCATGATCCACCTCAGACTGCACATGGTACAGGTGTCATCCGTGCTGTTGGCAGGGCAGTACCAGGAATTTCCTGGAGGCTTTCCCACGACTCCCAGTTGAGTCAGCAGCTCTCTCTAGACTCGTCCTGAGCACATGATGAGGGTGAGAGGGCAGAGGAAATCTGTATCCTCTGGTTCTCTCTGCACCCACTAGACAGTTTATGGTTGTTTTTGGTCCCTCCCTCCTTGTGTCCCCCCCACCCCAGCCCAGCTTTCCTGGGCTGGGTCCCATCACCCCTGAATCTCTGGGAGCTGCTTTCTTGGAGGTCCTTGTGGAAGGATCTTAAAGGGCCGCCAGACCCTTCCCTTTTAGGTGTCTCTGATTGCCATGCCCAGCATGGCCTGCTCCAGATGTCTTCTTCACCAGAGTGAGCAGGGGCACCGTCCTTTTTCAGAGTCCTTGTTAGCAGCTTCCTTGGCACAGGCAGCCTCTGGCTGAGAAGGGATGTTTGGCCCCAGCTTCACATGAGCTCCAAGCTGATTGCTGGCTCTGAGCACATTTCCTGGCCTTTGCCATTCGTGGACAACAGGAGGTTGTGGGAACATCTTTCCCTGCTGAGTGGGTAGGAACAGGCGTATTCAAGATGGTCACTGTCTCGGCCAGTCATGTACTCCTCTCTTCTCATCTTCCTTCCCCTCAGTGGGCAGAGTTGCTTGAAAGTATGGAAACATTGTAGGCCAAGGTATCTGTATGGAGTCTGAGGGGAGGAGAAGAAGTCTGTCTCTCCCTCCTCCAGTGAAGTGAATGCTTGCTCACTTCAGGTTTTAGGGTCCTGAGTCCACAACCTTCCAAACCCACGCAGAATGACAATTGGGTCAATTGTCTTGATGAAGGAGAGAGGCCAGGGACTTTCAGAGAACATCATAAAACATCATAAAAACATAAGATGACCATGGAGGCTTTCTGGCCAAACCAGGACTCTCTGCTGGAGATACTTAGAGGCCACCTCAAAGGTTAAGAGGTATTCTTCAATCCATTCCAAATCAACAAACTGTTATTAAGTGTCTATTATATGCCAGGGTAGCATATGGCACGGTGGGTAGAGAGCTGACCTCAGAATTAGGAAGACCTTTATTCAGGTCTTGTTTCTAACACGCACTGGCTCTGCAGCTGACCCTGGGCAAATTACTTCTCAGGGCCCTGGGCAGCTCACTAGGACTATAAGTTTCAGAAAACATGTTGGTCTGTATTGATATAGGGCTACACCAGTGAATTCACAGGATCTGAGATCATAGGTCTGCTAAAAGAAAAAAATTGTCAAGGCACTATTCTAGGGACTGGTAATGCAAAGACTAAATGGGGAAAATCCTTACCCTTGAGGAGATTACATTCTAGTCAGTGTCCTAGTGGCAGCCTCCAGGCAGAAGTTCAGGACCCTTGGAGCAAGGCTATGTGGACTCATCAAGCATGAGACATCAGAATGGATGCTGTTACTGCTGCTGCCTCCCCACCTGACTTCTCCTCCTGGTCCCCCCATCCTCCTGCCCCTCCAAGGTGGTGATTTTGTATGTCTTTTCCCTGTTTGGACTCTCATGAGAACCTAAAGCCTGCTGCCTAAGAGTTAAGTTTGCCCTTCTTAGTTTTGAACATTTGTTAAATTGTGTTAACCTCGGGGATTGTTTGTTTGGGTGCCTTCTGGGGAAGATAGTTGGGAGGAGGGGATTGAAGGGAGCCCTCTCAAGAGAAAAGAGAAAGATTTAAAATTTCAATGTTTGTAGAGTACTGTCTCTGATTAGGGGCTCAGACCTGGAGGGGGGAGGAGGAAAGAATTATAATTTTATTTGTTATAATTTCCCAGAGCAGGGAAAGATTATTTATTCTGAGAAACCCATCTAGTCAGTAGGAGGGTGGAGATGAATAAAAGTGACAGAGCAGCCCTTTTCACTACACCACCCCATCCATCCTAGCTTCTGATCAGTTAGCTATCTTATGACACCCCTTTAGCCTTCCTGTGTCTTCCTAGAGCAAAACTGCCCCTTCCACTCTTGATTCTCTCCTTGCCCCTTTCCTCCACGTATGTTGTTTTTAACTATCAAAATGTAATCTCTTTGAAGGCAAACTTTTTGTTTGCTTTTGTATTTCTATCCCTAAAGACTTTGCATGGATAAAGTTAGCATACACTAAGTGCTTAATAAACGCTTTTTAATCCATTTGCTTACCTTCCTATAATGGCATTCTGGATGAGGTTTTCTGTGGACTTACTTCCATGCTTTTGGAAGTAATTTCCCATCTTATTGTATATGGCTCATTCCGATGACTCTTTATTGCAGGGAAATAAGACTGTCTTATTCTAAAATTGATCCTTTCTGGCATCCATTCAGAATTGAGTGACCGTGAGCAAGCCACTTAAACTTTCTGAGTTTCCATTTCCCATGTGATGACCATAACAGTACCTATGTCCTAGAGTTGTGAGATGAGTTAGGTAGGTAAAGTGCTATCTAGAAAGGTCAGCTATTTTTTTAAATTTTCTGGGCTTTGGCAGCTGAGCCTAGGCCCTCCCCTTGCCATCTCCATGCCATCCCATAGATGGAATTCCACGTGCACCCTATGTCTTCAAAAGACCTGGATAGGGCTTGAGGAGAATGGGGGAAAGGAAATAGCTGCCTCTTGCAGCAAAAATGAGTGCATGCATTGCTTGAGGAGCCTCTCCAGGGGGATTCATTTATATTCCTCTGTATTCCAAGCAGCTTGCTAAGACCAAGTTGCAGAGAAGGTGCTGACCTGCCTCTTCCGTATATCAGTGAAATCAGAGGTCCAGTTCCAATTCCTATCCCAAGCCTCCTCTGTTTGTCTCCCAATACTTTTCCCAGAATGCCTCCCTCCTGCCTTGCCTGACTATTTATTAATCTGCATCCAGAGAAAGAACTGATAAATAGAAATATATATATAGAATGTATGGAATGTATGGAATAATTTTGTGTGTGTGTGTGTCTAATGGCAGCTATCTCTGGGGCAGGGAGGGAGAAAAAAAAGAAATGTATATGATAATTTTATTATATATTTAAAAGGAAAAGCAAGTTGTACATAATAGATTTGCAGTTTCACGTGCAACCAGCTTTTCTATTATACACTGTGTTATGGAAATACTTGTTTTATTCCGTGAATTAAAAATAAATTTTTAAAAAAAGATTCCTCCAGGAAGAGCAGATGTGAATGGCTTATGATAGCCCTTTCCTTGGGGGTAGTGGAGGCTAAGAATTCTGCTCCCTGGCAGGTAGGGCAGAGGGTGCTAGCCTGGGATGGGAGGAAGGATTGGGAATAGGGCAGTCAGGCCTTTGCATTTGTCCTTCCCTTTACTATGGCCCGATGTGGGTGTTCTCTGGATCCTGGGGTTCGAGGGGTGCAAGTCCCCAGAAACTCCATGTTCTTCTTCATCTTCAGGGGATCTCCTCCTCTCTCTCCCCCTCTGTATGTAGAGAGCAATTCATGGGTCACGGAGCTTTTTGTCCACCAACAGATTGTTGGATCCTGTCTCACTAATCCTGTGACGTTGATTGGGTGGGTGGTAATATTTCCCTCTTGAGGAAGCTGGCTCAGAAAAAAAGAAAGTAATTTGTTTTGGGTCATAGGGTTAATAAGTAGTATTGTTGAGCTTAGTACTATGACTATTTTTGGGGGGCAGGGAGGCAATCAGGGTACTAGTTTCCAGTGTCTGAGGTCACATTTGAACTCAGGTCCTCAGGTCCTCCTGACTGCAGGGCCAGTGCTCCATCCCCTGTGCCATGTAACTGTGCTTTTGAAGTCAGCTGGAGGAAACATCCTGGAAAGGTGGGAAGATCACTTAGTCTGGAGTCAGAAGGCCTGGGTTCGAATCTAAACTCTGCCATTTACTACTGGTGTGACGTTGGGCTTTGGTTTCCTCATATGTGAAATTGGGGAGTTGCACCCCTCCTCTAATGCCCCTTCAAGTCACAAGTTTATGATCTTGTCTTTCAAAGAAATAGCTTTCAGTTAGCTCATCTTGTGAACTCTGAAGGAAAGAAAGAGAGGTTTGACCAGGGTTCTGCCCAGGAGCAGGGGCTGTTCTCTGCCTGCCTGGGATTGAACCTGACTTGCTGCAAGATCTTGGGAAAGACGTGTATTCTCTTAGGCCTCAGTTTTTCTGTCTGTACATTGGAGTTATTACCTGCTGCCAGCCTCATATCATGTGGGGGAGAGGATAAAAATGTACTTTGAGCTTTGGGGGAGGGAAGGGCCGTAGAAACTCTAGAAATCCTGGCCTTAACTGTAGAAATGGTGCGATCAGCCCCTGGGGTGGGGGGAGTGGGCGTGTAGCACAGAGCCACCACCCCCTCCTCCCATCTCCTCTGTCCCTGGCTGCCTGTGTTGGGGGAGTGTCCAAGGGGCTTAGTGCCCTCGCTGCCCCAGGGACCCTGTCATGTTCTAACTTGGGAGGCATGACGGTGGCGTAGATGTGGCAGACTCTCCTCTCTCCGTCTGATATTTATATCTTGCAAATATCCCCCTTCCCCCCTCCCCAATGGACTCAGGGGAAGGTGGTGCTGACATTTCACTGGAACCCTCTGAACTCTCCTGAAGAGCTCTGTGCCTCCAGCCCTGTCGCTGCTCCTCGGCTCTCTCCTGTTTGGTGGGGTGTGGGGTGTAGGGACTTCCCTGGCCTGCTGCTGTCCCCTCGAACTTAGTGATCCCCAATGAAGATTGTGCCGGGTAGGTGGGGCTGAGCCAAAGGGGGCCGGGGCCTTTAGGTAGGGGTGGTGGCAGTGATGGTGGATGGGTTTGGGGGGGGGGGTTGGGGAGAAGGCAAAGGGAGCGGCTGTCTCCTGCCTTAACTTTGGATTGGAAAGGGACATTCTTAAAGTTGACTTGGCTATTTTCACCCAAGGACGAAGGTTATATAAAAAGCCTGGCCTGTTGCTCTAAGGGAAATCTGACATCCTGGATGTCCATGACCAGGCTTCTTCTTTGTTCCCTGGAAGCTCTGTGTAGCTAGCCCCTGCCTGGCCCATCTCTTGCTTTGGCCCTCTCAGATGGGGCTTGTTGGGTCTTGATCTAAGTCTGGTTTCTCTACAAGGGCAAAGAGGGAGAGAGAAATACACTTCTGTCTCCTAATCCTCTCCTGGTTAGCAGCAGGTGGGGGCTGCCTTGGGGGGGGGAGGGAGGGGGGAGGGGAGAAGAGGGGAGAAGGCTGGCCTTAGATCCTAGATGCAGTGTGGGTTGGATTGACCCTGGGGCTGTTGGCAGATTCTAGGCTGCTGTCCAGCAGAGACTTGATGACTGGCACTTGAGGGAACTCTCTGGGGGAAATTGGAGGGGGAGTGGGGGCTCTTCACTGTTGGGGTGATCCAATGCCATGGTGTGGCTGAGCTCCCCATGAAGGTGTTTTCTGCTTTCATAGCTGTCTTTTTCTTACCCCACTTGGTTCCCACTTCCCATGGGAAGTAAGGGCCAGGGGTTCTGAGATACTTCCTCTGAGGGAGTAGCTTCAGGTGGCCTGGGGTTTGACTCAGAGAGGAAGGAATATCTGAACCCCACCTCTGCCCCATATCCTTTTCCCTCAGCTGGTTTTGTGGTATGATAGAACACAGAGGACATGGTGTAAAGAGCCTGTGTTGAATCTTAACTCTCCTCTTTACCACCCTTGTGGCCTCAGGTGGATCTCTTCCCTGGGGCTCAGTTATCTATCTCTAAACTAAGGGGCTTGGATTCAGTGACCCTTAAAGAAATCTCTTCCAGATCTAAGTCCTTGATCCTATAAAGACAGCACAGAGCTAAGCTCCAGTCTCAGCTTTGCCACTGATTAGCTGTGTGTCCTTGGGCTAGTCCCTCTCTCTGTCTAGATCCGTTTTCCCTTTTCTAAAATGAGGAGGTTGGACTAGATAACCCCCCAGGCTCCTCTTGGATAAACATTGGGGGATGTCTAGGCACAGGGACTCTCTGTGCCCTAGCTTGGCCTCAAAGCTCTGTGTGGGGGTGGGGGGACACAGGCCATTGGGAGGCAGAAGCCAGAGCAGAAACAGTCCCTCCCCCAAAGGGTGTGTCTCTGGGCAGGCAGGAGTTAAGACCAAGGCTAACCTTGAGTCCACCCTGTATCTGCCAGAGAGATATCTGAGCCCAGACTGAGCTGAGGCAGGGAGAGGAGCTGAGAGAGGGAGGGAGGGGGAGAAAAGCAGTTATACGGCCAAGGACCCGTTGTTCTACACCCTGAACCCCCTAGAAAGTCCTCGGGGACTCCCCTTTTCCTCCTTTGGGGCAGCTGAGCAGGGGGACCAGGGGCAGGAGAGTCCAGTGGGTAGCACCTCCATCTGCATTGCAGGCTGCTCCTGGGGGCAGAAGGGGCTGGGTCTGGCAAGTTGAGGAGGAACTTCCTCCCTGCTTGCTGGCTTCAATCAGCTGGCTCCCTCCCTCCCTCCCTCCCTCTCTCTCCCTCCCTCCTTTCAGAGAAGGGAGGGGGCCGGGCCTTTGCCCAGCCTCTCTGCGCCAGCCCCAGGCATAGACTCCAGCTAGCACCGGTATTGCCTGCCTGGGCTTAGCCCTCAGGGGCTGCCCACTCTGCACCCAGAGGCCCCATGGACCCCTCTGGTAATCTCTTCCCCTCCCTGGTCGTGGTGGGGCATGTTGTCACCTTAGTGGCTGTGTGGCACTGGCGGAGGTGGTGCCGACAGGCACAAGACACCCAAGGTAAGAACTGCTGTCTCTGTTGCCACTAAGGCTGCTGGCAGCAGAGGCAGAAAGCCGTGGGGCGGGTGCTGGGAGGCGGGCCTGGGGCTTGGGGGCAGAATCTTCATTGGTGAGGGCAGACTGCACCCCTCCCTCTCCTCTTCAGTCCAACTTTCCTTTCCTCTGTCCTCCCTCCCCTCCCTTTCTCAGCCTTGAGCTAAGCTAAACACAACCACATGTGTGGGAAGCTTAACCCCTCCCTTCCCTGCGAGGTGAGAGTGCAAACGCCTGGGGAATCCTGGCTGGAAGTGGAGGCTACCCATAGGCCATAGGGTCCCAGGTGCCAGCTTGCAGACCCTCTGGGTTTGCTGCTAAGTTGGGGCTGTCTTCTTTGGCCCTGGCTTGCTGGGTTTTATATTGGGGTTGGGAAGGTGATTCAGGCTGGGGCTGACAGTCCTTATCTGTCTCTTTTATTGAATTTTCCTGCTTGGAAGTTGTATAGTAGGGAACTTGGGGCTGCCCCGAGCATAGATCAGATAGAACCTGGGCCTGGAGGTGGGAGGACTAGTTCTGTTTAAATAGGGAAATGAGATGAATTAGGTCTGGTGCCAGGTCAGATAAATAAATGCAGATGGCAGGCTGGGTGTGGGAGGGCCTATTTTGAAGCCTTCTTATGGGCAGTTCATCCTCAGCCCAGGCGAGCTGCCGTCCCTGAGAGCTGTAGACTGATGCTCAGAGAGTAAGATGTCAGACCTCAGAGTGGAACAGCTGGCTCCAGCCAGCTCTGCCGCTAAGAGCAGTGACTCAGGGCTGAGGCCCTTGTCTGCACTTGACAATGGCCAGGGTTGGGCCTGGTGGTAAGATTGGCCAGAGGTGCTGTCCCAGGTATTCAGGGAGCAGTGATGAGCAGAAAACCAGCCCTCTGGGTCTATGGAGCTGGGAGGTAGCTGAGCTCAGCTGAGCTGCTTCGTGTTCTGGTCAAGGCCTTTTCGCCTGGTGTCCTGGTCAGCTCCTCAGCCTTACTACCTTCATCAGCTCGGCCCTTGCTTTGCCCTAGGCCTCCTTCACTCCTCTCACTGGCAGGCACAGCTGCTTTCTTGGCATGGTCTCACGTCTCCATGCCTGCTCATGGTACCCAAACAGCTGAGCTGGCCTTTGCCTGCTCTTTCCACAAAGTCACCCTGGCCCCATAGGGCAGCCATGTCAGCAAGGAGTTCCCTCCTTCATCACCAGAGCTCTGGCCCTCCCCACCCTTGAGTTCCACTCTTTTCGGTACTCTGGAGCCCTCCTGGAGTATGTGAGCCTGCCTTCCCAGGAATGGGCCATTTGAGTGTCTGTCATATGGGGGGGAACTCCACTGAGCAGCAGCAGTGTGTCAGGTTCCTCCGCACAGGTGTGTCCTAAGAGAAAGGGCAGTGCTGTCCTTGGTCTAGAGCCCTGCCACATTTCCCCACCTCCAGTTCCTTTCTGATACAGATTGGGCCTCCACTCTCAGCTTCACTTCTCCTTAGCTGTCTGGGGGTAGGGGGCTTGACCATCTGAAATTGCCTCTTTACTAGGAAAAGAAAGCCACAGAACCAAGTCTTCCCCTCTTTCCCTGAGACCCCAAGGCAGATAGCAAGACTTAATTTCCTTTACTGGAGTTGGGGGGGGGGCGGGAAGGAAGGGGTATTGATGGGTACTTGCTCTAACTGGGCAGATCCTATAGTTAAGCCCAGAGACTGGACCTTGGGAAGACAACAGAAGGATAATGGATCCAGTGTAGCTATGCTATTGGTCGTAGGTTTTAGGAGAAGGGAATTGGAAGATAGGCTCTGTGTCCTTAGCTGTCTGGTGGGAGTGGGACAGGAGATTGGTTGGAGAAGATGGAATCAGGCAAGTTTTAGAGGTGATTGGCAGAGCTGTGTCATGGGCTTAGGGCAGGAAAATTAGGTGCAGCTGCTTTGGTTGGCTTTATCTAGGGGACTGAAGAGAGGACAGGCCCATTTTGATTTGGGTCAATGAAGGGGACTTCAGAGGCCATTCTCCAGCCCAAGCCCAGGAAGTTATGCTCCTTGGATCAGGGATTAAATCTGACCACACCCTTCTCTTCCCGCCTCGGCCGCTTTCCTTTGCTTGTTGGCCAGCTACTGCTTCTTTGACCTGGACAGTTCGACATCCTACTGTTTGGGCGGAGAAGGTCTGTCCCTGTCCTCCTCAGCCTGTCTTCCGCTTCTCAAGCAAAATCCTGGGGCAAAGCTACCACACGAAGGGTAGGACATAAACTTAGGAAAGCCAGACTTCTTCCAGATTGCCTGCCGTTTAATAAGAAGAGCCTGGACAACGCTCTCGGTCAGGGCAGAAGATGGTGTGCTCACTCATTTGAGTGCAGGGAGGGTCAGGGTAGTGATGACTAGGAGCAGTGGAGGTCAGGGTTGCTAGGAGACACGGGACAAAAAAGCCTGGGAGAGTCATGAACTAGGATGCTTGAATGAGGACTTGTCTATGCCTGATTGGTCCACTATCCTCTCCCAGCTCACCCACCCATCTTTCCCACCCCAGAAATCTGGTGGACCCCAAGAGGGCTCCATGCTGCCACCTGGTGGGGCTTTCTGGGTGGGAGGGTAGGTGTGGTCAATTCTGAAGACTCATGTATGGACTCTTAGAACAGTGGATCTTGGTGAGCTGAGCTAGGGAAGCATCCTTGTGGAGGACGGAGATACCCTCAGCTGGGGAGTTGGGGCTCCCTGAATGTGTGCGGCTGTCAATCTAGGGCACAGGATTCTTAATCCTTTTTTCGTCTTGGATACTTTTGGCCATCTGCTAAAGCTTTTGCCCTCCTCAAGATGATTTATTAAAAAATTCATAATTGAAGGAAATGCTAAATTTCAGTTAGAGGTTAGTGAAAACAAAGATGTGCTATTTTTCCCATCCTGGTTCCTTCATCTCCAGGTCTGGGGGCTTGCTGGGTGTGGTCACCTGGACCCTTTGAGAAGCCTTGGGAAAAGGCACTGTGACTGCATTGTGACTCAGCTTTTTGCCTTGGGACTGGCCTTTTGATGAGTCTCCATGGACATGGAGTTTAGTTTTTGTTTTTTCCTGTAGAATTTTTAGCTTTGGTTAAAAAAAAAAAAAGCGCCAAGCATGCCCATCCAACCTCGCTCTCTCTAGCCTGGCTTCTCATCTCAGACGGTCTCCTCTGCCCCACCCTAACCTTCCTTCCTCTTTGGTGGTCCCTCTCCCTGCATTGGGTTGGCCTGTGTCTGCTCCCCCCTCCCCTTCTCTCCCCTGCTGATCTGATTCTCCTGCCACACCCTGTACTCTCTTCCTAAGCCCATCTCCCCCTCTTGTGTCTTGTGGTTTCCCTGAAATCTGTGTGGGCACTGGACTGCTGTTAACTCTCTCCTTCCTGCTCAGCCTACCCCATGCCTTCCCTCTCTTTCCCAGCCTTAGAGGCCTCTAATCTCTCGTGTTTAGTGGACTTCCCGACAGAGAAGCGGCTATGGTTGTCACTTGCTGCTTTGCTCCCTCTCTAGTATTGTCCATGTGTGGGACAATAGTACCTGACTCTGAACTGGGAGAGTCTAAGGTGTACCTCAGGGCTCATTATTCCTGCCTGCCCTTGGGAGAGCCCCAGGGTAGTTATTCATCAGTCCCAGAGAGAGCTCTGAGGGGCTGGGGCCAGTGCCCAGGCACTGCGGGCTGGTCAGCCCTGGAGTGTGTCTGGGACCTGGCCGTTGGCCACAGATCCTGGCTTCAGCCTGTGTGTAACGGCACTGTCCCTCTGCATTGTCTGATGTCCCAGGGAATTTCCCCAGCTGTGTGGGCGGGCTGTGTCTGCAGCTCCCCCCACCCCGACCCTCCGGGGACTCCCCTCTTCAGAAAAAGTCCTAGGACCCAGTTGAGTGCTGAGTTCTCAGGCCCGGGAGCCAGCTGCTGCTTGGAATCCCACAGAATCAGGCTTTGTTCTCACCCTCCTTGGGGAAGCCTGTCGCCTGGCGGGGTGGGTGTGGTCACCATCTGGGATGTGTGGGCCTCATGTGAGGTGTGGGCAGCCTGCCCACCTTAGTGGGCCTGCTCTTATGTGCTAGGAAGGAGACCCCTCTGTATTGCCCTCATCCATAGCTTGTCCGTGGATGAGAATCAGAAGGCCTGATCTAAGGTGGAGCAGGAGGGCTCCAACTTTCCCTTCCCCCTCCCTTCAATGGGGTAGACCCAGAGGGAACTCCCATTTCACCCTTCCCAGCCCACCTCTCATCAGCAGGGTGAGACAGGCTGCCCCACTCTTACTTCTCAGCTTTGATGTGGCGAGATTGCCCTTGGGATGAAGGCAGGGATGCACCCCGTAGGTGCTCTGGGCAGGGTTGGCTGAACTCTGGGCCTTTATTTTCCACTCCCGTGTACAGGGCAGGGCTGGGCAGGGGAGGGCAGGACTAGCAATGGCCAAAGGCTGGAGCAGCAGGGCCTGGCTGTTCTGGTCTGGGCAGTTTGCCTGGTTGCCTGACTGGGAGGGCGGGGAAATGAGAGGGAGGGAGGGAGGGAGGGAGGAGGAGGAGGATGTGGTGAGCAGGAACAGGGCTGTCTCCCCACACGCAGCAGGGGAAGGCACTACCCACCCTGTAGACCTCTGAGCCTGGCTCTCTGGCATAGCTGAGCCCCTCCCCGGGAGGGAGGGAGCCTCTGTGGGCACTTCCAAGCCATGGCTGGAGCCCAGGTACCAGGGGCTACTACTGTCTCGACCCCCTACACGTTCCAAAGAGAGATCCTGCTGGATCGGTCTTGCTGGCTGGACGGTGGCTCGGAGCAGGACAGGAAAGGCTACCTGTACCAGCAGCTCTGCTGTGTAGGTGGGTGCCCAGGCAGGGAGTGGGAAGAGACGAGGGGTGGGGCAGCCTCCTCTCCGAGCCATGGGGACCCTTTCTGCCACCTTGGGACCCCTGTTCTCTGGCTCACTTGAGGACTTGAGTCTGGGGACACTCCTGTTTCTGTTTGGGTCCCCAGGGAGCCTATCTGGGAGCTTCGGGTGAAGCATTGCTATCGGGGCTGTAGGAGTTAAAGGGGCGGGTAGTGGGAGGGGCTGCAGGCCAGACACACCTCATCCCTGCGTGTTTTCCTGGAACACACACACACCGTGGAAAATGGAAACTTTGCCCAATCCCCCTCCACCTCCTGCCTTCTGCTCTTCTCCGCTGTGGTCCCCCCTGCCCCTCCCCCAGCTCTGCTCCCTGCTTTCCCTGTGACACACTAGGAGGCCCGTGTCTTTTCTGTTTGCTTGTTTCCATGGCCGTAGTTTTTGTGTACAGTACACACTAGCGATGCTAATGGGGGAGGAGGAGGGGGGTTTTGGGGACAATGAGGCCAGGCTGGGGGGTGGGGGTGGCAGGGGGATTTAGAGGGCTCTGTGGTTTCTGGCTCAGGTACCTCAGTGCCAAAATCAATGCCTTCTCTCCCCATCACATGGTAGATGAGGTGCCCCAAGCATTTTTACTTGAGGACTGGTACCAGGTGTTCTCTTCCAGCCCATATGTCCGTGGTCAGGCCCAGGAGCCAGCATCTTTGATGGTCTCTGGGTAATCCTTGTGAAACACTGGTAACCAGTATGTGTGCCTGAGGCAGAGAAGACCAAACCATCACCTACATGGAGCTTGACACCTCGTGGGAGCGGACAGGGCTGAAGCCAAGTGGTGCTTCATAGCCAAAGGACTGGAGAGTGCCGACCCTCCAGAGACGTTACAGGGCTTTCCCCATATTCCTTCCTTCCCTGTGGTGTTCCACTGTCTCAGCCGTGGGGGTCTAGGGCAGGAGCAGAGGAATAGAGAAAATGTCACAAAGCACAGATAAATAAATCAGGAGTGGTTCTTGCCCTGTCCATTATGGTGGAACATCTCACTTGGTTTGGCTGCAGTTTTGATGTTCATTAGGACCAAGGGACGAGGGCGTTTTAAAGGGTCCAGGATAGTCTTTGGATGAAGAAATGACTTTTGAGTTGCTTGTCTCCAAACAAACTGAAACGTTTGACGTATAAAGTGTCCTCAGAAAGTGATTGCAGGAACCAGTTCTCCAACTCCAATTATCCATCTTCTCTGTGACTTTGAGTGCCTCTTCCCTATTTCTAGTCCCTGGTTCCCAGGAGGCTGGGGTTGGGCTTGGAGGGAGAGGGACAGGAAGGGGAGGAAAAACTTGGATTAAGATTTGAGGGTGACCATTGCCCCCAACTCCAGCAGACAGGGTTAGACTTGGACAAAGGTAGTTTGCTCATCAGCTTCTCTCCTCATTCTGTGGTGGATAAGGTAGCCCCAACAGTGTCTGAGTTTGGTATTAAAAAAAAGCTGGAACAGCAAGCAAGCTGCTCTCCTGACAAATTGGGGGTCCAAAGAAGGTTCTGCCAGGCTTAAACAATGGGCTAAACCTAACCAAATAACATTCAGTAGGAATCAAGGTTAAGTCTGCCTCTTGATCAGCTATGAATAGAGAATGAAGAAGATAGGACTAGAAAGTAGACTGCAAGCTTGATGTCAGTCAAAAATGTGAGAAGACAGCCAAAAAAACCAAAAACCCCTGATGTAGTTTTTTTCTGTGGAATGAGGTGTGGGGTATAGTCTAGACCTGTGGTTTCATCTGTGGGGAGCTTTCCTGGTGTGAAAACCCCCTCCACTGACCCAAATCTGCAACTCATCCATAAATTATGGGGGATTATAGATTTAGGGCGTTGCCCAGGGGGTGCTGGGAGTTCTAAGTGACTAGCCCACGCTACACAGTAACTCTGTGGCTGGGACAGTATCTAAACCCAAGTCTTTTGACTCCAAAGCTGGCCTCTCACTAACTATGATGCCTCTCTAGGTTACAGCAATGGAAGGGGTGTCTCATTCTGAGAGAGGTGATAATTGCAGTGTTCTCTCTCCTGTTCAGACCCACTTGGAGTATTTTGTCTGATGCTGGGCATTCAGGTTTTAGGAATGACACTGACAAACTAGAACACGTCCTGAGGAAGGTGGCCAGGGTGGAGAGGATCTGCTAGGTGGCTCAGTAGATTGAGGGCTGTGGCCAGAGTCGGGAAGACCTGACTTCAGATATCTGGCCTCAGACGCTTACCAGCTGGTTTACTCTGGGCAAGCCCCTTAACCTCTGTTTGCCTCAGTCTTCTCATCTGCAAAATGGAGGTCATACTACCTCCCAGGACCGTGAGGCTCAAAGGAGATAAATTGTGCCTGTCACTTGACTCTATAAATGTTAGCTATCATTATTTTTGTTAATTGAAACTATGACACAGGAAGACCAGCTGTAGGAACTCAGAATGTTCAGCTCAAGATGAGATTCTTGAGTGGGGTAGGGGAGAGGGGGAATGGAGCCTAGAATCGCATCCTCAGTCAGATATTTGAAGTTTGTCATGTATAAGAAGGAACAGATTTATCCTGCTTGGCACTTTTGTTGTCCAGTCACTTTCAGTCATGTCTGACTCTCCGTGACCCCATTTGGGGTTTTCTTGGCAAAGATACTGGAGTGGTTTGCCATTTCCTTCTCCTGCTCATTTTACAGATGAGGAAACCGAGGCAAACAGGATTACACAGCTAGTAAGTGTCTGAGGCAGGATTTGAACTCTGGTCTTCTGGACTCTAGGCCTGGCGCTCTATCTATCGCACCATCCTGCTTAGCCCTAGTGGGGAAAATTACCATCAATGAGTGGAAATTACAGGGAGGCAGACTTTGACTCAGGAGGAATATCCTACAAATTAGAGCTGCCCAAAAAAATCCATTAGACTGTCTTGAGGGTGGGAGCCATTAGTGAGGGCTGGGTGATCCCTTGATGAAGACATGGTTGATGGGATCCGTGCCCTACAGTTGGTCAGACTGGTTGATCTTCGAGTCCCTTTCATGCTGTATCCTGGAATACAGACTTCCAACTCTATACTTTCTAAGCTCAGTCGTCTGAGCTTTGTGCCTCATTTGTGTTATGTTAGATCTTCCTTTGATCATTTAGTTAAATCTTATTCTTTAACCTGAACATGGCTTAGTTATTTCAAAAGAAGGTTTTTTTCTTTGACAGTGGGAAAATGGGGAGAATCTAGGTACCCCAGGGGTTAGGGAGAGACTGGCGGCAGCCCCCACAAAGAGCCTGACATCCCAAAGGGTAGGGGAGTCTGTGAGAGGGTGGATCTGCTAGACAATAGCCTTTTAAAGTTTCACTGAGGCTCTTTTCTTCCTCAGTCACTTTCCTGTAACTCCCTCCCATCTCGACCCCCAGCCCTCCTTAGTAACAAAAAAGTACAGTCAAACAAAACAAATCAACGCGTTGTTGGTGTCTAAAAATATATGTCTCATTCTACGAAATAGTCTTATAGCCATGAGGCCTTGACTTTTACCTCCTTGGGGGCTTCTCCCTTTTTAATAGTTTATATATATATTCTTATTTTTAAAATTTTTTAAATTTTATTTTTAAATTTTAAATTTTAAAAATTCTGAATTTACAAACACTGGAAAGGAGAGAGAACATTTCCATATACAAAAGAGAACAGAAAGAGACTGTGAAACTGTGAAATCCCTGTTACGTACAGCTTGCTTCCTGTGGTACTTCTTTCTATAGCATGGGGGTATTCTTCTTTCTCTGGGCCTTTTTTACAGCTGGGTCCTGGGATAAGGCTGAGAATGTAGAATGGGGGGAAGAAGTGCGAGCTCGCTCAAGTTCTGGCACCTGGGATGGCTTTTTGCAGAAGAAATAACCCTTTTAGGTTTGGAAATAGTGTCTGCAGTTGAATTAGAAGCCTCTTCACCCAAAGTGTTTGATCCTTCATAGGATCGTAGATTTAGAGCAGGAAGGAGCCTTAGAAACCATTGAGCCCAACCCCTGTATCTTACAGATGAGGAAACTCACCCAGCTAGTAAGTTTTGGGGGCAGAATTTGAACTCTGATCTTCCTGACTCAGAGTTCCAGGCTCTCCCAGCTGAGGACACAGCTCTAGGTTGGAGATGGATGTGAGAGGTAGGAGGTAGGGCATTTGGAAACGGTAAAATGAGGCTCCCTGGCCATATGATCAGCTTACAGCTCTAAATTCTGAGAGTTTTCTTAATGAAAAGATCAATTTGGGCACAACTTAAAGAGAATCTTCATAACAATGAGAGCTCTCAGGATAGGCAACCTGGGGAGGCATTCCTCCCTCCAGCCCCCACCCCCAACACACACATGGCTGGAGGTCTTTGAGTAGGATCTGAAGGATAACTTTCCGTTGTCAGGGATACCATAGAGTGAATTCCTGCTCATTCAAGGGTTTTCTCCAACTCTGGGACTCTATGATCTCAAAGTCTGTCTTCCCCCGTAGCACACAGCCTAAAAGTGCTGGACGGGGTGTTGGAACTTCTTTTCCTTTAGGTCGTTGGAAACACATTGGAAGAATTTAGGAACTTTACTAAGGCATTAAAGGGGAAGGGACATTAAAATAAAATAATGTTCTTAAGCCTAGGATTTCCAGGTTACAACATGAGCTTCTCTCCTCACCAAAGAACCGGCTAAAAGTCCACCTGATTTAATTTATCCCCAGTCCCTACCTGTGGGGAACAGTGGGCAGGCTCAATTTTCTCCTGGGATGTAAAGGCAAGGATGAATTTATATTCTGACTTGTGAGGCCCCCTCTCCCTTTTGGCTAGGAAGAATAGGGAAGAAGGGAAGAGGGGAACCCCTAGTTTGTTGGGTTTTAAAAAAAAATCGATGAAGATTCCTGCGTACCCAATGCTAGGCCAGATCATGTGGGAGGTGGAGTGATACTAAGTGAGTGGTGCCATCTTTGCTTGGTAGGAATTTACCATCTCCAGCAAGTTAGGAGACATCAGTAATTTGAGTACTAGGTAATAGCAGTGTCTGGGAGGGGTTCAGAGAAGGAAAGCTCAATCCTTGCTGGGGTGGGGTTGGTCTGAGAAGCTGATTAAGATGGGAAAATTGGAGCTGGGCCTTGTGGGATGTTTGAGGAGGGGTGGTGGTGAAAGGTCTTACAGTTGTAGTGTGGAGCCACCGAGGCAGACGCAGGGAATAGTCAGGTGAGCCTTTGTTTTTTGAACAGTGACTGAGCAAGAGGAGCATGGTGGTTTAGTGGGGCTTGGGGGCAGGAAGACTTGGATTTACATCTAGCTTCTTATAGTAGCCATGTTCTCCTGGGCAAATTATGAAACCTCTCTGTGTCTCTGTTAACTCCCCAGCCCTTGAATTTACTAAATCCCATATGGATAGGTTGCATTTTGATTGGTAGAGGGGATTCCCTACTCTGAGGATATTGCAGCTCCTTATTCCCCTAAACAAGAGCATTTGCAGAGAGGCACCATAGCATAGCACAGAGGCTGAAGGGCTGGCCTTAGAAGATCAGGAGTAGCTGAGTCGAGTCTCATCTCAGACACATGCTGGCTGTGTGACCTGGAGTGAGCCATTTAGCTTTTCTGTGCTCCAAGAACTCTTAAAACTGTGCATCCACATTGGTGTAGATAGTTTCTCCTCTCTGTAGCTCCCTGTGTGAACTGGATTTTCAATAAGTACATTATTGTATCGCTCTGCTAAGGATGGCCCCAGAGACCCTTGATCAGTGAGAATGGGGCAAGCGTGTCATAGACACTATCATAGAGCTAGTAAAATTTGCAAAGCAGCTTGGGAAGAGCAAGGGAGGAAAGCTAGTGAATGGAGAGAGAGGGGGCTATGCTGGAGAGGGAACCTGACCCCTTCCTCGTCTCTGTCTGATGGCTGCTTCTGTTGAGGGCTGGGGAAGTTGTCCTCTCACCCCTAAGCAGGGCATGAGGATGATGGGAACTGGGCCTTCTGCTCTCATGAAGCCCCTGGTGTTCCTGAGCTCATCCCTTCTGCCATGGGGCAGGATGAGCTTGCTCTCCAACAGGTGACTGCCCAGGAGAGCCTGCCAGGGGCTCTCCATCCTGGCCTTCTCTCCTCCGCTCCTTCTCCCCTCCCATCTCCCTCATCAGATTCCTCATAGAATGTCAGTAGATGGAAACCATCCAGTCTTGTCTCCTGCCTCTATTTTGTTGTCTGTGACATGCTCCTCCCCTTATCTCCTGTCTCTCCCTTTCATCTGCCTTCCTTTCTAGCTTCTGCTTTGAAGAGAGGAGCTCTCTGGCAGGGGCTGCCTTTTCTCCATCCCTTCTTCTGTCCCTTCTTCTCTTCTCTCTCCTGTGCCACCTTAGGGCTTTGGACTCATCGGATATCACCTGCTGTCACCTGTGGGGCTCTGGTGCCCCCCTCTGGCTGATATTCATAATAGCTGGAACCAAGCCTTATCCAGAGATTGTACCAGACAAAGCTTGGTACAGTGACCCTGGGCTGTGGAGTCAGAGGGCCTGGGTTCAGATCCTACCTCAGATGCTTACTACTTGAGACTTTGTGCAAGTTTCCTCTCAGGGACTCACCTTTCTCCTTTGTAAAATAAGGGTTGGGGGTTGGAGGGGGGTGGTTAATTTGGAATCCATGACCTCCCAGGAGCCTTCCAGTTCCACATCTATGAGATGCTGACCTGCCAGTCCCGAAAAGGTCATGATTGGGGGGCTAGCTCTATGGTCATGACTAGGAGGTAGCTTTCCGGCCCCCTCCTTGTTTGGGGGGCATGGAGGAGAGTACTGGGCTTGAGTCTCTGGAGCTTTAGCAGGGGTGGGATGGAAGTGGATCTATTTCTGGGTCTGGTGACACCCGGGTGTATCATGCAGCCCTACAGCTGGATTTCATCACTCCAGATGTGCCAGGGAATGGAAAATACTTGTGGTTCTGAGGCGGCTACATTCTTTTCCGTGGCTGGCTCCCTGCAGGGCTTGGGGGTTGGGGGTAGAGCTCTATTTAATATATTCCTGGATGCCAAAGCTGGCTATCTTGGGGTTTCAGACCTTGAAACTGCAGAAAGGATTCCCCAAGCACCTATTCTCCCCCTGGCGATCGTATCCTGCCTGTTTTACCATTGCTGTCCCCTAGCCTGGCACTGGGCTGCCAGTGCTCTCTTGAGGCCCCTGTTGTCTAGAGTCCTGGCCAGCACAAAATGTCCCTGCCCAGGTTGGAGGCTGAGAGGAACCTCATCAGGGTTTCCATCTCTGTCCCTTTGTCCCTTTGCTCCTTATTATGGCCTGTTATCTGGAAGAGCCCCACCCAAAAAGCAAACACAGCCCCTCTAGGCCCTCCCCTTAGCTCACAGGTGCGGCTTCCTTCCCTACTGACTCACTGGTACTTCCCCACAGACCCCCTCCTCTCTGCATATAGCTCTTCCTCCTCCCTGCTCCCCACTGGGCTCTGACTCACTGGCAATCTGCCTCGGCTGGCTCATCTCTACCCCTTCTCCTGGGCCCCTCTGAATCTGACTCTGCTTCTGCAGAGGGAAGCCCTCTGTGAGTCACCACTGCCCTCCCCCAAGCCACACTTTCTCCCCTGGCTCTTCTCAGGTTTGGCCTCTGACACTCTCTGTGGTAGCCAGGGCCTGGTGGCTCAATGGGTAGAGAAGGGAGCGGCATGAGGCATTCTGCTAGAGGTGCTGACTCAAGGTGGAGACCTGAACCCTGCATATCTGGGCCTAGAAATCAGTTGAGGAGGAAAAGAGGGAAGGGCCCTTGACCCTCAGGAAGTGCCCTATCCCCAGCCTCCAGATGTTACCTGGGGTATGTGGAAGGGGTGGAGAATGGGGGAATGGGTGTCTCCCCTGGTGCTGTATGACTCATCACACAGCTATGTAGCACAGGCTTCTGCAACCCCTCTGTGTGGAAAGGGGCAAGGTCCTTGCTCCCAGGCAGAGCTAGGGCAAAAGACCACAGATAGGAATACATCCTTAGAGCTGAATTAAATAGAAGGCCTGCCATGAAGTGGAGAGAAAGACCTAGCCTTGATCCTTTCTTAGGGTTCTTAATATCATCTGGAACAGAGTACCAGAGGAGAGACTCTTAGTTTACTTCCCTATTGCCTCAGAAATCATGGAAGTTAACCTGCCATATCCCTTCCTTGGTAGGCCCTGGGAAGGGGATTCTGACCAGTGACTAAGGGTTGGGACTTAGGTACTTGCCATCTGAGAGGGAGGCATTTTCTGTCTTTAAATTCTATTCCCCAAATGTATGCATTTGGGAATCAAGGAAGTTTTGGGGTGTTTGGCTGATTTTAAGTGGCATTTCTACCTTTGTGCCTTGGGCAAGTTACACTTCCTGGGCTTCAGTTTGCTCATCTGTAAAATGAGGTGGTTGAACAAGGGCTTAGGTTCCCAAAGTGGGCAATACCATCCCGTGGGGGGAGCTGGAACGATCCAGTGGAGGGTAGTGGTAGTAGTTTGAAATGACACAAATTTATAACAGCAACAACACCAACAAACCATTAGAGTTAAAGAAAGTAGATTTCCAGTGGGGCGCAGAGTAATTTTTTTTAAAGGCCAATAATTTTGGGAACCTCTGGACTAGGTGATGACCTCTGTGGTTCTACCCATTTCTGTCTCTGAACCTATTACTTGCCTTTCTTTGTGCATGTTACAACTTTCCCAGAAGAATGTAAACTCCCTGAGGTCAGGGATTCTTTCTTTTCTTCCTTCCTTCCTTCCTTCCTTCTTTCCTTCCTTCCTTCCTTCCTTCCTTCCTTCCTTCCTTCCTTCCTTCCTTCCTTCCTTCCTTCCTTCCTTCTCCCTCTCTCTCTGTCTCTCTCTCTCTGTCTCTCTCTCTCTGTCCCTCTCTCTGTCTCTCTCTCTCTCTCTCTGTCTCTCTGTCTGTCTCTCTCTCTGTCTCTGTCTCTCTCTGTCCCTCTCTGTCCCTCTCTCTGTCTCTCTGTCTGTCTCTCTGTCTCTCTGTCCCTCTCTCTGTCTCTCTCTCTGTCTCTCTGTCTCTCTCTCTGTCTCTGTCTCTCTCTGTCCCTCTCTCTGTCTGTCTCTCTGTCTCTCTGTCCCTCTCTCTGTCTCTCTCTCTGTCTCTCTGTCTCTCTCTGTCTGTCTGTCTCTCTCTGTCTCTCCGTGTCTCTCTCTCTGTCTCTCTCTCTCCCTCTCTCTCTCTGTCTCTCTCCCTCTCTCTCTCTCTCTCTCTCTCTCATCTTTGTATTGCCAGCACCAAGTACAATGATTTGCATGTAGTAGGCACTTTGAGGTTGAGTTGAAATGGGTTGGAGTCGCCTAGTGTAGACAGAAGCCATGGAGAGGCAGGGACAGAGCTGAGAGCAGGGGAGCTGGAGGGGGGCAGAGATGATGGCTGGGAAGGTAGACATCAAGAAGCAGGGAGAGGAATCAGAAGAGACAGAGCCGAGTTACTGCAGGTAGTGTTAGTGACAAGAGCAGCATTAATAATAGTTACAAGGTTTTCAAAGCACTTTACAGGTATTATTTTTATCCTCACAACAACCCTGGGAAGTAGGTGCTCTTATGACCCCCCATTTTACACATAAAGAAACTGAGGCAGAGAGTAAGAGACTTGCCCAGGGTCATGTTACTGGTAAGTGTCTGAGGCCAGATTTGGAGTTTTCTTGAATCCCAGTCCAGCACCTGAGAAGAGACTCTTAGACTGGGGAGGGACAGCCACTTTTATTACTAAAACAAAAAGAATTCATTTCAAGTAATGGGAGTGGGGTGGGGGGAGGTTTGTCTGCAAGAAGGGATGGGAGCTGAGAATTGACTTTGCCTTCTGTAAGATACCAGGACCTGAAATGGAGGCAGAGTGGAATTTGGGTTTTGTATTGATTTTCTGTCATCGTCAAATAGGGCTTTAGCCAGGCGGCTTATACTGAGCGACTGCTTTGTTTAAAAAAAAAAAAAACCTGGGTCTGATAGAGACAGGGCAAGAGGACCTAATTTTGGTGCCCTTGGACAGCTCCTGGCCTAGTTGTATATGAGGATGTAGGCCTGGCTGGAGTTGTGGATTTCAGTTAAAGAACAGTAAGAGACAAGACTGCTTAGCCAGTTAGGGACCAGGTGGAGACAGGCCCTTGAAGGCTAGTCGGAACCATTTGGACATGATTCTGCAGGCTTTACCCGTAGGGAACTGCTGACCAGAGGTCTCTGTGACCAGGGATGGCATTCAGGCAGATGTAACTTCTCTAAAAGACAATAGGACCTTAGTGAAATGACCCACAGGCTGAATCTGGTGAAGAGAAACTAATGAGAATGCTGTTGTATTAACTAAGCCAGCTGTGAAGGAGTAATAATAAATCAGCTCATGTCCACCCACCCATTTAAGTCTTGCAAAACCATTTTGCTGAATTTTTCCCTCAAAACGGTTCTATGAAGTGACTGCTATAATAGCCACCTCTGATTTACAGATGAGGCAGCTGAGCCTTAGAGAGCTGGGTGATTTGCCTAGTAGAGAGGGTGGAATTTGCACCCAGGGTTTTCCTGACTCCGTGCTCCAGTGCTTGGTCCATTAATCCTCACTGCCTTCCTTAGTGCCTTTTCCACATCCTCACAGAGCTTTGCTCTTCAGGGACTTTCAGTTCTGAAATAACTGTTGGGGCAGAATTCAGAGCGGAGTAGGACCTATAGACCGCCAGCCTCTCTTGTGACTCATTGTGGTACTGTTCTAAGCATTTACTCCACAGGCATTTACTCACTCTGTACTTAGACTTTATCAAATTTTAGTATCAGTGATGAGAGGTGGTAGAAATGGTCATAGACTTTGGAGCCTGAACGATGTGATGGGGGTCCCAAGGAGGCAAAGAAACGGGGCCAGTTTCAAAGCCAAAGGCTGCCGGGCTATTCTGGTCCTTGTCTAGTTTGGGCTCCCCAGGATAGGATCAGGGCTGCCCCTCCCTGGTGAACTCTGGGCCTTTTGAAGGAGAGAGGACCATCCTGGGCTTGGGGCTTCTCTGGTCCAGTTCAGTAAATGGGAAGGGGCTTACAGATCAGACGGCTGCCCGGAAGGAGGAGTGTGTGGTGTGAGTCCCTCTGTCTCTCTCTCCTAGACCTTGGCCTGGCTTGCAGGGCCATGGGGCCTCCCTGCATCCCTGGACACTGATGGCTGGGCTTTGGACAGGAGAGGAAATGGTCAATGCTTGCCATCTCTGCCTGCCTGCCTGCCCTCCCGTGCTGTGGCTTGGCTTGCCCAGCTCGGGCTGTGGTCGTGGTTAGGAAACTATATGGTGGTTTCCTGTTTCTGGCTAGCAAGCAGTGCCTTACAATGTGCAGAGAGAAGAGTTCCCGCCTCCTGGGGGCCTGCCCTGCCCCGCCCCGCCCAACCCAGCCGCCCAGCCTGGGGCACACCTAGTCCTGAGAGCAGCCCCATACCTCTGGGTGGGAGGGAGGCAGGGGGCTGGGCCAGGCTGGGGAGAAAGAGGAGGAGCAGGCAACGGGACCAGCAGCCCCACTGGTGGCAGCAGCAGCAGCAGCAGCAGCAGCAGCAGCAGCAGCAGCAGCAGCAGCAGCCACTCTGGGAGTGGAGCTGGAGCCTGGGGAGTGGCCACACTAACTTCTGTAGTGTTAGAGAAGGCAGAGGAAGTGTCTGCTGTTGCTTCGTAGCCCAGCCCAGTGCCCGCTGCCGGCCTCCTTCCTCCCTTCGTCAGTGGGATCCTGGTGGGTCGGTCGGGTGGGAGCCCTGCAGACCAGGCCAGGCCAGGAGCCCCATCTAGAGCCTGCCTTCCCTTGGCTCCTCGGGCAAGGGGACCATGTCGCGGCAGAGACTGAAGAGCCATGAGCCCCAGAATCCTGTGCAGAAGAGAACCAACTCTGAGGATAACCTCTACCTGGCTGTCCTCAGGGCTTCAGAGGGCAAGAAAGGTAGTGAGACCCATTGCCCCTTCCCTGGGGGAGAGACTGCTGGCCGGCTGGCTGGCCACAGGTAGAGGGAGGGAGGGAGGCGGGAAAAAGAGCTGAGTTCTGGGGCTGTCCCAGGTGAGATCTACTTCTAGGGGACCAGTTGGCTTTGGGGAGCTGTCTGGGAGGCTAGAAGTGGTTATGCAGCTCTGGTGGTAAACTTCCTGAAACATCTGGGGGCTCTGAAACTAAGAGGACTTGGGTGGGGGGTGTCTGGAGAGCTGGGCCACTCACTGGTGTGCCTGGCCAATGCAGGGTTCTGATGCTCTGAAGAGGTAGGAGCCTTGTAGATTTTATGGGGCAGGGGGGCCCCTTGGGGCTGAGCAGGCAAGGGGTAAAGCTGCTGAGTTGTGATCAGTGGCTGGCTGAAGGCCCTGGGCTGCCCATTGAGAATGGGCTCAGTGCCACTACAGAGCCCTAGGGCCCCATAGAATTGGTGGACATACTTGCCTCCCTCACCTTGGCCAGGTGTGTGTGTATGTGTATGGGGGAAGGGGGTCCTAAGAACCTACTTGGCTGGAGGCCAGCACCTCATAACAGGGCAAGTGGGCCACCAGAGGCCCTGATATAGGGAGATGGGGCCAGCGGGGCTGGGGGAGGCCCAACATAGATAGTGTGTGTGTGGGCGGGGTGGGGTAGGGGGGGGTGGAGGGGTGTTCTGGCTCAGGCAGGTGAAGGTGGACACCGTTGATTTCACTAGGGGAAGGCACTAGGCCCTCCCTCCTGTGCCGCCTGCCCCTCTTCCATCTCTTCCAGGAGGGGCCAGGCTTTGGGGCCTGGCTCTACCCTCCTCACTAAGCCGATTTGGGGTTCTTTGGAGCCTTTCTTCACTGACCCCTGCTCTTACCCCTGGGCAGTGTGTGTATGCCTGTTGTTGTGGTGGGAATGGGATTGGAGAAGGGAGAAAGAGTAAAAGCTTATGGGTGGGTTCCTCGCTGGGGAATGTGGGTGGGGAAAAGGGGACGTTTGCAGTTGGGCTCCTCCCCCCTGCCCTGCTGCAGGCCTGGCTTAGCCCCTCTCCCCTGGTGGAACCTGGACCTTCACCTCCTCCCCCTTCTTTCTTGGGAGCTGGCAGGCTGGTGCGTTGTGTCTGATTGTCCTATCTCAGGTGGGGTGTGTGTGTGTGTGTGTGTATGTATGTGTGTGTGTAACAGTAATTCCCTTTGCTGTTTTGTGAGGGGGTGGGGTGAGTGGGAAGTTGAAGCCCAGAGAAGCCAAAGGTGCTAGCCTAGTCAGCCTAGATGCTCCAGCCTGGGCCCAGGCCATACTCAGAGCAGGGAAGGGCCTAAGGCTGGGCATCAGGCATGGCATCAAGGGGAAGCCTAGCTGGGAGGGGCCATCCTAAGCCTGGCTTGTGGGGGTGGGGGACGGGCCGGAACATGCTCCGTGGGCTCTGGGGTGCGGCTGCCAGCTCAGGGTTGGACGGGTGGGAGCCTTCCCGTCTTGGGGAGAAGAGACAATGGGGGAATTGAGCAGGAGGCGCCTGGCCCTCCTTGGCTCCCCTGCCTTCTTCTCCTAGTTCCATTTCCTGGGAGATCACCTGCCTGACCTGCCTGCGTTTGGGAAGCCTGAGAGAGCTCTACAGTTTGATCCTCATTTCTCTCTTCCCTGCCTAGTCCATCCCTAGCCTCCTTTGAGCTGGGTCTGAGTCTGGGCCCAAACCTTCCCCTCCTCCTGACCCACTGGGTCTGGTCATTTAAATGGGGATGGGGAGGCCTAGGCTGCAACCTGGCTTTCCAGGAGATGGAGGGAGTAGGGGGAGGGTCCTTCACAAGGAGGTATTCCTGGGAATTCTTGTGTCAAGGGGTTTCTCCTGGTTATGGTTTATGGATTAGGATCTGTGGATAGATTCTTTAGAAGTTAGAGTATTTCTACATTATTGAAGCATTACCATTGGCCCTGGTGCCAGCAAATAGGTCTACCACTATTTAATAAGTGTACAGCTTTGAACAAATCACTTTACCTTGCCGAGCCTCAATCTCTCATCTGTAAAATGGGAACATGAAGCTTTATCTCTCTCTCTCTCTCTCTCTCTCTCTCTCTCTCAGGGTTGCTATAAGGATCAAATGTATGTGAAAGTGTCTTTTAGCCATAATGGGTGAGAAAGATGGGAACTGCTACCATTAGTCATCATTCTTGGCCCCTGGTGGGCAATGGAATAGATAGGAATGGCTTCTCTGCTCACATGGCCCATTGGGGTTCCCCTGTTCTCACACCCCTTCCCTGGATTACCCACTTCCTGTGATTCGCTCAGTCAGAGTGTGAGTGACTCATACTGTCTCAGGGCTATCTCTCTGCCTGGACTGATCACCAATTCTGTCCTCCCCAGCCTCAGACTAACCTTGACCTTTCTCTCTGACCAGATGAGCGGGACCGGGTGCAGAAGAAAACCTTCACCAAGTGGGTCAACAAGCACCTCATCAAGGTATGGAGGGGCCAGGGTAGTCTAGGGTTCCGGGTAGCTCCCTGGCCTTTAGCCTCTTGGCTGAGCTGGGGAGGAAGAGGAGGAGAGAAGCAGAAGCCCCAGGAGCCAAACAGAGGGGTGGAGATGGGGTTAGGGGAGCCTGTGGCCCCAGGCTGGCTCAATCCTGGGCTACTCTACTGACCTTGCCAGCCATCTTCTAGGCCATTCATGGCGATTCCCAGCATCTTGCAAGTCTGTTCATTTTCCTTCATCTCTCTGAAATATTGCTCTCTTTTCTGTCTTCCTTCCATTGTTTCCCTTCCTTCCCTTTCTTTCTCTGTTGCTGTCCACTGCCTCTCTCCTTCTTCCCTCCCTCCTGGTTGGTTCCTTGTAGCACTGGAGAGCAGAGGTAGGTAGTTGACTTGCTACCTTGTGGGTGGGGGGGAGTTGGCATCCTACCTTATACTTTCCCTCTCTTCCCATTTGGCAGGACCACTCATCCTACCCAGATGATGAGTGCTGGGCCACCCCACTCTCCATAGCCCAGACTGCCCTGGGGAGGGGAAGGAAGGGTCTAATGGTTCAATGGCCTTGGGCCTCAGGACCTTTCCCCCTCTGTCTTTGGCTTGAGAACCCTGTTGCCACCCCTCTGCCGCCAGTCACACATAGCATGCCTGGCTAACTGTCAGACCTCTTCCCATAGGCGCAGCGACACATCAGTGACCTATATGAAGACCTCCGAGATGGCCACAACCTCATCTCCCTCCTGGAGGTGCTCTCAGGGGATAGCCTGGTATGTGACCCCTGGGGCCTTGGGGAACTGCCTGCTTTGCTTGCTTGCTTTCCCCTGGGTGATTGCTTTTCCTTTTGGGCCCCTTCCCTCTGGCCCAGCTTATCCTGCTTAGCCCTCACTCCTGAGCTTCCCAGCCAGCTTTACCTTGTCCCACTGTGTTCTTCCTTCCCTGTTCCAGGGAGATGTTTCTTCTCCTGGCAGTAGCTGGGAGCCAGGGCTCCCCTCTGGCCCTGGCTGTCCCAGAAAGATTCTGGGATCTTACTTCCCTCCTCCTACCCAGGGATAGCCCCAGCCAGGTATCCATGTCCTGCTTGCCTTCAGGACTAAGGCTGTTCTGGTCTGCCCTGCTTCTGGGTCCTCAGTACAGTTGTGACCTTAAGGGTCTCCCCCACAGAGCTGGGGTCCATCCCACTTGCTTGTCTGTCCTGTGGTGGCCCCAGACCTTTGTCCTGCCCTGCCAGGACCTACTGTCCAGTAACCTTTGGCCTGGCCCCTTGATATGCTGTGTACTCCCGCAGCCTTCCCTTGTCCTCTGAGTTGTCCTCATGGGTCCTCTAAGTTACTTGCCTGCTCTTCTTTCCCCTCCCCTCTCCTTCCCCTTAGGGCTGGGAACCCTGGCCCTGCTACCTGGGCTGACCTAGCCAGGCCCTAACATATTAACCTCATTGTACACTCTGCTTTGACTTCTCTGCGGCTTTGGACTCTGACCCCTGACCTCTGCCCTTTACCCTTTGCCTACTGCCTGCCCCGCTCCGGCCGGGCAGCCGAGGGAACGTGACGTAATCAGGAACTTGCGCCTGGTGAGTGATTCTGTCCTGTTTGCCCTCGGCGGGGCGGCCCGAGTGTGGCACGTCCCAGGACACGTGGCTCTGCCATTGGCTGCTGCGGCCATGATGTCAGCCCTGACCCCCCCCCCAGGGGGATATATGTGGGATCTTTGTGGGAGAGCAGCTGAAGAAGATTGTATATAAATGACATCATGCCCCAAGCAGCCAATCATAGCTCTGCTACTACCTCTGCTAACTAACAGCGGGCATGGGTGTGTGGCCTTGAGGGGTTGTGTGTGCATGCAGCTGGATAACGTGCACACAGGGAGACTGGGGCCTTGGGTTTCCCCTTCACTTGCCTTTGGTTCCAGAGGGTGCAGGACTAGACACGATGGCTAGAGTTATCGATTGATTTCACTTTGATACAAGAAAATCTTACTAATAATTAGAGTTCTCTAAAAGTGGAATGGATTGCCTTAAGAGGTAGTGAGCTGCCCATCATCAGGGGTCTTCAAGCGGAGGCTAAAAGACTGTTTCTCAGGGAGGTGCTAAAGGGGATTCTTGCTCTGGTAGAGGCAAGAATGTCTTCTGAGTGTCCAGGATTCTGGGATTGGGCACCTTACTATGGATAGGGGCTGGGGGGAGATGAGGGGGTAGGGATGGGAAGAAGGGGAACAATGCTCTTCAGTCTCCCCACTGAGTCCTTGCAGCATGGCCATCCCTGTTCCCCTGGAGAAGTGAGGGGGAGGGGTGGAGATGGAGAGGAGAATTGGAAGGCCCTGCCCCTCAGGGAACTCCCGTTTGAGGAGACAGGGCTCTCATGTGGCAATGGTGAGCACCATGGGAGAAGATTAGAGATGAAGCTCCCACCAGGCCTCTTAACTCTCCTGGACTTAGTGGGCAGATAAGGCCCAGGCTGGCCCCTAGGCCTCTGCTCACCAGGGCTACAGGGCCCCGTTCCAGAAGGGGCTGTATTTCTGTAATGGGGGTTGAGCTCAGGCTTGTGGGTGTTTGTTGGAGACCTTAGCCGTCAGGGCCTGTGGTGGGAGAGAAGGGCCTGAGATCTTGGATCATGAGTCCTGCTCTGGCCCTGGTTGCCAAGGAGGAAGCAGAGTTCAGCTGTCATTGGGGGATTGGAGGAGGGGCTGCTCGGCCAGACTAGGGTTTCCTTGCTATTGTTTCCTTACAGACCCCTTCCTTCCCTCAGCCTAAGACCAACATAAGCAGCAGGATTTCCCGGGGAAACTCTGTGCCTTTCCCTTGACTGGGTAGAGCGGGGACTCCTGTCCTCTCCTCTAAAGGAGTAAAGGTGGCTCCATGGTAGTTGGGTCCTTACTGTTCCCCCATCTTGTGCTATGAGGTGGCTTCCCTCTGTGTTCCTTCTCCTTCCTAGGCCCTTCCCCCTTTCCCTCTCCTTCCCTACCTCCCAACTTACCCCACTGGATGATGAATGAAGGGAGGGCAGGGCAACTGCCTACAGAGAACTAAGGGCCTAGGTGGCCCAGAGTCCTGACTTACCTGCTTTAGTTCTGTGGGCAGTGGGGACACTGTGGCAGCTTAGTCCAGCTGGTTGCATTTGAGTATAACCAGCCCTTGGCTCTAGCCTGGGGGATTTTGAACCTTGCTCAGAGCAGGGCAGCTTCTGTGAGGAGTGTCCAGTGGGCACACCCTCCCTCTAATTCAGATGAGCTGCATGTAGAGGCTGAGAGGTTGGGGAGGGAGTGGAGTGGAGGGAGTGGAGTGGGGGGAGGGTCAGTGGGGTGGGAGGAGGGTCAGAGGGTGAGCTACCCTGTTCTGAGCATCCCCAGGGCATGGGAGTGGAGGAACCTTTGGAAATGTGTGTGTGTGTGTGTGTGTGTGTGTGTGTGTGTGTGTAGAAAATAAAGAGATCTTAGGGCCAGAGAGGTCCTGGTCCCTTTCTACCCACAGAAGAAATTCTGATCTAGCTTGCCTTCCTTCTTTCCTGCCTCTTAGCCACGGGAGAAAGGGAGAATGCGCTTCCATAAGCTGCAGAATGTCCAGATTGCCCTGGACTACCTCAGACATCGCCAGGTGAGACATACTATCTGCTCTGAGTATTTTGGGGGCTGGACCCAGAGCCCCTCTGTTCTGAACACTTCCAAGGCCTTGGCTCCTCTTAATACCTGGCTTTCCCTGGGTAGGGTGTTTATTGGAGTGTCATGCTCAGTCCTGGGATCCCAGAACTGCTGAGGGGTGTTACATATGGAGATGGAGTTGTAGATGAAACCACACTCTCAAGTCTGATCCTGACCCATCTTTGGGATCTAACTATGACCAAAAGGCCTTTTCTCTCTAAGTATCCCTGGGGCCCAACTGCTAGCCTCTCTTCTCTGAACATTCAGGGCCTGATCCTGACCACTGGGGCTTTCTGTCCTGAGAATCCACAGGTGCCTAGCCCCTCTGAGTACTTGGCTTGGTCAGGGTCCAGAGCTGGGTCTGGGGTTATAAGTGACACTACTGGAAATTTGGTTGCAGGTGAAACTGGTGAACATCAGGAATGATGATATTGCTGATGGCAACCCCAAGCTCACCCTGGGTTTGATATGGACCATCATCTTGCACTTCCAGGTCAGGAGGCTGCCTTCTCTGCACCCTGCTTCTAGATCCTCTGCTGATGTTCAAGGATGAAGCTGCCCAGGCAGCTGAGGGGGCAGGAGGGTGTGGGGTCCTGGGGGAGGGGGGAAGGCCTTGGACTCCTGTCATACTAAGAGGAGCTAGAAAACCTGATGGTGTAGCTACCCTCACAAAACCCGCCTTGGGGAGGCAAGCAGTGGGGTATAGTGGAAAAGAGCTCTGACTTGGAATTCAAACCCCACCTCTAGCCATTAAACCTTGGCCAAATCATTTAGCCTTTCTTGACTTTAGTTCCCCCATCTTTGAAATAAGGTTGAACTAGATGGCCTCTGAGATCCCTTCCAGCTCTAGGGTTCTGAAAGGAGGCTCTCTTTGGGATTGAAGACAGCTAGGAGGAAATAGACACCAGGAAGGAAGATTTAGAGGATTGTAAGAAAGTGAAAGGCCATGTCAGGTGATACCCAGAAATGTACACAGTCCTAGGGGCTTTCTGATGTGTAGTAAGGGGACTATAGCAGGGGCCAGTTGGCTCCGAGGGAATGAAGGAGGCTTCCTGTTAATTCAAAAATCAGTAAGTCTTTCTTGAGCATGAGCTGTGTGCTTTGCACTGTGGGGGACATAAAGAAGAATGACGTTGCTCCCGCCCTCAAGAGGCTTATGTTCTAATCGAGAGGTAGTATACCCACATGGAACAGCTGGGAAATGCTAGACTGTGTAGGTGCTCTCCTCCCTGGGATGGCAGGCAACACAAGTGTTTTTTTAAGCTCCCACTTTGTGCCAGGCACCAAATTAGGTTCCAGGGATACAGAGACAGAAGTACAACAGTCCCTGCTCTCAGGGAGCCTTCCATCTATCTAGGCATGGAGTCGACTAGGCTGCAGGGAATGGGAATGACACATGATTGTGCCCTGGAATTTGGAGACTAGCCCATCCCAGTGGGGAGTGGAGCCAGGAAGAGCTAAGCTTTGTGGAGGTCTCTTCGTCTGAAGTATGACTGTTTTCAGGGTATTCAGAGTACCCTGTGTCCCTATGCTCCAGGGGCTGAGGTGGGAGCCTTCCTCCCTCAACATCCATGTTCTTGGGCAGTACCCTGTGGCCTTTCCTATGAATGGCAGTGCCTATCCATCCAGGAATGTGCTCAGAGAGGGAAAACAGCTGCCACCCCCGGAGGGGAAATGCTTTGGAGAAGTGAAGGCTCAGAGGTTGGGCTGACTCATTGCTATCCGGTGCCAACCACTACCAAAAGCACAGGAAACACATCTGATTCCTGTATGGGGTGGAGTCTGGTTGGCACGGTAGCCTGAGTCAACGAGAGACAGACAGACAGAAGAATGGGGCCGCTGGGCACCCAGGAGGAATAGCTATGCTATTGTGGCCATTATGGCAGAGTCACTAGAGATGGGTTCCCAGACACGTGTGTGCACATATGGGTAGGCAGACATTCCAAAAGAGAGGTCACTAGCCAGATGGAGAGACAAGTAGACAGACTTTAGAGTAAGAGACAGATACAGATAGACAGAGCCACTCAGATAGGGGATAGGGAGAGAAGGAAGCCCTACAGGGTGCACTTAGCATCCCCCCAGGGAGAAATCTGCATCCCCTAAAGAAACTGCGCTTTTCTGGCCCCTTCTTCTGCCTCAGGAGGCTTGGAAGAGCTGTCTGACCCTAAGATGGTGCACTTTGTCCCCTCTCTTCTTTGTGATAGGGCTTGGATGCACTCGTGAATAGGCAGCACCAACCTGGGCCTTCTGGTCTAGTGCCTGGCCCGTGTACCTCCTCGTGCCCAGCTTGGGAAGAAGCGGGTGGCCTGTGAATTAGAGGTCTTACTATATATAGGGTGTGGCTCTGCTCAGGGCTCCCCAATTCACTTTTAAGGCTTGAGTTTCAATACCTGACCCTTGGTCTTGACCCTTTGGGGAATGGAGGGGAGGGCAGGGATAGATTGGATGGCCAGGGCTGCTAAAGTTTGTGCTGAGGAAAAGGACTATGCTTAGTCCAACATCAGAAGCTGGGTCGAGTGACTTTCTGTTCCTGAGCCCTAAGTGGGCCCGGATTAGGGGAGGGTCTGGCTTCTTCTCTCTTCTGGGCTAAGGTATGCTCGCTCCTCATTTGCTTCCTACTGGGGACAACCTTAGGGCTGGGCCCAGCAGCTTCTTACTTGGGCCTCACACCTCTCCTTCACACTCCCTCCTTTCAGATCTCAGACATCCAGGTGAGTGGCCAGTCCGAGGATATGACGGCCAAGGAGAAGCTGCTGTTGTGGTCTCAGCGAATGGTGGAAGGCTACCAGGGCCTGCGCTGTGACAACTTCACTGTTAGCTGGCGGGATGGACGCCTCTTCAATGCCATCATTCACCGGCACAAGTAAGGACAGGGCAGACCCTGGGCGATCTCACCCACCTCTTGAGTCCTCCTAAGGTGCCCAGTAGGGGAGGACCATGTGCCAGGTGCTGGAGCTGTGTGGAAAACTACATGGAGGTGTCAGACTCAGCCCTTGGACTCAGTCTAGAGGGACAGATAGGACACACTCCTGTAGAAAGTTAAATGATACCTAGATGATAGATGGTAATGGGGATGTGGGGTGAGTTTGGGATCTGGTGAGTTCTCAGCGTGGCTGGAGTAGAAGACACATGAGGCTGGAGAAATTCATTGAAGCTAGCATTCAGAGGGCCTTGAATGCTAGCTTAAGGGCATTGGAGCAGCTTGGAGTAATGATAATAGCTAACATTTGATAGCACTTACACTGTGCTAAGTGCTTTACAATCATTACCTAGTCTGATCCTCGCAACAGCCCTGGGAGGTGGGTATTATCATGATCCCCATTTGACAGAAGAGAAAAATGAAGCAAACATAGTTAAGTGACTTGCCAAGGGTCACACAGCTAGTAAGTGTCCAAGGTCAGATTTGAACTTAGGTCTTCCTAACTCTGGGCCTGATGCTGTAAGAGTCAAGAAGATCTGGATTTGATTCCTGCCTCATACTTAGGAGCAGTGTGACCCTGAGCAAGCTGCTTAATCTCTGAGCCTCAGATCCCTCATTTGTGAAATGGAGGGATGACCCTCAGAGACTCCTTCCAGCTTGAAACCTGTTTCTTCGGTCTTAGGATAAGCCTGCAAGCAGTAGGGCAGCCTTTCCAGGGTTGAGGAGGTGAGAGAGAGGAAGAATCAGTTTTTTCCTAGGCTCTTGATCAGCAATCAATCAATAAACATTATTAAGTGCTTCCTATGGGCCAAGCACTGTGCTGTGTGCCTGCCATGGCCATTACTCTTATCACTGCACTGTTTCCCTTAGGGGCACAGGTACTGGCTTTTGGCCCACTCCGTGTCAAACTGTGGGGAGGCCTTGGCCCTGTGGGGACCTGTAGTAGCCCAGTTCTTGAGTCTCTCCTTTCCTCAAGATCACAGAGGTTGAGCTTAGACCTTAAAGTCCCTCCAGTCCAACCTCTCCCCACTCATCTTATGGAGGATACTGCCTGAGGTCACCCAGGTAGTTAAGTGACAGAGGCACATTCTGAATGCAGAACTTTGACTCTAAAAACAATGCTCTTTCTACTACACCACACTGTGGGTCTCTCCTTCCCTGTCTTCCCTTTTCTCTCCCTTCTGCCGTGTCATACAGGTTGGCTTCTGGCCCCAGCCTTAGCCCCAGGCTCTGCATTCCCTTTGGAAGGAGCGTGTTGGGACACTTAGTTGGTGGCTACCCATACCTGGCCCGCCCTGCTAATTGTCTTTCCCTAGGGAGTCTCAGCCCAGGTCCCCTGCTTTGGAGGGCTCTGGATTTCTAGGACATAGGGCAGCCCCCATAAATAAGGTTTGCACTTACCAAGGCCCTCAGAGGTACCCATGGTGTTGACCAGGAGAGGGATCAGGGGGGTGGCTGATGCCACACCCTGTACCCTAATCTATCTGTACCTCTTACAGTCTACCTATTTTTTCCCTGTATTCAGGGGACTGAGTGTTGGACTCAGTTGGAATCAGTAAGACATGAGTTCAAATCCTGCCCAAGATACTTAATAATTGTGTGACTCTGGACAAGTAAGCCTTTTTGCACCCCAGTTTCCTCTTCTGTAAAATGAGAGTAAAGGATTAAATGAGATAACACACGTGAGTTTCTCTGCAAACCTTAAAGTGCTATATAAATGCTAGCTATTATTGTGATAGAACCTGGTGAGTAAGGAAGGGGGTCGCCTATCCTGGTCTCCCCAGTTCTCCAGCTCAGGCTCCTAGGATGACAAACCTCACTCCCTTGCTAGAACAGACAGGCCACGCTAGAGGGCGGGGATAGAGACGCATGACTGCTATTCTCATGCTTCCCATGTGGGGCGCGTGGCTGGGTGGGCTCCCTGAGACTCCTTTATTGCAAAGTCGACAAAATTGTAGGCAAGTTGTGGCGTCTTACACTGCCTGTCCCTGACTGGGCAGGCTGGGCCAGGCCCAGCCCTGCAGTTGGGGAACCCCTGAGGGGAGGGACAGATCCCACCTGCTGCCAGGCTGGTGGTGGGATGGGTGGGGTGGGGTGGGAGCAGGCTCTTCCAGGCTATGACATGCTGTATGGCTTCTCCTGGATAAGAGGGAGGGACTGGGGAATGGAGCGAGTCTGTGCAGGATTTGGGCAGGCTTCTCTCTGCCTCCTCCCAGCCCCAGCCTTAAACTTGAGCTAAGCAGGAGGAGCTAACCACCTCTCCCCCTCCCAGCGCCCAGAGTGGAGCTAGTCGAGTGGTGCCTCAGGACTGCTTGGGCACTGGGACCAGAGCTGCTGTCCTGGGAGAGGGGCAGGGGACAGGAGAGGGGACATGAGTGCCCTCGTGAAGGGGAAGCAGAAGAAAGGACCCTGGAGGAGGGGGCCCCGGCCCGCCGGTGGCAGGGAAGAACGGGTACTGATGTTGTGTGAGGATGGTCTCCCGCCTGGAGCCCAGGACCTGCCGCTCAATGGCCTCCAGGATGGGGGAGAGAGTTACCTGAGTGGCGAGCTGTACTCGGTACACTCGACTCTGCGCTGCCAAGAGCTGTAGGCATCCTCTGCCCTTCCTGACCCCCCTCCTTGGGCCCCTTCCCCGCTCCTTTTCTTCGGCCCTTTGTCCCTCCCCTCTTCCCTTTCTGTGCCATTATTTCCTTCCTTTCTTTTTGTCTTCCTCTCTCCCACCTCCTCCCCTCCCCTTCTTCTCTCATATTCTCCCCGTCTCTCACTTCTTCCATTCCCCCCCACCTCCACCTCTTCTCCCCCTCATTTGCTTGGGCAGGGTGAGAGTCCAGGCAGTCTTAGAGGGAGGACTCCCTAAGGGGTCCCAGACCACCTAATCCCCCTGAGGGGACTGAGGCTTCCTGTGAGTTGTGGCCTCTGGGCCCCGTCCCATCGCTCCTTTCTTCCTACAGGCCCATGCTCATCGACATGAACAAAGTCTACCAGCAGAGCAACCTGGAGAACCTGGACCAGGCATTCAACGTGGCCGAGAGAGAGCTGGGGGTCACCCGGCTGCTGGACCCCGAGGGTATGTGGTCCTTTTAAGGCGGACCGGGTCTGCTCATTTCCCCCTTCTGCCCTGAGGTGGGCCCGCACCCCTTTAAGTTCCCAACCCCATCTCTTCCCCGGCAGATGTGGACGTCCCTCAGCCGGATGAAAAGTCCATCATCACCTACGTGTCATCTCTGTATGACGCCATGCCCCGGGTACCCGACGTACAAGATGGGGTGAAGGCCAATGTAAGCGATGGGGAGGGGGCGGGCCCTAGTGAGGGGGGAGGGTTCGGGGGTCGCCCTCCTCCCCGTGGACCCCTGGGCTGGGCCTTTCCGTCTGTAAGCCCCGCCTCCTGGGACAGGAGCTGCAGCTTCGCTGGCAAGAGTACCGGGAGCTGGTTATGCTGCTGCTACAGTGGATCCGCCAGCACATTGTTGCCTTCGAGGAGCGCAAGTTTGCCACGAGCTACGAGGAGACAGAGGTGGGCAGCTTCCCCTGGGCCCGGGGCCCTTCCCTGGAGCCTGCCCCTCGGGGCACTCCCGGAGGTACCCAGATCTCCGGCAGGCCTAGGCCTGCCGCTTCTGCTTCCTCTCCAGGCCAGGTCCCACTGGGGTAGCACAGAGACCAAGGAAACACTGAAATAGAAAAAACAAACAGGTACATGAAGGGAGGGAGCATAGGGTCCAGGAAGAAAAAGGAATGGGCTTTGCAAGGTAGAGAGGGGTTAGTGCTATGGCCAAGGTGCCGCCATGGTGCTTTCCTCTCCCCTGCCTTTGCCCGGCCCCAGCAGAGGGACTCAGTGGACAGGCCGCTGGGCCTGGAGTCAGGAAGCCCTGAGTTCGGATCTGAGCTCAGACAGTGTGACCCCAGGGAAGTCACTTCAGTTTCCTCATCTGTAAAATGGGGATGATAATAGCACCTGCCTCACAGAGCTGTCTCGAGGATCAATTGAGATAATAATTATTAAGTTTTTAGCACAGTGACTGGCCCAGAGCAAGTGCCGTATAAACACTAACTAGAGAGTCGTCTCCATGGCTGGGGAAGGGTGAGCCTGCTGCTACTGCTACTATTGGACCGCCTCCCCCCTTCCACAGGTGCTGAGTTCTCAATTGGGAAGTGGGATCAGGATGCTTCCATCCCTGGTCTCCTGTTTCCTCTTTCCAACCTCTTCGCACTTTTCAGGCCCGGTAGCCCCCCTTGAGGTCCCCACATTGGGCTCTGGTGTTTGGGTTTCTATTGAGTATGTGACCCCTCAGGTCAATTGGACAAACACTTAAAACCATTCCCAGCTCCTCCTCCTTCCCTTCCTGGCAGCCAGGACGGTGGAGGGCTGTGAGATTGTGCCATGTGAGGATTATTGGGAGGAAGCGTAGACTGGAGAAGAAGAGATTTAGAAAGAACACGGCAGCCGTCTTCAAGTGTTTGAAGGGCTGTCACATGGAAGAAAGATTAGACTTTGCTTGGCACGACCCCAGATTTGAGAGCAGTGGATGAAAGCAGCAAAGAGACAGAGTTAGTCTTCACATAAAGAAGAAGTTCCTGATAGTGAGAATGATCCGCAGTGGAATGGACTGCCTTGGGAAGTGGGATTCACCCAAGAGGGAATCCACATCCCCTGAGCCTGGAGGTCACTGTGAGGCTGTTCTCCCAGCAGCATCACCCACCCCGGGTGCTCTTCCAAGACCCTGCCCTGGGCCTGGCCCTGGGCCTAGCCCTGACCCTGACCAAGGCTCTCTAGTGGTAGCGTGTAGGCCTTTCCCATCAGAAGGACTCCGAGTGTCAGCTTCATTGGCTGCAGGATTACAGGCTTAGAGCTGGGAAGGAACCTTAGAGAACCCTTAGGGCAGCTCTTTCCTTTTAGAGTTAAAGGCTAGCCCTTTGAGACCTACAGGCCCTTTCTCAGGTGGCTGGACCTCGGGGAACCTCCTCATGGCAACATCTCTTCACAGATCCTCTGGTGTCAGTTCCTCAAGTTTAAGGAGACCGAGCTGCCCGCCAAGGAGGCTGACAAGAACCGATCCAAGAACATTTACCAGTCACTGGAGGTAAGAGGCCCGCTTTCCTCAGAGAGGCCCAAGGATCCCAGCTGCTCCTCCGTTTGCTGGGCCCTGCGTTCCTCCCTAGGCCAATTTTTGGTCTTCTTTTCTTTTTGTGTTGTCATTCCCTTCCTTAAGCTGGCTTCTTAATAGTTTAAGCTTAGCCTCATCTTTCACAGCCATCTTCCAGAGGAGGAGTGAGACAGTGCTCAGGGCCATGCACATTCAGGGCTGCCCTGTGACTGTCCTGGGGGACCAGGGTTTGGGGGTACCATGTGGATACCTCTGGACCCCTGACATGGAAGCCATAAGCTCAGAATTGGGGGGTGGGGTGGTTCTCTAAATGTAAACTTGAACTCAGGGTCTTTAAAAGCAACTTGACCTAGTCTAAAAAAGAGCTGGATTTGGACTCAAGGCACCTGGGGTGGAATCTGGGCTCCCTTCCTCAATGAGTAACCCCTCTTTAAGCGTCTGTTTCTCGGCTCTGCTGAAATACTCGAGGGTCTATGGTGAAAGGAACCTCTTAGGGGTGGGAAGTCCTTCCGCCTGTGACTTACTAAGTCCTGGGGAGTCCTAGTGATGAGTCTGATTTCAGGGAAGAGCATTTTCTAAATATGAGCTAATAAACACAGAAAGGAATGAGATAATCTGGGACGTCTGGGGAAGGGTTGCTACATCTCCCTGCCTGTTTAGCCGGCTCTGATGCGTTATGTCGTTTGAGCCAGAGGACACAGTGTTGGAGGAGCGGAAACCCCAGACCGGCTGGAAGCACCTATAGAGCGTGTATACTTCCCTGTCCTCTCCCACATCCCTAACACAGAAATTAACTGACCTGAGAGAGGCAGCTTGGTGTAGTGGACAGAGCATCGTATTTGTAGTCTGGAAGATGCGAGTTCAGATCCCATCTCAAGGGCTCGCTGGGCGTCATCTGACCTCTCGGTTTCCTCATCTGTGAAATGAGGATAATAGCACCCCCCCACCCCCCACCCAGCCCTCCTTTCCTGGAATTATTGTGCGGATTAAATGAGATAAGTTATGTGAAGCACTTTCCAAACCTTATAATCGTATATATCTGTTCGAGATATTGTCAGGAGTCACATAGCTAATGTATCAGAGGTAGGATTTGAACCTCAATCTTTCTGTCTCCAGGCTTAGTGCTCTACCCACTTAACTGGCCACCTCTCAAATGGGGACAATAATATTTAGCGTGATCTTCCTTCCAAGATTCTTGGGGAGAACTCTGAGGCAGGATTTAAAGATCCGTCATTTTGATAGTTAAACTCACTCAACAGACCTTTATTAAACATCTACTAGTAAGCTACAGGAGACAGATATAAAGAAAGAAAACTTTACTGCTCTCAAGGGACTTATATTCTCCTGGTGGGGGGGGGGGCGGGATACATAAGCACCTACAGGAAAAGTAACCAGATTCTGGCTTAGTTCACTGATGCAAATTGTAAGCCCTTTGTTACTTCAAAGATATTCTCTGAGTTGCTGTGGCTCACAGGTTCATTGGTCTGCAGCCAACCTAGTAATGGATCTTGGATTTCAGGGGAAAGTGTTCTATAAACCTTAAAGCATTATGTGAGTGTGAGCTGCAACTTTTTTATTATTTTAAATATAGGAAGATACAAGGTAGCCTTGGGGCCAAAGAAGGTTTAGTGCTGACTGTCCTTGGTGTGTGATCACTCTTTAATTATTATTATTATAACCATTACAACTCATAATTGTCATTCGCATGTATCTAGTGCTTGGTGAGATCCAAGTACTTTTCATATATTATCTCCCTGGACTTGGAGTTTGAGCCAGAAGACATAGTTCCTGGAGGCAGGCAAGCCTCAGACTAGCTAGAATGAGCCAAGGAGTGTGAACACCAGCCCATCCTCTTCCAAGTTATTTGTTAGCACACAGGTAGCTCAGAGCCTGTGGCCCTGAGCACACATACATCCACTCTTCTCCTTGCTCCACCCACCTGCCACCTTCCTGAAACATACCCTGTGGGGGCCCCACCTTGCTGGACAGGCAGGGCACTTTCCACCTGGTAAATGTTGGGCATTACTGAACCCGTTCTCTATTCCCTGTATCTATGCAGGGGGCTGTGCAGGCTGGGCAGCTGAAGGTACCACCCGGCTTTCACCCTCTGGATGTAGAGAAGGAATGGGGGAAGCTGCATGTGGCCATCCTGGAGCGGGAGAAGCAGCTGAGAACGGAGTTTGAGAGGTGAGTGTGGACAGGATGGGGGAAGGGAGATCTGACACTGTAGATTTTCCATGGGGCAGGAGGAGGGGGTCCCCAGGAAGCCCAGGGAGGTGGGGAGCAGAAGGCTGGAGGGAGGTGCCCGTGGTGGGGCTAATAGGAACCACACGCTGGTGACTCATCGCCCGAGAGAGGAAACGGTTTGCCACTAAAAATCTTGTGCTCTACTCAGAGTTTGGGCAGTGGAGCCTTGAAAGGAGACAGAAAACCACTTCAGGGAAGGTTGGAGGGGTTGGTCCTAGCCCTGGGCCATCTTGTGCTTTCTGCTAGTGGGCTTCCAGGATGGACAGAAGGAGCCTGAAGTGCCCTTCCTGGCTTGCTATCCCCGGCCTCTGAAGTGAAGCTTTCTGGTTTGGGGTGGGTGTGTCCTGCAGGCAGGAGTGTCTCCAGAGAATTGTGAGCAAACTACAGATGGAATCTGGCCTGTGTGAGGAGCAGCTGAATCAGGCTGATGCCCTGCTGCAATTGGTGAGGCCTGGTGTGGAAGGGTGGGGCAGCAGGCACTGGGGGGAGGAGCAACCTGGCCCAGGGGCTGGGCCATCTGGGGAGGGAGGTGCCTGGTGAGAGTTTGGGTGGGGCTGGACCAGGGATTTCATTTCTTATCCAAGCCTGAGGCTGCTTTGGCTCATGGGTGGAGCCTGCCTGGCTAAAAAGCCAGAGCCGCCAGAAGTGTGGAGCTCGATGATTTCACTCACAGGTTGGGTGCTGAACTCTGCCCTAGGCTGGGGAACATGCCGTGTTTAAGATTTAGTTTAAGGGCTTACATAGCTAAGTAATGTGTTGAGGTTTTGGGAGAGCTATGACCCTGGTACCTCCTGGGAGGTGGGTGTGGCTGAGCAGCCCTGTCTTCACACACACTCTTAGGGGACCACTTTGACCCAGGTTGTGCCATTGTAGGACATCCGGCTGCTGACCTCAGGCAAAGCCCCTCAGCATGCCGGGGAAGTGGAAAGGGACCTGGACAAGGCCGATGGCATGATCCGGCTGCTCTTCAATGATGTGCAGACCCTCAAAGATGGGCGACACCCACAGGGCGAGCAGATGTACCGAAGGTAACAGGTGTAGAGGGGGCATCTGGGCTCTCAGTAGGCAAAGCTCTATGGGCCAGAGATAGCTGCTATACCAGAAGAGATGCTGGCCTAAAAATCAGGAGGCCCAGTCTATAGACCAGGCTCCACCATTCACACTGACATGTCCTGGTGAAAGACACATAAACCCTCTGGGCCTCAGTTTCCTTAGCTTTAACACGGGACTGATGGTCAGTGCTGCTACCTTCAACCTAGAGCTGCAGTGCAAAGTACAAAGTGCTATCTGGAGAAGTCAGGGAGGAGAGGGAAGGAGGCCCAGATTCTGGGCGGAGTCTGCCGCTAGTACTATCTCATCATTCATTCATTCAGCAAACATTTTTTAAGCACCAGCTGTGTGCTGAGTAGTCTTAATCATAAATGCAGAGCTGGAAGAGACCTCAGAAACTTTCTAGTCCAACCTCTTTTTACAGGTGAGGAAACTGAGGTCCACAGAGGGAAAGGATCATGGAATCATAGATTTAGAGCTAGAAAAGACCTTGGAGGCCATTTATTTAGCTACAGCTGAGGATGCTGGGGTTAAATGATATTGCCACACTTACATGAATAGTTCATGTCCGAGGCAGGATTTGAACCCAGGTCCTCTGTATTGGGCATAGTGCTGGAGGGGATAGGGAACTTAGATAAGACAGGGCCTCTGGCCTCATGGAACTTGCAGTTTCCACTTGTGTAGGGGAACAGTCCCTGCCTGCTTGCCTGCCTTCTGTAACAGATGAGAGCATGTCTTGGCAGTTCCAGTCAGGACTGCTATCTTGGCCGGATCTCCTCCCTGGTGTCTCCTTCACTCACAGCCTTTCTGCCTTTGCCGTCTAACCATGGATCCTGCTGCCTTCTGTTCTTCCTTGTAACTGGCTGCATCAGTGCATGGGACTCTCCATTTACTAAAAACCAAATCCCCCAAGCTAGCTGCTCTGCTCTGACCTTGTTTCTTGTTAGTTTTTTTTCTTTTTGGAGAGGAGAAGGCAGGGCAATTGGGGTTAAGTGACTTGCCCAAGGTCACACAGCTAGTAAGTGTGTCAAGTGTCTGAGGTCACATTTGAACTGAGGTCCTCCTGACTCCAGGGCCAGTGCTCTACTCACTGCACCACCTAGCTGCCCCCTTTTTTTGTTAGTTTTAACAAGCATTTATTAAACACCAACTAAATGCCATGATCTGTGCTAAGTGCTTTAACAAATATTATCTCATTTGATCCTTACAACAAACCTGGGAGGGAGGTGTTATTATGAGCCTCATTTTGTAGGGAGGGGAACTGAGTCAGGCAGAATGACTTGTACAGGGTCACACAGCTTTGTCTGAGGTCACATTTGAATTCAGGTCTTCCTGACTCCCAGTCCAAGGCTTTATCCGCTGCACCACCTGGCTGCCTCTCTGGCCAAGTCTGGTGCTTTATGCTAGGCTTGTGGCCCAAATGTCTCTGTGTGTGGGGAGCCGAGGGCTGGGTCAAGCTGGAGAAGCTGAGAAGCCTTTCCTTCCTTCCCCAAGATTGCGTCCCAGAGGGCTTCAGGCCTTGGTTTGGAGTTGATTGCAGATCATTAGACTTTCGCGAATTTGTATACAAGCATAATTTCATTAGGTTCAACAAACATTTCTAAAGTAGCTTCTATGTGCCAGTCACTGTTCTAGTCCCTGGGGATACAGAAACAAGATAGTGCCTGCCCTCAAGGAGCTCACTTTCCACCAGATAGTACAGCTAGTGGGGAGTAGGCAATTATAAAAGAAACAATTTCCTTCTTTCTAACACCCTTCCTACTGACTTCCTCTGGGATGCCACCCAGGATTCTTGCAGTTCTCCCTCTCCCCCTAGGTCCTCAGGCCAAAGCTGATGGCCTCCTCATCTCTCTCCTAGGGTATACCGCCTGCATGAGCGGCTCGTGGCCATCCGCACCGAGTACAACCTGCGGCTCAAGGCTGGCGTGCCTGTGACTCAGGTGAGCCCGGTGACCTCCCAGAGGCGGCCTGAGCTGGAGGATGTCACACTACGCTACCTGCAAGACCTCCTGGCCTGGGTGGAGGAGAACCAGCGGCGGCTGGATGGGGCAGAGTGGGGTGTGGACCTTCCCAGTGTGGAGTCACAGCTGGGCAGCCATCGGGGCCTGCACCAGTCCATCGAGGAATTCCGGGCCAAGATTGAGCGAGCACGGGCAGACGAGGTGAGCTGAAGCCGAGCATGCGCTTTGGACTACTACTCTGCTCCTCCATCTTAGGCCTGTTTTCCAGGCTGTCATGGGCTTTATTCTGTCTTCCCTCCCCACAGAGCCAGCTCTCTCCAGCCACCAGAGGGGCCTACAGGGACTGCCTGGGCAAATTGGACCTACAGTATGCCAAGCTGCTGGTAAGAAAAGTGGGGCCATGGTGGAGATGGTGGTTGGGCTAAAGAGGGACTTCCTGTCTGACCTCTGCTCTCTACCCTTCCTCCTTGGGTCTGCAGAACACCTCTAAGGCCCGGCTGCGGGGTTTGGAGAGCCTGCATGGCTTTGTGGCAGCTGCCACCAAAGAGCTGATGTGGCTGAATGAAAAGGAAGAGGAAGAAGTCAACTATGACTGGAGTGAACGCAACAGTAACATGGCAGCTAAGAAGGACAGTTATTCGGTAAGGAGTAGGACTGGGCCCCCAGGATCCTTGGAATTCTCCTTCTTCTTCTGGGGCTTGGCTTCTTCTTGGGCCAAGACTGACAGAGCAGATCCAAACCAGCCAAGAGAAGGTAGGGAGGGGAAAGAAGGCTGGTTGAGTTTCCCCATCTAAGGCCACTTGCTCCAACTCTCCAGGGCTTGATGCGGGAGCTAGAGCTGAAGGAGAAGAAAGTCAAGGAGATCCAGAGTACGGCGGAGCGCCTCCTTCGGGAAGATCACCCTGGGAAGCCCACTGTGGAGGTAGGCAGGGAGACGGTGGAGACAAAGGGAGGGCAGCTGGCAGAACTGGTGAGAGCAGGGAGAGGGGTCAAAGGGAAGGAGACCTTGGTGGCAGCAGGTAAATGCTTCTGCTCTCAGCTTTAGGTAGGGCGCACCAAGTGGGAGAGACATATCGATCCATTGGCAAGCATTTATTAAGCATCTGCTATGTGCCTGGCACTGTGCGCCAGGCGCCGGAGATGCAGAGACAAAAATGGAACGGGTGGAGGGGGGAAGGTGAGGTGCTTGTCGAACTCCAGGGAGGTGGACAGTGTCCTCCTCTGCCTTGGCCTCTCCCAGCTCCTTTCCTGCCCACCCACCAAAGGGGCCCAGCAGGATGATGATGTGTGCCCGCCGAAGGGGCCCAGCAGGATGACGTAGTGGGGGGATTGCAACGGGAGGCCGTCTGTGCCCCTTGTGACCTTGACCTTGGCCTGCCATTGTAGGCGTTCCAGGCTGCCCTACAGACCCAGTGGAGTTGGATGCTACAATTGTGCTGCTGCCTTGAGGCACATCTGAAGGAAAATACAGCCTATTTCCAGGTACCTGCCAGTCCCCCTTCTGCCCCTAAACCAGGCTCCAGTTATCCCCCTGAGGTCAGGGCTAGCTGCCTGCAGTTGGGAGTTCTCAGAGTCTCCTCCTTTAAGGAGTAGGAGATTTAGAGCTAGAAGGACGCCTCAGGAGTCATCTAGTCCAATGCCCTCCTTGTACAGATGAGCCTGAGGCTCGTTTTGCTATAAGTGTCTGAGATAGGATTTAATGCAGGTTTTCCTGACTCCCAAGCCCAGCAGTCTGACACCTTGACCACATTTCCTCTTCTTGCCCTGAAGGGGCCTGGCCATGCCTCATGATGATCATAATTTAGACTTGAATGGGACCTCACTTCCTCCATTTTACAGAAGAAACATGCCGGAGGCACATAGGTAGTCATTGAGAGCCATGATTTTCAGTCAGCTCCTCTTGACTCCAAATCCAAAACTCTTTCCACTGCCCAGGTATTTATTGGGTAACTATTCTGTACTAGGAAGGCGCTATCCTAGGTGCTAGGGATGAAAAAATCGGGAAAAACCGGGGAGACGCTGCCTGAGCAAGGGGCTGCCAGGCCTGAGACTTCTCTTTCTCGCTCTAGTTTTTCTCTGATGTGCGAGAGGCCGAGGAGCAGCTGCAGAAGCTGCAAGAGACGATGCGAAGGAAGTATACCTGTGACCGCTCCATCACCGTCACTCGCCTAGAGGACCTGCTGCAAGATGCCCAGGTGAGCCTGCCTGCCTGGAGCAGCCCTTCTCCATTCCCCATGGGGGGATTGGCCCTTGACCTTCCATGAGAGGCCAGGAAAAGCCCTGTTGGCTCACATAGGGTGATGGCGCTGTCTCACCATAGCCTAAAACTGAATCGGCATCATACTTTTGACTCCTTTTACACTTCCAATATGTTGAAATCCCTAGATTTTTTCAGATAAACTGCTTCCTAGTCCTATCTTCCTCCTCTTATACTTGTGAAGCTGATTTATTTTTTGAACCAAAGCATAAGTCTTTTACAAATTCATTCCTCAATTGTCACTTATTAGTCACCAGTGTTCTTGTCTGTTGGGTACTTTAAAATCCTCAACTTCTCACTGAGAATGGTGGTCATCCCTGCCAGTCTGGTTTTATCTACATATTTGATGATCATATCATCTGTGTTTTTATCTAAGACTTTGATATAATTGTTAAAGAGCAGAGGAAAAAACAGAAACTCCTGGGGCCCTCCACTGGAGACCTTCCTCCAAGTGATACTTAATGGCTACCCTTGCCTCTGACCATTCCATTGGTTCTTATCTGTATTGTCATGGAGTCCATGTTGGGCACCATCTTTTCTATAAGAAAAACATGAGAGACTTTCTCAAATGCTTTGCTAAAACTGAGGTAAATTGTGTTTTTGTGTTTACTGTGTTCAGCCAATCAGTTAATCTAGTGACCCTGTCAGAAAAGGAAATGAGGTTGATCTGGCAGGACCTGTTTTAATTTTAAATAAGGGTCATTATTGCCTTTTATTTTTATGTCACATTTCATTCTGGAAATAGCTCCTCCTCTATCCTTCTCCACCTCGAACCTCATTTGGAACAAAAAAGCAAACAATTCAGCAAAGATGTCCAGGACAGTGACCATATCAGACAATATGTAAAACATTCTGCATTAGCAGTAAAATGAAGCACTCACAGCCCTATAGAAATGATAATTGTTATTTGTATTTCTTCTCCCCCTGCCCCACCCCAAGCCCTATGCCTCTGCTGAGAGGAGGAAGGGAGGCATGTTTCATCATCTGTTCTGGGACCATTATTCTTTTTTGAGTTGCTGAGAGTTTAACCTTTCTCCCTCTCTCTCTCTCTCTCTCTCTCTCTCTCTCTCTCTCTCTCTCTCTCTCTCTCTTTCTCTCTTTCTCTCTTTCTCTCTTTCTCTCTCTACCTATGTGTCTCTTCTGGAGTGAGGTCTGAACTTGGGGTCAGGAAGCCCTGAGCTCACATCCTGCATCAGATACTTACTTAGCTATGTGATCATGGCCAAGTCATTTGATCTTTCTTAGCCTCATTTTTCTTGTCTGTGAAATGCAGATAATAATAGCAGTGACCTCACAGAGTTGTTGTAAGGATAAAATGAGATAATATTTTTAAGTGCCTTGCAAACCTTAAATCCCTATATCAATGCTATTAGTATTGTTGCTATCGATTTAAGGTACTTTGATATTCTAGTCTCTCCTGTTATTATTGCATCAGTGTGGTGTTCCCTCTAGCAGCACAAATAGCAGTCCAACCCTGTTTGGCTTTATTTTAGCATGACCTGTTCTTCTAGGCTTCCTTTTCTAGATGTTCACTAACCATCTCAAGTATCTTAGAATTTTCCCAGAAGTCAAAGACAAGTTCGTTGACCTAGAATTTATAGAGTTGATCCTTTTCCTGTTTTTGAAACTCAGTTACATTTGTCCTCTTCCAGTCCTGTGGTATCTCTCACCTTCTCTCCAGTCTTTGAGTTTGCTAACAGTGAATCATAATTATACCCAGGTCTTTCAGGACCTTGGAATGTAATTCATCTGGGCCTGGTGATCTGAAGTCATTTGAGTGAGCTTGGAAATTTCTTACCATCTACCTTCTTATCTTAGGTATCAACTTCTTATCAGCCATTTTCATTCCATCCTTTTCAGTTCAAAGATCATTCTTCTTGGCAGAGGAAACAGAAGCAGAACAAAGGTTAAACGGCATTTCCTTCTCTCCATCCAGTTGTCATCATCCTATCCGCCCTCAGCAGCCATCCTCTCCCTCCTTCCTTCCTTCTCTTCTCCCTGAAATTTGTTCTTTTTAGTTTTCTTTGCTGGCCTCAGCTCAGCAGTGGTCTATAGACCTGTCTAGGAGTGGTTCTTTATCTCATCTGAAATTCAAAGTGAAAGAAAGGTTTTCCTACCCATTGGTTATGGTAGAAAGGGGATCAGAATGCAGCAGCAACTGGACCAATCCTGAAAACCTGAAGCACCCACTGGGTTGGGACAGAGTGTGGGAGACCAGGAAGGGAGAGAGCAGGGGTCCACTGGGGGTACTGGAGGGCCACTTTACCCAAGTGATCCATAGAACAGCTTCTCCTCTTCCCAAGTAGGAAGGGATCATCAATTAACACTCAACTTCAGTTTTTCTGTCTTTTGTTTTCACCTCTGAATCTGTCTCTGTTTAACTACTCTACCTGGGGCCCTCTCCATAACCACTCTTGAGACACTGATCCCCATCAGATCCCTATCACTTAACTGGCAAAGATGTAGACAGGTATTTTCCCCCATTGGATTAGCTAAGACAATTTGGGGAAATTTCATAAGGATTTTTTATTTAAAAAAAGAGTGAGGAAAAAATAAAACAAAATGTAAAAGCATAGAAATGAGAAATTTACTGGTCTGAGGCCTCATTCTAGCTTATGTAGCTCATGCTGGCCAAAGCTTCTGAGATTCCCAGTCCCGCTTCTTTTTTCCATTCCCTCAGCACTATCCAGACTTAGATGCTAGACTTAGCTCATCTGGCTTGTAACCTGAAGTCAATTCTGGCTGGCTCCATTATACAGCCTGGTAGGAGCTGTAGCCCTTCCTGGAACCACTATCCCAAGCTCCTCCCTAGGCAGCTGTCCCCTCCAGCCCAAAGCTGTGCTGCAGTTAGTCTCTGCAGGTGCCCTGACCTCTGGGTGGACAGGGCGCTTCTCTAGCAGTTTGCAGATAGGCAGGCATCCTCCACTAATGTTAAAGCCCCCTTCAGTCCCTTCCTTGTCACCTAGATTGTCTCTCTGCCTCCAGCCCCTGTGAGTTCTACCTATCTGACCTATTTCCCTTTGATTTGTTCAGTTGCCTAAAGTAAGTCATCATTTAGATGTTCAGGTTAAACCCTTGCCTTAAGTGGAGCTGTAAACCCTTATCTAGATGGCAAGTGCCATCATTGAAATCGTAAGATTTAAGGCTGGAAGAGACCTTTGAGGTTATCTAGTCCATCCTAGAGTAGATAGGTGGCATAGTGGAAAGGGTGCCAGACCTGGAGTCAGGAAGACCTGAATTCAAATCTGGCCTCAGACACTTACTAGCTGTGTGACTTTGGGCAAGCCACTTATCTCTGTTTGCCTCAGTTTCCTTATCTATAAAATGAACTGGAGAAGGAAATGACAAATCACTCCAGTATCTTTGCCAAGAAAACCCCAAATGGTGTCACAAAGAGTCAGACATGGCTGAAACAATTGAATCAGTGCATCCTTTTCCTTTTATTTTATTTTTCTTTCAATAAAAACATTTTTATTTTACTTTTTGTTACTTTATTGTTGTTTTTCCTCTGATTCCCCTGAGGGCCCTCCTCCCCATTCTCCCTTGTAACAAATAATTCAAGTAAAACAAGATGACTCATTGGCTTTTTCTGCACGTGTGTGCTTCCTTCAGCTTCTTTAGTCCATCACCTCTTCTAAAAGGCAGGATGCTTCATTGTCATTCCTCTAAAGTCAGTTCCCACCTCGGTTACAGCCGCGAAGTCTTTCAGTGTTACTTTCTTTTATATTACCATTGACATCTTGGTAGTCAGTAAATTTTTCTCCTGGTTCTGCTTACTTCACTCTGCATCAATTCATACAAGTCTTCCCAAGCTTCTCATATTCCTCATTTCTCACAGTGCCCTTCATTTTACAGAGGAGGAAAGTGAGGCCCAGAAAAGTTAAGTAACTTGCCATGGTCACATGGGTAGTTAGTAATCACTGGAATCGCAGGTCCTCGAACTCTGGGTCTAAGCAACGCTGCATCTCTACCTTACTTTTGACTTTGTCATGTCCAAGAGAAAGCCTCTGTCTTTCAAAGACCTGGGCCCCCTCTTAGACTTTCTATGCCATTTCTGCTTTCCTTTGAGGGATGCCCTTCAAAGGCATTGGCCCGTCTGAGGAATAGAGGCCACACTCTTGGCTCAGGGTCCGCATGGCACTCACCTCTTCTCTTAGGTGGTTCCTGGGGCCCATCCCTCAGGGAGTTACTTTCCAGAATCTTGTCATAGCGATTTTAAAAGAACCAACCTACTTTGTACTGGCCATAGGTAGTTCACAGTGAAAATAAGCGGAGGGTCATTGCCTCCCTAATCAACCAACCAACCGATCCACAAGTGATTGTTAACGTATTAGGTGCTGGGGAATACAAATATAGAGTGACTCAGTCCCTTTTTGCAAGGCGTTTACGTCCCTGAGCGGGAGCTAGGCCTACAAGAAAACCTCTCGAACCTTTACCCCCATCCTGTTCCTACAATGCTGATTCAGCCTGAATCTTTCTTTTTCAGTCTCCTTGATCCGTAGCCTGTATAGACTTCTCCCCTTAGAATGGGGATGGGTTGGGACTGGGGAGTCTCAGGAAGGTCACAGTGGCATCAGGCTCTGCTCCATAGACTCTCTTCACCTTCCTCAGGGCTAGTGGAGCGTGCTCTGCTTGTTATCGGCTAGTCATCATTAAGGGTGGACAAATTTTAAGGATCGGGCCTTATGTTCCCTGAGTGCTGGTGCCATCCTCAGAACTATCCTCTCCTTTCTCATTGTCTATCCCTTTCTTTTACCCAGGATGAAAAGGAACAGCTCTCTGAGTACAAGGGGCATCTTTTGGGCCTGGCCAAACGTGCCAAGGCCATAGTACAATTAAAGCCCCGTAATCCATCCTATCCCATTCGGGGCCGGCTACCTCTGCAAGCTGTGTGTGACTACAAGCAGATGGAGGTGAGCTGGGCCCCGGGGCAGATTGGGGGGGAGGGAGGCCACTAGGGGTTACTGTGAAAAATTGGGAGGGCCCCAAGGCTGACCGTGGGAAGTGAGAAGGGGGCAGGGAGAAGAACAGTAAGGGGATCATTTGGGCTGAGCAATGACAAGTTGGCATCCTGTTCTGCCTCTCTCTTGGACTCTGGCCTGTACCCGGCAGATGACCGTCCACAAAGGGGACACCTGTCAGCTGGTGAGTCATGCCCAGCCGTCCAAATGGAAGGTGGTACACAGCAGTGGCAGTGAAGCCGTCCTGCCCTCCGTCTGCTTTCTTGTGCCCCCACCCAATAAAGAGGCCCAAGATGCAGTCAGCAGGTGAGGCTGTGTGGTAGCCCACGGTGGGATCCACCAAAAGGGTGAGAAGGTCACTTATGCATTTGTTAAGAGTTTACTGCGTGTCAAGAACTGTACTAAGCTCTGGGAACACAGAGAGGCAAAAACACGGTCGCTGCCCTCTAGGAACTCACAGTCTAATGAAAGAGACAATCACGAAAATAATGTGTATTATTTTTAATATGCATTTTAATATGCATTTAATATGCATCTCCATATATGTATGGAGAGAGACAAAGAGAAAGAAGGTGGTACACGATGCCAGAAGGAAGGCAGTCGGAGATCAGGAAACACCTCCTCCAGAAGGTGGGCTTCGAGCTGAGTCCTGAAGGAAGCCAGGGAAGCTAAGAGGCAGGGTTGGGGGGGGGCAGCCAGTGCCAATGGGTAGAGACAGGAAATGGAGCGAAGAACAATAAAGACAGTGTCACTGAATCATAAAGTATGTGAAGGAAAGTAAGGCTAAGAAGACTAGAGAGGTAAAAAGGGGACCGAGTTATGAAGACCTTTAAATGCTAACTGGAGGAATTTCTGTTTGATCCTGGAAGTAAATGGGAAACCACTGGAGTTTATTAGGGGAATGGATTGAGGAGGTTGGGAGTGCCATGACCAGACCTACATTTTAGAATGAAGGGTAGAAATTGAATAAAGGGTAGAAGAATGAAGAGGAAAGGAGCTTGAGGCAGCAATAGCCTATTGCAATGGTGAAGGCCAGAAGTAGCATGGTGAGAGGGAAGGGGACACATGAGGGAAGTTCAGAGGACTGGAGGGTTTTGGGAGAAAGATAATGATCTCTGTTTGGAAATGTTGGGTTTGAGATATCTATAAGAAATCCGGGTCAAGATTTTCAAGAGGCAATTGGATCAGCAGGACTATAACTCGGGAGAGGGAGTAGGACTGGATATAGATCTGGGAATCGTATTTATGAATATGATAAGGGAAACCATGGGATAGTAGAGGGAGAAGAGCAGAGGGCCCAGGACAGGTCCTTGAGCACCCATGAGTAGAGAACCAGCAAAGGAGAGTTAGACAAGGAGGATGAGAACTAGGAAAGAGCAGTGTCCCAAAAACTCAAGGAGAGAGAAGATCCTGGAAGAGGTGAGCGATACTGTCACGTGCTACAGAAAGACCAAGAAGGACAAGGATTGAGAAAAGGCCATTAGATTTGGTAACTAAGACGTCACTGGTTACTTTCAAAGAGAAAAGTTTCAATTGGATGATTGAGTGAGGAGGATGTAAACCAGATTGCAAGGGTTTTAGAAGAAAGTGAGAGGAGAAGACATCTAGGCACTGATTGTAGCCTGCTTTCTCAAGAAATCTAGTTTTGAAGGGGAGGAGAGATAGGTAGTGGGGCTGGTAGGGCCCAGTGGAGGACTTTTAAGGATGGGTAGAGACATGAGTGTTTTTGTAGACCTTAGGGAAACATTGGTAGATGGGGAGAATCTGAAGATTAGTGAGAATAGGGATGATAGTGGGGTTAGTCTACAAGAAAAGAAGGGGTCAAAGGTATATGTGGAGTGTTAGCTTTAACAAAGAAAGGAGTGAAGGAGGGTATAGTGGGAGTTGTCAGAGTGATGTGAGATGAGGAGAAGGAGGGAAAAAGAGGGAGCTCTCAGCAAATGGCCTTCAGTTTTGGTGAAAAATGAGGCAAAATCCACAATTGAGAGGGTTGGGTGATTGGGGTGCCATCGTAAGCTTGAGAAGAAATGAAAAAGTTTGGAGCAGCTGCTATGGAAAGGAAAGGAATAGTGATTTGATTAAAGAGGAGTAGAATATTTGTCTTGCTGCATTGAGGGCCAGGTGAGATTAGGGATTAGAGATTAGGAATGTAAATCTATACAGTTATCTCTTACACATTGTGACTTTCCTCATCACAGTTTTGATATATTGCGAATCAGCTTAAGAAATTAAATGAGAGTTTTTGGGGAGTTTTGCAGAAGCCTCAGATGACACACGAGAGCCAGCGAACAACAGAAAAAGTTTAAAAATTCAAATACATAAAATATATGTATAGTATTGTATAATATAAACATATTTTATCTTTTAATACCATAATAATTCAGACTTCTTCTCTGGTACGAAGGGAGGGCCAACAGATTTTACATAGATTTTCCAGATTGTGGGGGTGCTGCACCCTGGCCCCCACAATGTGGAAGGGATAACCGCTGTAGTGGACCCAGTCAATGGGGTTTTGTGATTTCCTCCAACTCTGTTCAGCAGCACGTGAATAGGCACAAAGCAGGTGGATGCTGGGGACAATCCAAGCTTGGGATCTGGCAAGATGTGATGGACAGTAGGAAAAGGGACTAAAAGATTCAAGAGAAGTGCACTTGTGAAGAAGAGAGAGGGGAGGGGTCTGAAAAAGGAAAGGAGGGCTCTCCAGGAAATGAGATGCCAATCTTTCCTCATGCCCTGTCCATTCTTCTCCTCTATTCCACCCCACTCTATCCCTGGCAGGCTGGAGGGACTACACCAGACCCTGGTGAACCTTTGGCACCAGCTGCATGTGGACATGAAGAGTCTTTTGGCTTGGCAGTGCCTAACCCGAGAAATCCAGCTTATTCGCTCTTGGTCGCTGGTAACGGTGAGTCCTCGAACCGGCGGTGCCATAGCTGCTGCCTCTTCACCGCCATCCACGCTGAGATGTTCCCAGCATCTCCCTCACCCCCTTTTTCCTGTTTCCCTAGCCCCTTCCCTGAATACCTGCTTCTCATCTACTGCTTACCTTCAGTGTCTCCTCCCATCCTTATTCCTCCCCCCACTATCTTCCCCCACCCTTGGCATCTCCTGCTGCTCCCTCCACTTTCATCATCCCTTCCCATTTTCTTCCCCTACTATTCTCACCCTCAGTGCCCCTCCCCCCCACTTTCTGCCCTCACCTCTTACTCTCACTGCCCCTTTCTCACCAGTTCCGCACATTGAAACCAGAGGAGCAACGCCAGGCCTTACGCAACCTGGAGATGCATTACCAGGCCTTTCTTCGGGATAGCCAGGATGCTGGTGGCTTTGGACCTGAGGACCGACTGCAGGTAGAGCGGGACTATAGCACCTGTACTCGCCATTATCAGCAGCTGCTGCAGAACCTAGAGCAAGGTAACTAGGCTGGGGCTGCCATAGGAGCCGGCTGTGCCTGGAGCAGTGAGTGAGGGGCTCTCTTGGTGTGACACCAGCTTTTCTATTCATAGGGGAACAGGAAGAGTCTCTGTGCCAACGCTATATCTCTGAGCTGAAGGACATCCGTCTCCAACTAGAGACCTGCGAGGGCCGTATTGTCCATCGGCTTCGTATGCCGCTGGACAAGGAGCCTGCCCGTGAGTGTGCTCAGCGTATCACGGAGCAGCAGGTAATATCCCTGCTTCCACTTCCTAGCCAGTCTACCTTCCTCTTTCCCTCTTCCCTTCTCTGTCTCTCTTTGTCCTCCTTCTTCTCTGCCTCTTCTTTCTTCCCCTATCTCTTTGTCCTCCCTCTCTCCTTCTTCCCCTTCCCTCTCTCCCTTTGTCCTCTTTCCTCTTTCCCTCTTCCCCTGCCCTCTGTCTTTGTCCTCCTTCCTCTCTCTCTTGCCCTTCTGTCTCTTCTTCCTCTTCCTCTTCTTCTCCCTCTGTCCCTCTTCCTCTCTCCCCACTGTCTCCTCAGTCCCTACCCTGGTATTCTCCTTCCTATCTTATCTTCTGACAGGCAACCCCTCTCCCCAAGCTATCCTGGGTCCTACGCCAGTGATCCTGGATCTCCCCAGGCACTGACTCAGCCATTAACATTCTTTCTGTTCTTCTCTGTGTCTTTCTCCCTTTTGGTCTTTGTGTCTCTTTCCATTTCTCCCTCTGTCCTCCTGTCTCTCTATCTCTGCCTTCCCCTGCCTCCCTTGCTGGTACACCTCTCTGTGTCTCTGGGTCTGCCTCCCTCCTTTTTCCTTGTGTTTCCATTTTGATCTCTTTTCCCACCTTCTCACCATTCCCATCTCCATGGTGTCCTTCTCTGTGTCCCCTGCAGAAGGTACAGGCAGAAGTGGAGGGCCTGGGCCAGGGAGTGACCAAACTCTCTGCCAAGGCAGAGAAGGTGCTTGCCCAGCCTGAGCCCTCACCTGGAGCCCCTGCCCTTCGCTCCGAACTGGACCTGACTCTGGGCAAGCTGGACCAGGTGCGCAGCCTGTCTGCCATCTACCTGGAGAAGTGAGTAGCCTGCTTCTTACCCTGCCTCCTGGGAGGGGGCGGGGCACTGGAGTCCTTCCTCCCTGTGCCCAGGTTCCTGGGACTGGCTCTAGGTCTTACCTAGGCCTCCGTCACTCACAGGCTCAAGACCATCAGCCTCGTGATCCGTAGCACGCAGGGAGCGGAGGAGGTGCTGCGTACTTATGAGGAGGAGCTCAAGGATGTGCAGAACGTCCCTGCCGACCTCTCGGAGCTGGAGGCCACCAAAGCAGAGCTGAAGGTAATGGGTCAGAGCCGGTCTGGTGCTGCAGGGGTCTCTGCTCTTGGCCATAGTTAAAAAACCTTTGAAGAGGAAGGGAGATCATCTAGAAATTCTGCCCCTCTCCCCTGTACTGTCTCAGACATGCAATGGAGCAGCCATTCCATTCCATTACTGGACAGCTCTTGGTCCATTGAAAGGAAATAAATGGCCTTCTGTCACTGTTCCTAATTCCGCCCTTGAGTAGATCAAATCCAATCTCTGTCCCTCCTACAGACCTTCAGGTATTTGAAGACAGCACTCATTTCCCCCCTCTGGGAGTCCTGGCCTCTTGTTCTTTGGCTGTTCCATTGGGCCCTAATGTATGAAGGGCAAGTAGGCCAGGTTGGAAGATGGGGAGGGAGGGGAGTGGGTGCCAAGGTGACTTGGGCCGTACTAATGGTCACCTCTCCCCGGAGCAGAAGTTACGCACCCAGGTGGAGTCCCAGCAGCCTCTCTTTGCGGGGCTGAATGAGGAGCTGAGGGCGGCGCAGGAGGTGGGTGAGCGGATGCAGCAGAAGCATGGGGAGCGGGACGCAGAGCTGGAGCGCTGGCGGGAGCGGGTCACACAGCTGCTGGAGCGCTGGCAGGCCGTGCTGGCCCAGATCGACCTGCGGCAGCGAGAACTGGATCAGCTGGGTCGCCAGCTGCGCTACTACCGTGAGAGTGCAGAGCCCCTGAATGCCTGGCTTGTAAGCGCCAAGCAACGGCAGGAGCAGATTCAGGCTGTGCCCTTGGCTGATAGCCGGGTGGTCCGTGAGCAGCTCCAGCAAGAAAAGGTCAGCACTGGGGTCTGTCTGAGACTGGCGGGGGCAGGGGGAGGCTTGGGGAGGGCTGTGCTTGGCAATCACAAGCTCAGGAGGTGCTTCTCCTGCCAAGGTAAGGAATCCCATGGAGACTTTGGGGGGACAGTTCCATGTTAGAAAGGGGGTGGGGAAGGGTTCAGAGTTAGGGGAAAACTATGTGGTCACCTTGTTCCTAGAAGAACTGAACCCAATGGGCTTTGGTTTCTCAGAAACTCCTGGAAGAAATTGAAAGACATGGAGAGAAAGTTGCTGAGTGTCAGAAGTATGCCAAGCAATACATTAACGCCATCAAGGTGAGGACTCTAAGACGCCTGCTTCTGAGCTTGGGGCAGCCCTCCTTTCCCTTTCCAGACACTGAGAAGGAGACCATGGCTACCACCTATGATAGATGCTCATTCTTTGTAGGCTCTTGGGTTACTTCCACTGGCTCCTTACAGTTTCCAGGTCCCTCCCTCCTTTGACCGATAGGGCAAGCATGGTGTAGTGGATAGGACCCTGGACTTGGAGTTAGGAAGACCGAGGTTTAAATAAATCCTGCCTCAGACACTAGCTGTATGTCCGTAGGCAAATCACCTGACTGTTGGGTGCCTCAGTTTCCTCATCTGCATGGTTCGTGGGTTTGGACTCTGACCTTCAAAAATCCCCTCCAGCTCTAAATTTATAACCCTATGATCCATGGTCCTCAAGGGAGAAGGAGGCTGGAAGTAACTGATTCATTGTTTGACCTGATCAGTAGGGAGATTAAAATCCTTCGGAGATTTGGGGTAATGTGAGAAAGCTAATCTAAAAAGCTGGACTTGAGAGGAGATGTCACTGAAGGGACTGCAAGGAGAGAAGGAATTAAGCATTTATTAAGTACCCACTATGTGCCAGGCACTTTGTTGGGCACTTTATAAATATTTCATTTCATTCTCACAACACCCCTGGGAGGGAGTTGCTATTATTATTATCCCCATTTTACAGATGAAGAAACTGAGGCAGACAGAGATTATGTGACTTGCTTAAGCTCACACAGCTAGTAAGTACCTGAGGCTGGATTCGAACTAAGGTCTTCCTGGCTCCAAGTCCAGTGCTCTGTCCACTGGACCACTTAGCTGTCTCAGACAAGGACTAAGGCCCAGAAGAAAAGGAAAATAAAAGGCTGGTTTGGGGCCATGCATGTGGGATGTGGTACGCTCGGAGCCCTTGTAGATGGCCTAGGACAGGGACTGGGTTGTCACTGGAGGATTTCTGTATCCTCCTCCATCCTTTTCTGATCTTTTTGAACAAAAGCAGAGCCACAGAAATGCTTCCCTCCTTATACATACGACTCAAGGGGTGTCTGTACCTGGGAGCCTGGGGCACAGTGGCCAGAGGTCTGCAGGATGGGCATGTAGGGATCCTGAGGACAGATGGGAAGAGTCCAGCCTGAAACAGATTGAGAGAGACAAAGGGACAGAGATCTCAGGCTGTCTAAGCACAAAGGACATGGACAGTGGAAGCGGACCCAAGGCCACTTTAGAGACAAATCCCTGACGCACTTAAGGAAGCCTTGCTTTCCACAGTGGGGAGGGAGCAAACAGAAGCTCTAGGTGGGCCCCTCCCCACCAGAACTAGCCGTCCTGATGGTCACAATCTTTCTTTCCTCCTGCAGGACTATGAGCTGCAGCTAGTGACGTACAAGGCTCAAGTGGAACCTGTGGCCTCTCCTGCCAAGAAACCCAAGGTCCAGTCAGTATCAGATAGTGTCATCCAGGAGGTGAGGCCCGGTGTGGCAAGGCGTGGGGGCCCCCCGAAGGTCAGCTGAGCGTTTGGGGGTGGGAGTGGACAGGCAGAGGCCAGATGGGCAGGCTTGGAGAGCCCTGGCTTTCCTGAGGCCTAGGGGGAAGTGTAGGTGAAGAAGGGAGACCTTCATGGCCCCTTCTGCCAAGCAGTAAGCCACCCTTACCCCAGGGTGAACGTGGAATCAGAAGGACCCAAGCTTGACCCCAGACTCTTGATTCTTACTCCCCGTATGACCTTGGACAGATCATGTAAACCCTTCTGGGCTTCAGTTTTCTGATCTGTGGCTTGAAGGGGTGGGACTAAATGCCAGCTCCAATTCTATGATCCAATGAATTGAGTGACCCTCATGCTATAACTGGCCTGAGCCCCCCACCCCCATCCCCCAGGTATCCAGCCTGGGTTACTGAGGGCCAGGCATACATGTATGGTATACGTGTGCCTATGCACACTGTGTGTGTGTTTGCGGGGGGGGCCATATCTGGACACAGCTGCCCTTCAGACACTGAGCAAGGTCACCGGGTTCTCCGTTCTCTTCTAGTATGTGGATCTTCGTACCCGCTACAGTGAGCTGACCACCCTTACAAGCCAGTACATTAAGTTCATCAGTGAGACCCTTCGGCGCCTGGAGGAGGAGGAGGTATGGGCTTAGGGGAAAGGACTTTCCCAGGGTGGGAGGGAGCAGCTAGCTTTCCTTCCTAGCAGTCAGCAACCTTATCTTGCCCTGAGAATTATGTGCTATTGCTAACTTGGACCCCAGCTCCCCTGCACTTCTGGCCTTGAGATGTAGCCAAGAGATGAGAGGAGCACCACCCCCAGTTGGGGCCTTTTGCTCCTCATGTGTTCCCCCTACCCTGAACCCCCCAGCCTGGCTGTGGTGGGAAGAGTGGGAAGCACTTCTCAGACACACTTAGTACAGCCCCCTTCTTCAGCCTGTCCCGTGCTCAGACGCTGCCTTCCGCCATCTCTTCCTCTCTCACCCAGGCCGCAGTGCTCCCTAGGCCCCTTTCCCTGCTGGAGCTTGTTGGGTCTCTCCCTTCTCTCTTCTTTTTCAGCATCCCCCTTCCCCTTCTCCTCCTCCTCCTCCCCCCTCCCCGTGTGCTCCCTTTTCTCTAACTCTTGGGTTTTGCTCTTGGACTCGCCGCTTGGCAGCTTTGTCTGGGGGAATGTTTGTGTTGTTTGGGATCTAATGGAGGGTAAAAACCCAGGAGGACTCTGGCCTTTCTGCAGCAGGTACTGCCCTAGACGCATGACTCCTCCCCTCAGTGTCTCCCCACGGGGGCCTCCAGTGCTCTCTCCTTGCCCTGCTCCCATCAGCACCTCCTCAGTACCATCAATGATCTTTCCTCTCTTGCTCCATCAGCACATGTCATACAGTCACAGGTTCTTCCCTACTCTCCCTCACTACCACCTAGACTGCTGTTTCCCAGCTCAAGACCCCTTGTTCCATCTGTAGCCACCAGGGTGGCCCGGGCTCCTGTCACCTGGGCAGCATACCTACCTTGCCCTGAACTTGGGAAAAGGAAAGTGGCTGTTGGGCAGAGCCACAGGTTGGAGGAAATGGGGAGGGGGGCATCACTACCCTGTTCTGCTCTGCTCTAGGATCCTTAGAAGGCTGTGCTTGTGTCTCTGAGGGCTTGAGGAAGCCCTTGTGTGATTCCAAAGCCACCACCCAAGACCCTTTGCAGATAGATGATGACCTTTGCTTCCCTCGGAGAAAGTAGAGAATAGAAGACAGAGGAGACCAGCCCACATCCCCAATGTCATTTTTCCAACAGAGCTTAGGAGAAAGGGAAAAAAAGAAAGAAAATTTCCAGGATGTGCATGCACACACACACCTACATACACACACACACACACACACACACACACACACACACACACACACACACGCACTCATGCACTCACGCTTACTCATGCTCGCACACATGTGGTGTCGGTGCTTTGCTTTCTGTCTGTCTGTGTCTGTCCATCCTGTGGCCAGGGCTCTCGTTGGGCCAGGGAGCATGGAGAGGGGGTGCAGGCTGCTCTCATGCTGTTCCCATCTGCCTTGGGCTTGGTGCATGTTCCATCTGTGGGTTGTTTCCTCTGATGATGGAGAGTCCTGTCTTGTCGATCCCCAGAGCTGTCCTCCCGTGTCTGGAGCCCCGTCCATTCATCTCATTCTCTCCCATCTCCCATCCCATTACCTTGCTGTACTAAGTGGACTGTTGCAGTGCTGTGTCCTCTGTGTGTGGCCCCAGGCATGGGGCTCGGTCTCCCTTGCCCTGCCTCCCCCATTGTCTGCCTTCCAGTCCCTTTCCCCATTTGATTTGCTCATTGAGCGGCAGATTTCCCTGCTGTATGTTCACTTTGATTTCTTTGTGGTTCTTTCCCTCTCTCCCCACCCCACACTGCCTTGCCCTGCCCACCTCCCTCTCAGAGGGCAGCAGAGAAGCTGAAGGCGGAGGAGAGGCAGCGGCTGGCAGAGGTGGAGGCTCAGCTGGAGAAGCAGAGGCAGCTGGCCGAGGCCCACGCCCAGGCCAAGGCCCAGGCGGAGCGCGAGGCCCAGGAGCTTCAGCGGCGCATGCAGGAGGAGGTGGCTCGGCGGGAGGTGGTCGCCGTGGATGCCCAGCACCAAAAGCTCAGCATCCAGCAGGAGCTGCAACAGCTGCGGCAGAACTCGGACCTGGAGATCAAGGCCAAGGCCCAGCAGGTGGAGGAAGCTGAGAGGAACCGTCTGCGGATCGAGGAAGAGATCCGTGTGATTCGCCTGCAGCTGGAGACGACCGAGCGTCAGAAGAGCGGGGCCGAGTCGGAGCTGCAGGCTCTGCGGGCCCGGGCCGAGGAGGCCGAGCTGCAGAAGAAGCAGGCGCAGGAGGAAGCCGAACGCCTGCGGCGGCAGGTGAAGGAGGAGAGCCAGAAGAAACGCCAGGCGGAGGAGGAGCTGCGGCTAAAGATCCAGGCGGAGCGGGAGGCTGCCAGAGAGAAGCAGAAGGCCCTGCAGGCCCTGGAAGAGCTGCGCCTGCAGGCCGAGGAGGCTGAGCGGCGCATGAAGCAGGCGGAGGCTGAGAAGGAGCGGCAGGTGCAGGTGGCCCTGGAGACGGCCCAGCGGAGTGCGGAGGTGGAGCTCCAGAGCAAGCGCATGTCCTTCGCAGAGAAGACGGCCCAGCTTGAGCTGAGCCTAAAGCAAGAGCACATCACCGTCACCCACCTGCAGGAGGAGGCCGAGCGCCTGAAGAAGCAGCAGGCGGAGGCTGAACGCTTCCGTGAGGAGGCCGAGCGGGAGCTGGAAAAGTGGCGGGCAAAGGCCAACGACGCCCTGCGCATGCGGCTCCAGGCAGAGGAGATTGCCCACCAGAAGACTCTTGCTCAGGAGGAGGCCGAGAAGCAGAAAGAAGATGCAGAGCGGGAGGCCCGCAAGAGGAGTAAGGCGGAGGAGTCAGCCTTGCGGCAGAAGGAGCTGGCGGAGCAAGAGCTGGAGAAGCAGCGGAAGCTGGCGGAGGGCACGGCCCAGCAGAAGCTCTCTGCTGAGCAGGAGCTGATCCGGCTGAAGGCAGAGACAGAGAACGGGGAGCAGCAACGGCTGCTCCTGGAGGAGGAGCTCTTCCGCCTCAAGAATGAGGTGAGTGAGGCCATTCAGAAGCGCAAAGAGGTAGAGGAAGAGCTGGCGAAGGTACGAGCAGAAATGGAGATCCTCCTGGAGAGCAAGGCAAAGACTGAGGAGGAGTCACGCTCCACCAGCGAGAAGTCCAAGCAGCGACTGGAGGCCGAAGCCAGCAAGTTCCGGGAGCTGGCAGAGGAGGCTGCTCGGCTGCGGGCCCTGTCAGAAGAGGCCAAGCGGCAGCGGCAGCTGGCAGAGGAGGACGTGGCCCGCCAGCGGGCGGAGGCTGAACGCATCCTCAAGGAGAAACTGGCTGCCATCAGCGAGGCCACGAGGCTCAAGACGGAGGCAGAGATTGCGCTGAAGGAGAAGGAAGCAGAGAACGAACGCCTCCGGCGGCTGGCAGAGGATGAGGCATATCAGCGGCGTTTGCTGGAGGAGCAGGCGGCCCAGCACAAGGCTGACATTGAGGAGAAGATCGCCCTGCTAAAGAAGTCCTCGGAGAGTGAGCTGGAGCGCCAGAAGGGACTGGTGGACGATACTCTGAAGCAACGGCGCATCATTGAAGAAGAGATCCGCATCCTTAAGATCAACTTTGAGAAGGCCTCGGCCGGCAAGACAGACCTGGAGCTGGAGCTGGGGCGCATCAAGAGCAGCGCGGAGGAAATCCAGAAGAGCAAGGAGCAGGCCGAGCGTGAAGCTGAGAAGCAGCGGCAGCTCGCGCTGGAGGAGGAGCAGCGGCGACGGGAGGCTGAGGACAAGGTCAAGAAGATCCTGGCTGCCGAGCAGGAGGCTGCACGGCAAAGGAAGGCAGCTCTGGAGGAGGTGGAGCGCCTCAAAGCCAAGGTTGAGGAAGCCAAACGCCAAAAGGAACTGGCGGAGAAAGAGTCAGAACGGCAGATTCAGCTGGCTGAGGAGGCTGCCCAAAAGCGGCTGCAGGCGGAGGAGAAGGCCCATGTGTTTGCCGTGCAGCAGAAGGAGCAGGAGCTGCTGCAGACCCGTCGGCAAGAGCAGAGCATGTTGGACAAGCTGCGGGAGGAGGCCGAGAAGGCCAAGCGAGCTGCCGAGGAAGCCGAGGAGGCCCGGCTCCGGGCGGAGCAAGAGGCCACGCTGTCCCGCCAGCAGGTAGAAGAAGCTGAGCGCCTCAAGCAGCAGGCAGAGGAGCAAGCTCAGGCCCAGGCTCAGGCCCAGGCCTCAGCAGAGAAGCTGCGCAAGGAGGCGGAGCTGGAGGCCGCCAAGCGGGCCCAGGCAGAGCAGGCCGCGTTGCGGCAGAAACAGGCTGCGGATGCGGAGATGGAGAAGCACAAGAAATTTGCAGAGCAGACCTTGAGGCAGAAGGCTCAGGTGGAACAGGAGCTGACCAAGGTGAAGCTTCAGCTGGAGGAGACCGACCACCAGAAGGACATCCTGGACGAGGAGCTGCAGCGCCTGAAGGAGGAGGTGACCGATGCCATGAAGCAGAAGACTCAGGTGGAGGAGGAGCTCTTCAAAGTGAAGATCCAGATGGAGGAGCTGGTGAAGCTGAAGGCCCGCATTGAGGAGGAGAACAAGATGCTGATCCTGAAGGACAAAGACAACACCCAGAAATTCCTGGTGGAGGAGGCAGAGAAGATGAAGCAGGTGGCCGAAGAGGCCGCCCGCCTGAGCGTGGAGGCCCAGGAAGCCGCGCGGCTCCGCAAGCTGGCCGAAGAGGACCTGGCCCAGCAGCGGGCACTGGCTGAGAAGATGCTGAAGGAGAAGATGCAGGCCGTGCAGGAGGCCACGAGGCTGAAGGCGGAGGCGGAGATGCTGCAGAAGCAGAAGGACCTAGCCCAGGAACACGCCAAGAAGCTCCAGGAGGACAAGGATCAGATGGAGCAGCGCCTTGCACAGGAGACTGAAGGCTTCCAGAAGACTCTGGAAGCCGAGCGTCGCCGCCAGCTGGAGATGAGTGCCGAGGCTGAGCGGCTGAAGCTGCACGTGACTGAGATGAGCCTGGCACAGGCCAAGGCGGAGGAGGATGCCCGGAAGTTTAAGAAACAGGCTGAAGAGATTGGTGAGAAGCTCCATCGCACAGAATTGGCCACCAGAGAGAAGATGACACTGGTCCATACCCTGGAGATCCAGAGGCAGCAGAGTGACAAAGATGCCGATAAACTGAAAGAGGCCATTGCGGAGCTGGAGAGGGAGAAGGAGAAGTTAAAGCGTGAGGCCGAGATGCTCCAGCACAAGTCGGAAGAGGTACCTTTGCTTCTCTCCTTTCTTCTGGGGTTAAAGTCTTGCTGGCAAGGCCCTCAGCAGGCTGAGGACTAGGCTTTGGGTTTCCCTAAGGGAGACGCTTCCCAAGAGAAGACTCAGATCAATCCCCCTTTTTTTTAATTTCCCCCTCCCTCCCCCACTTCCCCTCCCCCTTCCCTGTCTGACCATACAGGAACAGTTAACTTCCAGCAGGGTAAGTGTCTCTCATTTAGCCCCTGGGTACAGCCATTAGCCCCCTCAAACTATCCCCTACCATTCATAGTTATCACTTTCATTGTTTTTAGTACAGCTCAGTCCTTAAAGGCACTCCACGTGACCAGTACGACTGCACTGCTATCGAGGTGACGTTGGACAGTTGGCCAAGTACCTGGTTTTTCCTGACTAAATTTGTCCTTTTCTATCCAACTCGGGGGGCCTACTTCCTTCTAATATACTGAGATGTGTGTTTTAGAAGGAGATTTCTTTCTAACGTGCCCATGGTGCAGGCCACTAATGCTATGGCCTGTCCCTTGCCTATGTTCCCTCAGTCAGTTGCTGAGCCGAGCCAAGCCGTGCTCTATTGTCCGATGGGTGGGGAGCAGTCTTGGTCTGACCTGAAAGCTCTCTCGTCCCTGCCTCTTGCAGATGCAGATGGCCCAGAAGGAGCAGCTGTTGCATGAGACACAGATGCTGCAGCAGACCTTCCTCACCGAGAAGGACAGCCTGCTGCAGAAGGAACGGTTCATCGAGGAGGAGAAAGCCAAGCTGGAGAAGCTGTTCCAGGAGGAGGTGAACAAGGCCCAGAACCTGAAGGCTGAGCAAGAACGCCAGCAGAAGCAGATGGAGCAGGAGAAACAGCAGCTGATCACCAGCATGGATGAGGCCAAGAGGAGGCAGAAAGAGGCAGAGGACAACGTCCGGCGCAAGCAGGAAGAGCTGCAGCAGCTGGAGCAACGAAGACAGCAGCAAGAGAAGCTCCTGGCTGATGAGAACCAGAAGCTGCGCGAGAAGCTGGAGAGGCTGGAGGAGGAGCACCGGGCAGCCCTGGCTCAGACTCGCGCTGTCATGATCCAGACGGAGGAGAGGGTAACCCAGGTCAAGGCCCTGCCCAACGGGCGAGAAGCCGTTGATGGCCTGGCACAAAACGGGGAGCCTGAGTTTGCGTTCGACGGCCTGCGTCAGAAGGTCTCGGCCAAGAAGCTGGAGGAGGCCGGCATCCTGAGCCGGGAGCAGCTGGACAAACTTGTGGAGGGCACAGCCACAGTGACCGAGCTGTCGCAGAGAGAAGATGTCAGGAGGTACCTTCAGGGCAGGAGCAGCATTGCTGGGCTGCTGCTCAAGCCAACCAACGAGAAGATCAGCATCTACAAGGCCATGAAGAAACAGCTGCTGAGCCCAGGCACCGCCCTCATCCTGCTCGAGGCCCAAGCCGCCTCTGGCTTCATCATTGACCCCGTCAGGAACAAGAGGCTGTCTGTCAACGAGGCAGTAAAGGAGAGCGTCATTGGGCCTGAGCTGCACAACAAGCTGCTGTCAGCGGAGAGGGCGGTCACTGGTTACAAGGACCCCTACACTGGAGACAAGATCTCCCTCTTCCAGGCCATGAAGAAGGACCTGATCGTCAAGGACCACGGGGTGAGGCTGCTGGAGGCCCAGATCGCCACGGGGGGCATCATCGACCCCGTGCACAGCCACCGAGTCCCTGTGGAGGTAGCCTACAAACGTGGCTATTTGGATGAGGAGATGACAAAGACTCTATCTGACCCCTCTGATGACACCAAGGGCTTCTTTGACCCCAACACTCACGAGAACCTCACCTACCTGCAGCTGCTGGAGCGCTGTGTCACTGACCCAGAGACTGGCCTTTGCCTCCTACCACTCACAGACAGAGCAGCCAAGGGGGGAGAACTGGTCTACACCGACAATGAAGCCAGAGACGTGTTCAAGAAGGCAACCGTGTCTGCCCCGTTCGGCAGGTTCCACGGGAAAACTGTCACCATCTGGGAAATCATCAACTCAGAGTACTTCACAGAAGACCAGCGGCGAGACCTCCTCCGGCAATACAGGACAGGCAAGATCACCGTGGAGAAGATAATCAAGATCGTCATCACTGTCGTCGAGGAGCACGAGAAGAAAAGCCAGCTGTGCTTCGAGGGCCTCCGCGCCCCTGTCCCAGCCGTTGAGCTGCTGGAAAGCAAGGTCATAGACAAGGATCTCTACAATCAGCTGAGCCAGGGCAAGAAAACAGTGCAGGAGGTGGCTGAAGTAGAGACTGTGAAGAAGTATCTGCGTGGAGCTAATGCCATTGCCGGAGTGTGGGTGGAAGAGACTGGTCAAAAACTGAGCCCCTATGAAGCCCTGAGAAAGAACCTGCTGAAGCCTGAGGTGGCCCTCTCACTCTTAGAGGCCCAAGCTGGCACTGGGCACATCATTGACCCTCTTAAGAATGCCAGGCTATCAGTGGATGAGGCTGTGAAATCTGGCCTGGTGGGCCCAGAGCTGCATGAGAAGTTACTCTCTGCAGAGAAAGCCGTAACTGGGTATAAGGACCCCTACACTGGGCAGATTGTCTCTCTGTTCCAGGCACTGAAGAAGGGTCTCATTCCCAGTGACCATGGCCTACGTTTGCTAGATGCTCAGCTCTCCACTGGTGGCATCATTGATCCTGGCAAGAGTCACCGTGTCCCCTTGGATGTTGCCTATGAGCGGGGTTATTTAGATGAAGAGATGACCAAGGCCCTGTCAACTCCTAAAGACAGTGCCAAGGCTTTCTATGACCCCAACACCCAAGAACACCTCACTTATAGCCAGTTGCAGAAGAAGTGTCGAACAGACAAACAGACAGGCCTATATCTACTGCCTCTCTCAGAGAAAGCCATTTATGCTCAACAGGAAGAGATCTACAGTGACCTCCAAGCCAAGGAATCATTTGAAAAAGCCACAGTTGAGGTCCCAGTTGGCAGCTTCAAGGGAAGGACAATCACCATCTGGGAGCTGATCAATTCTGAGTACTTCACTGAGGAGCAGAGGAGGGAGCTTATCCGTCAATACAAGACAGGCAAAGTGACTATTGAGAAAATCATCAAGATCATGGTTACCATCATTGAAGAGACAGAGACCAAGAGACAGGAGAAACTCACATTCAGTGGCCTGCGGACACCAGTGGCAGCCAGCGAGCTCCTTGAGTCCAGGGTCATCAGCAGAGCCCAGTTTGAACAACTGAAGGAGGGCAAGAAGTCAGTGAAAGATCTCTCTGAGATAGACTCTGTGAAGAGGTTTCTCCAGGGAACTGACTGTATTGCTGGTATCTATGTGGAGGAGACCAAAGAGAAATTGACCATCTATCAGGCAATGAAAAGGAACTTGCTGAGACCCAGCACAGCCATCATTCTCTTGGAGGCCCAGGCTGCCACTGGCTTCATGATTGACCCCATAAAAAACCAGCGTCTGTATGTGAATGAAGCAGTGAAAACTGGTGTCGTGGGGCCTGAGCTACATGAGAAGCTGCTCTCTGCGGAGAAGGCAGTCACTGGTTATAAAGACCCCTACTCAGGCAATACCATCTCCCTCTTTGAGGCCATGAAGAAGGGTCTGATTCTTAGGGACCATGGCATCCGCCTCCTAGAGGCCCAGATTGCCACAGGTGGCATCATTGATCCTGTCAATAGTCACCGTGTCCCTGTGGAGGTGGCCTACAAGCGTGGCTACTTTGATGAGGAGATGAATAGGATTCTCTCTGACCCTTCAGATGACACCAAAGTCTTCCTTGATCCCAACACCCAAGAGAATCTCACCTACTTGCAGCTGAAGCACCGATGTGTGGAAGACCCTGAGACTGGCCTTTATCTTCTGTCCCTGAAGAAGCCTGAAAAGCCAGAAGTGGTGGAGACAACGCAGGTGTACACAGAGGAAGAGACCCGCAAGGCATTTGAAGAAACCCAGATTGACATCCCTGGTGGTAGCGAGGGAAGCACTTCCATGTCTCTCTGGGAGGTAATGCAGTCAGACATGATACCTGAAGAGCAGCGCACACGACTGATGGAGGACTTCCGTGCAGGGAAGGTCACGAAGGAACGAATGATTATCATCATCATTGAGATTATTGAGAAGACTGAGATCATCCGTCAGCAGAACCTCAACTCCTATGATTACATCCGGCGCCGTATCACTGCTGAGGATCTTTATGAGGCCCGTATCATTTCCCTGGAGACCTACAACCTCCTACGAGAGGGGACCAAGACTATCCGTGAGATCTTAGAGGTGGAGACCACCTGGCGCTACCTGTATGGGAGTGGCTGTGTAGCAGGCATCTATCTACCTGCTTCTAAGCAGAAACTGACCATCTATCAGGCTTTGAAAAAAGGACTTATTAGTTCCGAGATTGCCCGCACCCTGCTGGAGGCACAGGCGGCCACTGGCTTCATGATTGACCCGATAAAGAACGAACGGCTCACTGTAGATGAAGCTGTGAGGAAAGGGTTGGTGGGCCCAGAGATTCATGACCGGCTTCTTTCAGCAGAGAGAGCAGTGACTGGCTATCGGGACCCATACACTGAGCAGACCATTTCCCTCTTCCAGGCAATGAAGAAGGATCTGATCTCCTCTGAGGAAGCTCTGAGGCTCTTGGATGCACAGTTGGCCACTGGTGGCATCATTGACCCCCGCCTGGGCTTCCATCTCCCACTGGAAATTGCTTACCAGCGAGGTTACCTGAACAAAGATACATATGACCAGTTGTCAGAGCCCAGTGAGATCAGGAGCTACGTGGACCCATCTACAGAGGAGAAACTCAGCTACACACAACTGCTGAAACGGTGTCGCCGAGATGAGAACAGTGGTCAGTTACTCCTCCCCCTCTCAGACACCCGAAAACTGACATTCCGGGGCCTGCGGAAACAAATCACAGTGGAGGAGCTCGTTCGATCCCAGGTCATGGATGAGGCAACGGCCCTCCAGCTGCAGGAGGGGCTGACTTCCATTGAAGAAGTCTCCAAGACTCTAAAGAAGTACTTAGAGGGTACTAGCTGCATTGCTGGTGTCTTTGTAGACTCTACAAAGGAGCGGCTCTCAGTCTACCAGGCCATGAAAAAAGGCATCATCCGTCCTGGCACTGCCTTTGAGCTCCTGGAAGCCCAGGCAGCCACAGGCTATGTTATTGATCCCATTAAAGGGCTTAAGCTCACAGTGGAAGAGGCTGTCCGCATGGGCATCGTGGGCCCTGAGTTCAAAGACAAATTGATCTCTGCTGAGCGGGCTGTGATTGGGTACAAAGACCCCTATTCTGGGAAGCTCATCTCCCTCTTTCAGGCCATGAAGAAGGGCTTGATACTGAAGGACCATGGCATCCGCCTGCTGGAGGCTCAGATTGCAACAGGAGGCATTATTGACCCTGAAGAGAGCCACCGGCTCCCTGTAGAAGTAGCTTATAAGCGTGGCCTGTTTGATGAGGAGATGAATGAGATCCTGACTGACCCCTCAGACGACACCAAGGGCTTCTTTGATCCCAACACAGAGGAGAATCTCACCTACCTGCAGCTGATGGAGCGGTGCATCACTGACCCAGAGACTGGCCTCTGCCTATTGCCTCTGAAGGAGAAAAAGCGGGAGAGAAAGACCTCCTCCAAGTCATCTGTCCGTAAGCGGCGGGTGGTGATCGTGGATCCTGAGACGGGCAAGGAGATGTCAGTGTATGAGGCTTATCGCAAGGGGCTCATTGACCATCAGACATACCTCGAGCTGTCTGAACAAGAGTGTGAGTGGGAGGAGATCACTATCTCCTCCTCAGATGGTGTGGTCAAGTCTATGATCATTGACCGGCGATCTGGCCGGCAGTATGATATTGATGATGCCATTTCAAAGAGCTTAATTGACCAGTCAGCACTTGACCAGTACCGTGCTGGCACACTCTCCATCACTGAATTTGCTGACATGCTTTCAGGTAACATGAGTGGTTTCCGCTCGAGGTCATCCTCTGTGGGCTCCTCTTCCTCTTATCCTATCAGCCCAGCTGTCTCCAGGACTCAGCTAACTTCCTGGACCGACCCCACTGAGGAGACGGGGCCAGTGGCTGGAATTCTAGACACGGACACCTTGGAGAAGGTGTCTATCACTGAGGCCATGCACCGAAACTTAGTGGACAACATCACTGGCCAGCGACTGTTGGAGGCCCAGGCCTGCACTGGGGGCATCATCGACCCCAACACTGGAGAGAAGTTCCCAGTCACTGATGCTGTCAACAAGGGGCTAGTGGATAAGATCATGGTGGACAGGATCAACTTGGCCCAGAAGGCTTTCTATGGTTTTGAGGACCCACGGACCAAGACGAAAATGTCCGCAGCCCAAGCACTGAAAAAGGGCTGGCTCTATTATGAGGCAGGGCAGCGCTTCCTAGAGGTGCAGTACTTGACGGGGGGACTGATTGAGCCCGACATACCAACCCGGGTGCCCCTGGAGGAGGCCCTGCAGAAGGGAACCATCGATGCCCGAACGGCCCAGAAACTTCGTGACGTCAACACCTACTCCAAGTACCTCACCTGTCCCAAGACCAAGCTCAAGATCTCCTATAAGGATGCCATGGACCGGAGCATGACAGAAGAGGGCACGGGGCTGAGGTTGCTGGAAGCCTCTTCCCAGTCCAGCAAAGGATACTACAGCCCCTACAGCGTCAGCGGCTCCGGCTCCACCTCTGGTTCCCGGACGGGCTCCCGCACTGGTTCCCGTGCTGGCTCTCGGCGGGGAAGCTTTGACGCCACTGGCTCTGGTTTCTCCATGACCTTCTCTTCCTCCTCCTACTCTTCATCGGGCTATGGCCGCCGATATACTTCAGGGCCCCACGAAGCCTCTGAGGCCACCCAGCTTTCCTTGGATTGGGGCAACCTGAGTGGGAGCTGTGGGTGGGAAGTGGGAGAGGAATGGGCAGCCCTGGGGGGGCCACGGCCTGCTGTGGCATAACCACCCTGGCCCTGCCGTTTCCCCTCTGCTCCCCTCCCCTGCCCCTTCTTACTCTGCATGTGGTCGATCTGCCAGCTAAGTGCCCTGGGTTTATTTTTTGTTTTGTTGTTTTTTTGTTTTTGTTTTTTTAATTTTTAAAAAGACTCTTCTTCCAAAGCGGTGCCTAAAGTTTAACCAAAAAGACTAGACTAATATATTAATATATATTTGCTGTTCTGACATAGTTTGTATATTGAGGGGAGCAAGGTGGGCCCTTTCTCTCTGCCTGCCTTGCCACCCACCTCTAGGACTCTCCTGACCATCTATGCTGGCAGCCACTTCACCATAGCCTGATGCCTTGGACTCGGTCCGAGCCAGCTCTCTTCTTCCCCAAACGTTGGGCCTCTTGGCTCCTCCACTTTTTGCCTGCTGCCCCTGGTCCTGCCCCTTTTCCCCTCTTGGGCTCCTCCGTTTTGCAGGAGGAGAACTGGGCCAAGCCACAGCCTGTCCTTTTTTCACTGCCCTAAGCAACATGTCCTCCGCCTAGCCTCAGGTCATGCGTGGTTCCATCCCAAGGGCTCTGCCTGGATTCCCAGCTCGCCCTCTGCAGCTGCTGCCTGGACCTTCCTCCCTGTCTCTGGGTCAGGTGAGGGGCAGCCCGCCTCTACCTGGGGCCCCTCAGCCCTTTCCTGATGCTGAGGGCCTCACCGCCAAGATGCCTCCAGGATGGGACAGGAGCCACAGTGCATGTTGGACTTACTCCTCTGCCTACTCTCTTGCCTGCCTCTCAGCCCTACCCCAACCCTGCAGTGGGCTCTACCTGTCTGGCTTTCTGTGGGGGCTGGACTTGTGTGAGGGGAGGGAGGGAAAGGGTATGGTGATGGCCAGCCACGGGGTCAGCCTTCTTGGTGTGTCTGGGAAGTGCCCTGCCTCAGGTGGGGTGGGGAGAATCCTCTTGGGTCAGTGTCAGTGTCAGGCAGATTGGGAGCTGGATGCTGGCCCAGGGGGACGAAGACTGCTGACTTGCAGTTATTGATGGGATAGAGGGAAAGGACCTCTCTGGCCACCCCTCAAGTCCATGTGAAGGACTGAGAAAGCTTCTCCACCTTTCACTTCCTCTCCTCCTCCTCCTACCTGGAGGCTTGGAGATAACCTATTCTCCTTCTGTGTCAGCTGTCTCTCTCCAGCCTGCCCAGAGAAGCCCCTTCCCCATGGGAAGACGAGAACTGGGGCTCCACCATCAACCCACCAGGGCCAGGCCCAGGCTCACGGGAGGCTCCTCTGCTGGGCCATCCCACCCAGGTAATGCTCCTCCACCCCCATCCCTGTTTGTGCCCTGGGACTGACTGCTCTGCTGCTGGAGCTGTTGGGGGTGGGAGTGAGGAGCCCCAGGGCCAAGGACAGAGAGGAGGAAGGGGAAGTTTGCTTTTCATTCTAGTCCCCCTAGATACATGTGCCCTTTTGTGCTAGGTTCTCTAAGGCTATCCTGGCTGTCCTTCAGGTTCTGTAGCTGGGACTGCTGTCCTGCTTCCCTAGCCCCTACTTTCTTTTACTCGTTTTCCAGAGCACCCCCTCATTCCACCCCACCACCTCCCCAGGCTCTGTTCTTTCTGTCTCTGACCCTCTCCAGGATGTGTTTTCTTCTCTTTATGCCTCTTTCTCAGATTCTTTCTCCACCCCCACAGCTTAACTTTTTTTCCCTCCCTTTCCTGGGCCTTATAATTACCTCCCCCCCAGCCCTGCTCCCTGCTCCTTACACACACACCTTCCTCAGGTCTTGGCTTCTGCATCCCCATTCCCTCTTCCCCAGGCCCCGACTTCCCCCCTCTCCCTTTCCCTGAATTCTGACCTTCTCTTCCTCCCGCCACCATCTTTCCTGGGCCTTGTCTCCCTCTTGCCCCCTTCCTCAGATCTCGTTGCCTCTATAGTGTTCTTTGCCTTCTCCAAGCCCTCCCCCCTTATGCTGAGGTCCTTAAACAAGGGGATGGGGGGACAGACCTCATTTGGGGAGAAGCTGTGTCATTTCAGGAAATGTCAGGAAATGAGGCTTTCCTGCCCTTTGCTGCCCTGAGGGTCTCAGCTGGGCTTGCCTTAGCATAGAGCAAGAGGGACCCTGACTGGCTCAGCAGATTGGGCTAGGAGGGTGGAGGGGACTAGGGAAGCTCCCGACATTGCTATGGCTGTGTCCTGAGCTGTGGTGTTGTGTCATCTGTGTTCTCATACAGTCCCCTCCCACTCACTTCTCATTTCACACCATCTCTGTGTCTGCCTCTGTTGTAGTGTGATCCAGTGTCCACCTGGCCCCTCTTCCCTCCCGTGGAGCCTGCAGCCCTGTGACCCTGGGGGACACCCTGAGGAATCAGACTCGGCCTTGTCCCTTGGTCCAAATCTTCCAGCTGCTGCCACAGGCAGCATCTCCAACTCTGGGCCCCCCACCCCAAGCAACGCCAACCCCTCGAAGCAACTTCCTTTGGCCTGGAGCCAGAGCTGCCACTGACTTGAGGGTTTGGGAGTCCTGTGCTAGCCCTCTCCTAGCCCTGAAAACAGGGCTCCAGGCTGCTGGGCTTCCCTCCCCAACCATTTCATTTTCCATTGACTTCCTTTCACCTTCTCAGAGCCAAGAGCACCAATGCTCCCCCTGCCCACACCCCTTCCCTAGAGCTGCTGTGTCCGGCCCGCCTGGGTCTCAGGCTTTTTACTGTTTCTCCTCCTTCTCCCTCCCAAGCTGTTGGCTGGGACTTTGCATGCTCTACTAACCATGGGGTGTCATTGCCACCCCAGCTCCTGCCTTGGCCTCCCATCAGGAGGAGTGCTGTGGGCTGTGGGGGGCAGAACACTAAACAGACTGTACAGAAGGTGTTGGTCCCCGTGTCCCCCCCCTGCCCCCAGTAAAGGAGATTCCTTGCCAGGCCTGCTGCCTCATTCTTCATTCACACTGGTGTAGCATTGGGGTGGCTGGGTGGCTGCCTCCAGGAGGAGGAGGAACAGTCTCCTGGCTGGAAAATAATCCATTTGTTCATTCATTTATTCATTCATATTCATTCAGCAAACACTTGGTGCTCCTGCTTCCAGAGGGCCCAAGTCCAAGGCCTTAGCCCAGGTGGGAGGGGTACCTGCTGTCTTTGCCTTAGTTGCTACATGCTAGTTGAAGAATCTCAGTGATGGTTAAGGGTCAAGGGAAATCAGTAGGGCCTACTGGCTAGAGCATGAGGACAGCAAAGAGTTGGACACAATTGGAAGGGAAGTGTGGTATTGAGCAAGAGGGAGAGCATGGAGCTGCGGGGCTGGAGCCCAGATCCAAAAATGGAGCATGAGAACAGGCCAGAGACAGGAGTTCCCTTCCTCTCTGGGGCCCAGAGCCAGGAGTCCTATGCACATAAATAACTGAGCTGGGCACTCAAAGCCACAGCGAGGGGACAGTGCTGGGAGCTGAGCAATTGAGGGCAAGGAGAGCAGAGCTAGGAAAGTCTCGGATCACAAAGAAGTAAGAGCTGAGACTAAGTATGGGTTTCCTGGGAGATCGTCAGAGGAAGAGGGTGGGATAACACTGAGGCCTTCATCTGAGTGAAGCAGCACTGGGCCATGGGTGAGGACACAGGTGCATGATGTCAGCCAGCCTGTAGTCCCCAAGGGAAGAGAGCCCAGTTAGAGGCCTGGCAGACATGGCTCTGTGTGTGGAAGCTCCCTGCTTGATATCTTTGTGACAGTGTCCATCATGCATCTAGAATAGGAGAGGGGATGGAGTTGGACACATCTGCTGAAAGACAACCCATAGGGCAAAGGTTGTCATCCACATTGGAACCACTCTCCATTAGCATCTCTCACTTCTTGGACCCAGCCCCAGCGCCTTCCCAATGGTCCCTTCCTTTAGACTGATCACACCTCCCTTCCAGTGGCTCCTCTCCTCATCTCAAAACAATCCATTTGATACTCCAGTCGTTGCATTGGTCTCCATTGGCCTCATCTAAATCCTGTCACTGGTCTCCATGAAGCTGACCCTCAACTGCTTCTCAAAGGTCTCACAACCTGGGATGGTTAAGGAGAGAGATAGTGAGTGTTAGAGAACCCTAGGCCAGGACATTGTAAAGATGTCAGAGAGAGAGAGAGAAAAGAAATGGATGACCCAGTCACAACCCAGGGAACCCACAATAGAGCTGGGGAGATGAGACACATGAAAGAATCTGAACATTAGGCTGTGTTCTAAGTGCCACAAGAGAGGTACAGACGTGTCAGGACTGGAAGGTTAACCAAGCTTGGCAGGAGTGAGAAGTGTGAGGCAGGAATGAGTCTTTGTGGAAGATGAGGGTCTTGAGGGAGGGGTAGAAAGTGATGACGGATAGAAAAAGGAGAGGGTGTTCTAGGGTTTAAGGAAGTAACCTGAGCAAAGGACTGGACTGATGACTCACCTTTCTAGAACATTCTAGGGTTTAAAGGGCCTTTTCTCACAAACACCAATGACATGAGGTAGTGCAAGCATTGCTCCCATTTGTATGGATGAGGAAACAGCTTAGGGAGGTTAAAAGAATTGCCTGGGTTTATTCAGCAAGTAATAGTAGTAGTAATTATAGCTAACATTTATACAGTGTTATGTGCCAGCCACTGTGCCAAGCACATTACCATTATTATCTCTGATCCTCACAACCCTGGGAAGTAGGTGCTAGTACTGCCTCCATTTTACAGATGAGGAAACCCAGGCCAGCAGGGTTAAGTGACTAGCCTAGGGTCACACAGCTCTTAAGTGCTTGATGTCAAATTTGAACTAATGATTCCAGGTTCAGTGTTTGATATACTGCACCACCAGCTGCCCCCGAGTGTCAGAATTAGGATTTGAATCCAGGTCTTCAGATTCCAAGGCCACTGTTCTTTCTACTTACACACCATGTGCGGGTGTGAGGAAGGAAATTGTCCTGGCTGGAATGGAGGGTGCCTCAGCAGGAGACTAGGTTGGAGTGGCAGTCTATGAGCATTTAAGTGCCTACTATGTTCCAGGCCTTGTGCTAAGCACTGGGGATACAAAGAAAGGCAAAACCAAAACCAAACAGAACCAGTCCCTGCTCTCTAGGAGTGCACAGACTAATGGGGGAGACAATACGCAAACAACTACGTAGGATTCGTCATATACAGAATAAACTGCAAATGGCCAAAGTCTCTAGAATTGAAGGGGCTGAGAATAGGCTTCTTAGAGAAGGAGGGCTTTTAGCTGGGATTTGAAGGAAGCCAGGAGGTGAGATAAGAAGGGAGAGCATTCCTGCTAGTCCTGGGAGACAGCCAGGACAGTGTAGCTAGGAAGGGGGCTTTGAATGCTAAAGCCAGTGAGTTTGGACCTTAGAAGCACTGGGAAATCCTGGAAGGTTTTGAACAATCCTGGCCTTCCAGGCTCTGAAGAGTCATTTTGAATGCTAGTCTCCTCTCCATCCCATGTGTACCACAGTGCCCAAGTATGAAAAGACCACTCTCTGACCTCACTGCCAGGAAATGCCTCCACCAATGCGATTGAGCTTTGTCCATGGCTTGACCCTTTTTTTCTCTCCCCAAGCCCACTTCCTCACTGGTTCACTTTAATGCCACACCCTCAACCAGCTGTGTGGAGGACTAGCTTTCATTTGCTACAGAAATGGTGGTGATCCAGGTAATAAGTATTTAAAGGCAGGTTAATTCATAGGTGTGCAGCTCAGTAATGATAAGCATTGGTATGCTTTGTATATATAGCATTTGCTGTTAGAGAATCTGCATCTTTTTTCTTATTGGATCTTTATTAAAAAAAAATCCATGGAGATAAGCCAAATGACGCCCCTGTTTAAGGAAAAATGACTTGCCCAGGGTCACACAGTGTCAGGATTCAAAACCCTGGTTCCACACCCAAACCCCCTCTTCCCTTTTCATCAAACAATTCATCCAATTCAGTAAACAATTTATTAGGGCATTCAGAGGATTGTACCAGCCCTGGGGGTGTTTATGGTTCAGTGTTAAGATAACACATTGTTTCTAATCCTCTTTTGATCTAGTAGGGGATAACATACAAACATGCTCAGTTGATTGTAAAGGTATGGGAACGTGGTGAAACAAGAGGGAGGTCTTCCCTGACCTACAGTATCAGAGAAGGCTTTGTGGAGGTGGTGGCATTTCAGTTGGGCTTTAAAGGATCATAGATTTGGAGCTAGAAAGAAACAGGGCCCCACCCCTCCACCCCATTTTACAGATGTGGAAACGGGAGCCCCAAAGAGGGCTACTAGGCCAAGGTCACGCAGAGAGTAAAATTTGAACCCAGCTTCTTTGCCTAAAAAGTCATAGAGGGAGAAGAATGCTAGGTTAGAACTTGGCACGCATGGCTTAACACTTAAGTTCGTCTTCGCCCTGGTTCTGCCTTCTCCCTGTGGGCCTCAGCCAAGTTCCCTTTCCTGAATCCCAAGAATGACCACAATCCCTTGGAAAGAGCCTTTCCCAAGTGAACATCTTCTGCTCTGGAGTACTCTCCCTGGTCCCCGAGTGGCCCTGAATCTCTATCCATCTCTCTCCTGCCATGACTACATCACCACCAACAAACACGGGCGCTGTAGAAATAAACTGCAAAGAAATATAAAATATACTGCATGCCCACACGAGGCTTCCAGTTTTAGAGCAGGGAAATAGAACAACTTCTCGGTCACTAAAATTAATATTTGCATCAAACGTACATGGAAGAACTTTTTATCTATCACAAAAGAGATATAATTACAATACACATGAAAGGGCTCCTGTGGAATACTTCTAAATGTGTCTCCTATCTGCTGTCTTCCTCAGCCCACCCCATTCCTGGTCCTGTTCTCCACCCTCACCTATCCATTCTGTACAGGCCACATGCAATGCACTCTGCACGCAATGAGTAACACAGAGCTCTGACTGCATCATCCCTTCCATTGCCTGCCCCTGCCCCCAGTGCCTAGAGATCAAATTATAGGACCATAGACTTAGAGCCTGAATGGCACTTGGAAATCATACGGTCCAATCCCATGCTGTCCAGATTTCCCAGTCTGTTATGCCTCAATGTGGGACTCACCTTCCTTTCTATCCAAATTCTGTTTCCTTTTCATGTTGCCTGCCCTAGCCAGACTGGTCTCCTGAGTTGGCCATGCTCAGTCCTTCAAACCTTTGCCCGTGCTGTTCCCTCTGCTGGGAATGCCCTTCCCCACACCCTGCCTTTTTTTGCCAGTCCAGATCTATGTAGGAAGATATTGAAGAACTGGGGAGGAAAGGAGAGGCAGCCCTCAAGGTCAAACTGAAATGCCATTTCCTCCAAGAAGTCTTCTCAGATTACTCCAGTCAACAGAGTTCTCCCTTCACCTTCCCTGAATACCAGCAATCTTTGTCATTTTGGCCTTTGTAACCTGACTGTATTGTTACTTGACTGTTTCTATTATGAGTCCTCCTCAAAATTATGTTCTCCTCAAAAGAATGTAAGCTCCTCGAGAGCAGGGATCTTGTACTTCTCAGCATCCTCCACAGCTCCTAGCTCAGGGCCAGGTTTAATAAACATTTACTAACTGAATGGAAGACTGATCTGAGCTGAGCCCAGCTGGGCTGTGTGTCTGCTCCTAAGTCTTGTGATTTCAGCCAGTGCCACCTCTCCCCACCTTACACTCCAACAGTCTCTTGACACCCAGCCTGAAGGCATAGCTATTGGTACCTGAACATGCGGGGGAGCACAGTGGAGATATAAGAAACCTGAAAACCCCAAGCCTTTAAGCAGCGGATATGATGAAAAAGAAGCCTGTAAGCTCTGGTCAGGTGTCTTACCCTCCAAGGGTCTTGGATCCTCTTTCCCTATACCAGAGCTGGATGTCATGGAGCCTAAGGCAGGGAAGGAAGGAAAGATCACCTAATCCTAGATCTCAGAGTTGGAAAGAACCTCAGAGGCCAACTAGTCCAACCCTTCCAAAAATCCCCTCTCTGATGTCCTTGGCAAGTGGCTGTCCGATCTTCATTTTAAAGCCTCTGATGAGGGGGTCACCCACCCAGTGACCTCAGTTCTGCCCTCTGGGCCCAAGCAGAACAAGTCTGCTCTCTCTCTTCCATTGACAACCTTTTAGATACTTGAGCACAGCTACCTCCCAGCTCTGGAAAAATCTTCCCTTCTCCACAATTAACACCCCCTCCCCACTTCTTCAGGTGATCCTCAGATGGCATGATATCTCCTGGTCACCAACCTCTGGAAATTCTTCAGCTTCTCTATCAATGATGCCCTTACTAAAATGTGATGTCCAGAACTGAAGAGAGTAACACAGTATGACCAGTACAGAGTACAGCCAAGATGAGTTCTCATCTCTAGGCCTCCTTAATACCCTCTAATATTATATTAACTTTTTTGGACTGCCCTATTAACACTAAATGACTCACACTGAGCTTTTAATGAGCTAAACCTCCCAGATCTTTTTCAGATGAAAAATTAGATCTATCCCCAGATCTAACCCAACCTCCTCTATCCTACGGTGAAGGAAGGTCATTTTTTTTTAACCCAAGCATTGGACTCTATAGTCCCAGGTAAATGTTATGTTAGATTTGACCCAATGTTCTTCACCTCTCAAGATACTGTGTGTAATGGTGAAAAGAGTGCTGTATTTGGAGTCAGAGGACCTGGGTGCAAAGCCTGTCTTTCCTGCTTGTGTGACCTCAGACAATTTTAACCTGTCTGGGCTTCAGTTTCTTCTAAAATAAGAGAGGAAGTGGACTAAATGGCCTTTAAGGTACTTTCCAGCTTTGTTATCCAGTGTAAAGGCATATCATCCAAGGGAGGTGAGCAGGAAGTATCCATGGCAGAGAATTTGACTCACATGGAGTGAAGAAGTAAAAGCCACAGAAGACTGGAGAGGGAAGGGGAACCAACTTACCCAAAGTGACCTGTGGAGAGATAGAGCTGAGAGGGTCTTCAGGGAGGAAACATGCTCTGGCCCCAGTAAGGGAGAGTGTTTAGGGTCTCAATATGGATCCCTACATATCATTTTACTCATCCAGCTCCCTCCATACAGTAGCAGGTTGTATGGAACCAAAAAGAGAGCATAATTTTCATTGGCTGCTCTGGTAAGGAAGGAATGGGTGTACGGCACAGGGTAGTGGGTAGAGGAATGGACCTCCCTGTAGTCTGAAAGACCTGGATTCCAATCCCACCTCAAGCACTTACTAGCTGAGCAAGTCACTTAACCCCTTTAGGCCTCAGTTTCCTCATCTGTCAAAGGAGGAAGTCTAAGCCCCATAGGTCTAAATCTATGATCCTACCCTATCCTGACTTAAACTTTATATGCAGAGCCAAAGCTAGGTCCTTTTTGTGCCTGGGCTAAAGGTGATGAAGCATGTCCTCAGTTAAGTTGGAGGTGGGGGTGGAGAAGCTGGACCAACTTCATAGCTATTGCCCCTAGTGGCAGGTGGAGGAAGCAGGGTGGAGTCAGGTCAGGGAAGAGCTCACCTGGGTAAGGGTAAGGAAGCAGGCTAACCAGAAGCTTCGAATTTTAAGTAATTATTCTTGCTAAGCTCATTTAAAAAAATGCTCTAGGAGAATTGCTAATGTCATTTAATTTTCAGCACCTCTAAAATTCAGCACCTTGGGCCAAAGTCCCAATCATCCTATCATAGTTTTTATGGCTCTAAGTTTAAAGGGCTTCCACACCCAAAGGTATATGCCACCCAACCATAAATCAGTGGTTCTTAGAAGGAGAGTGTCAAAGACCTAGGGAGAAAGGAAGGAAGCCCAGAATGAGGAGTCGTATAATTAAGGCAAAGCAAGCAGTGAGAGGTAAGTAAAAGGTAATCGGAGTCATGAAGAAGGAGAGAATGCTGATGAGGTATAGGAGGAGGCAGGGAGGAAGGAAAGGAGAGAGGGGAATGAGTGAAGAGGAAGGGAAAGAGCAGGAGCTGGTGAAGTGGCAGAGGAGAGGCAAGAATGAAAAAGTAAACAGAACTAGAAAAAGATGAGCAGATGGAATAGAAGAAGAGTGCAGATTAAAGGCCTATAAGGCACTCTGGCAATTCTCTCTCGGTTGGCCATTCCGCCCTGAGTGGGTCCTATCTCAGCCCATCTCAGAGTCAGAATCTAAGCAAGGTCCTTTCTGATTACTGCTTGGATGGGAGACCACCTGGAAATAGTGAATGTGATAGGTTTTTGCTTGAGAGGCAAGGTAGGGTTGTAGAAAGAGTGCAGACTTGAGGTCACTAGCTTCAAGTTCAGATCCTTGCTATGGCGTTTATTACTTGCGTGACCTTGAGTAGTAAAATTAGGGATTAGACTATAGGACCTCTGAGGTCCTTCCCAGGTCTAGAGCTATGATCCTGTGATCTTCCCAGGCCCTTCCTGGTTCCTCCTAATCTATCCATCCACTAATCAGTAAACATTTATTAAGCACCTACTATGTGCCAGGCACCGTGCCAAGCTCTGGGGATACAAAAAGAGGCAAAAGACTGTCCCTGTCCTCAAGGAGCTTACCATCTAATGGAGTCATGCCCTTCCTTTCTTTTTACATCTGGAAAGCACTTGTTACTCTTCAAAATGTTCTCATGGCCATACAACCCTAATGTCAGATCAGGAAGGACACCATGAGCTCCTTTAGTCCAGCCTCCTAATTTTACAGAGGAAGGAACTAAAACCCAGAGAGGAAAAGTGATTTGCTTGAGGTTACTTAGGGTGTTGGTGGCAGATCCGGGACTAGGAATCAGGTATCAACATCCTTGAGTCAGGGGGCAGCTGGGTGGTGCAGTGAGTAGAGCACTGGCCCTGGAGTCAAGAGGACCTGAGTGTTCAAATCTGGCCTCAGACACTTGACACATGTACTAGCTGTGTGACCTTGGGCAAGTCACTTAACCTCAATTACCCTGCCTTCCCTCCCCCAAAAAGAAAAAGAAACAAAAACATCCTTCAGTCAGTCCAGTGTTCTTTTCTCTATTCCACCTTTTGAGAACAGGCAATCCTATTTTGGGAAGTGGGAGTGAGAGCTAGGGGTGAACACATCTTTGGAAACCAGTGCCCCTCCCTGGGGTGGAACCAGCCCTGCCTCATTCCACATTCCTTTTGCACTCCCCACTTCAAGGTCACTCTCTTACATTCTTTCAAGAAAGCCTGTTTTCTCCCAGGCTCTTCTCTTTCTGGTCCAAGTTTTCTTTTTCTAGCTAAATCCTGCTCTTACTTTTCTCCCACTCTGGCCACCTGGCTTCCTTTTGTTATCTAAGCCCAGAGATGGTAAGGCTCTCCTTTTCATGCCCAGAGTCTCCCCTGTCTCCTCCCATGAATACATGTGACATACGGAAGTCACTCCACCAGAGGTCCTGGGGAATGGAAACTGAATTGATCAGTAGAACAATGGAAGTCTTGGCCATGCCAGGTGGTGTTAATATGGTCTCCTCTGATGTCTTGCATAAGTGGGAAACCTGTGGCCTTCTAGGTCTTTGGGTGTGGCCTTTTGACTGAGTCCAAGTTTTACAGAACAAATCCTTATATTAAGGGAATTTGTTCTGTGAAGTTTGGATTCAGTCAAAGATTAGCTCAAAGTCATACATGAGGGCTTCTAGGGCCACATGTGGCCTCAAGGCCACAGGTTCCCCACCCCTGGTGTAGGGAGATTCTGACTTAAAGATATTCTTCCTGTCTTGAGGCTCCCTTTGGAAGGTCAGATTCTTACGTGATATAGCCAGCAAACTCCCCATCAGCAGCCCTTCAGTATCTTTAGCTAGAGCCCATCACAGGGCCTTGGGTAACCAGGCCTTGGGACTTCTTACACTCTGGGGCTGAAGACTCCATTCATTAATTCTTTTGTTTATTCATTCAATAAACATGTATTAAGTGCCCACTCTGTACAAAGCCTGGGTACTGGAAAGGATACAGGGTAGAGAAAACACTTTATCTTTGCTCTTGGAAAGCCTACATACAGTCTTAGGAGGATGACATGAACTCATAATAGAATACAATATGGCGCACACTTTGATATGTCAGGAAGACACAAAACAAAGTGCCACGTAAACTCTGAGGAGGGAGTTTTTACTAGACGGGAGACTCAAAGAAGAGTCATTGAGTTGTTTTTCAAAGGATGAATGGGAATCAAAATGGTGAAGAGGGCATTCCAAGCAAAAGGAATATGAGCAAAGGCATGTTCAGCCGGTACAGTGGGTGCATAGAAGAGAGTAATGGGAGAGAAGACTAGAAAGGTGGTAGGGTGGTGCTGGATTGAACAGAATCTTGAATGCCAGGCAAAGGAGTATGAACTACACATGGAAGGCACTGGGGAGCCAATGATGATTTTTGAGCAAAGGACTGGCATAATCCTATGTGTGTGAGAGAAAGATTGTTCTGGCAGCAGTTTTTGAAGGATAGATTGGAGGAAAGAGGAAACTGAGGCAGTCAATCCTATAAGAAGACTACCATTCATGTTCAGGAAGGTGGATAAGGAATAAGGTGGGACAGAGAGAAGGAGGTAGTGCCAGGTGTGTTGGAGATGGAATTGATAGATACTGCTAATTAACTGGATGTTAGTGATGAGGAAGAGGAGAGAGTTCAAGCTAACTCAAAGGTCTTGAGCATGGAAAATGCAGTGAAGGGTGGCATACCAGAAGCAGTGAAGCCAGAAGGAGAAGCCAAAGAGCTCTAATTGAGATAGGCTGAGTTTGAGCTGGCAATGGGGCTTCAATGTAAGCATATCCTGTGGGCAGCTGGAGATTTGGGTCTAGAATACAGAAGAGGTTGAGATTGGAGATATAGATTTGGAAATCATCTTTGTAGGGGTGGGAGCTGAAGCCTTGGAAGTGGGTGAGATTGTTAAGAGAGAGAGTGTTAAAAGAGAAAAGGGCTGGGGAAGGCCATCTGTGAGGAGCCGGGAAGGAGATGAAGAATCAGCAAAGAGGAATCATGATGGGAGGAAAGGAGAGAAGCAAGCAGACAAGGAGCAGTTAGAGCAAGAGAATTCGGTGAATCGGGTATATCTGAAGCAAGGAAGGAGAGAGTATGCATCAGAAAGAGGTGGGCAATAGTGTCAAAGGGTGAAGAGAGGTGAAGGAAGATGAGAGTTGAAAAAGAAAGTGGGGGGGGATCATTCAATTTGGTGGCTTTGAAAAAAGAACACAATGTCAGCAGAGTGGTGAGAAAGAAAGCTAGATTGCAAAGGGTTAGAAGAGAGAGTACTATGGAAATAAAGGCAACTTTCTCAATTTTAGAAGCGAACAGGGTGGAGGCAGGGAGAAGTAACGACAACATGATAGATGAAAGGATTGAGGACATCTGAGCATGTGTGTAGATCGATGAGAAGGAAACAGTGGGGAGGAAGAAATTGAAAAGATATGGGAGTTATGGGATAAGCACTGGAGCAAATCCTTCAGGAAGAAATGAAATCATAGGACATCTTACCAAGGAGGCATCTGAGGCCTAGAGCGGTTAAATCATTTGTCCGAGGTCACAAAGCGATATAGCGAATCTGACTCCTCAGACTCCAAATCCCGAATTCTTTTCGCTTCTCCACCATGACTCATCACATTGAGGGTGAGGGTAGAAAGATGTTTGGTCTTAATGAGTAGTAGGAATAACTTCCCATCTGTGATCAGAGGGAAGAAGAGGAAGAGGAAGAGGAGGAGAGAGTGGGTGATGAGGCACAGAACTTTTGAGGAAAGAAGGAAAGAGATTTAGGCAGTACTTGTCTGATGTCACTGTTCTCAGTGAAGTAGGACTGTACAGGCCCCAGTTTTAGAGAGGGCCCCCCCCTTCACCCTCAAGAAAGAATTGGTCTCAGCAATCACAGCCATCCCAACTTTCTCTTCTGGGGGAGACTGTGCTGTTCACAGGGAAAAACATTACTAGTAACCAGTCACTTCCCTTCTTGGGGCCTCAGTTTCCTCATCTGTAAAATGGGTTAGCTGATATCCTACACCTCTTCCAGCCGTGACATTCTGTAATTCTTTAACTACAGGAAAACGGAAGCAGACAAAAGCACAGAAATGCCCAAGTTCACAGCTGCCTGGCATCTGATGACAATGTCGATAAGGTCAGACCCCAGACTGGCTGGGCAGGGCTGGGCTAGCCACGTTCATGGGCCACTGTACAGGGTTTAGTCCTGGGCTAATCTGATCGGGGTCATTTCCTTGGGAATTCCAGCTCCTTCTTGGGACCCATTTGTTCAGGGGACCTTGTCTTCAGCCCCAGGGATATTGCTTTTTGCTACTTTCTAGGTTTCCCCAGATCCTTAAAACCCACACTGAAGCCTGGGCCTTCATGGCTCCTGAGTTTATTTGGTTCCTTTGATTTGGAGCCTGACTGCACATGAAAATCATACCTGATTCCTAATCACCTTACCTCCTTCTGCCTCTGCTGTCATCATGGTGGGATGCTCAAGGTGCACCTCTGCACCTTCCAGACAACAAGAGTGCATGAATTCTTCTTTTTTTTTTTTTTTTTAGGCAATCAGGGTTAAGTGATTTGCCTAGAGTCACTTAGCTAGTGAGTGTCTGAGGTTGGATTTGAACTCAGGTCCTCCTGACTCCAGGGCCTGTGCTCTATCCACTGTACCACCTAGATGCCCCGAGGGCATTAATTCTTAAGGAAAAAACAAATTCAGAAATAATACACTAGGGTGTGATAAAGCCCAGTGAAAAAAATAAACGTACCCCATATAGCTTGAAAAGCATCTATAATTCTAGTTTTTCGGGACTAGCTTGCCCCTTACTTGACTGTAAGTTCAGTATGAGTCAACAGTGTGGGTGGGCAACCCAAAAAGGTGAAGATGGCCTGGAGCTGAGTTCATAAAAGCACAGTGTCCAAAGCAAGGAAGAAGAGAGTCCATTGCCTTCTACCTCGATTGGACTACATCTCAATTACTGTGTTCAGTTCTGGGGACTACACCTTTGAGGTGGATATCCCAGCTTGTAGCTGCGTCATGGCCCCAGAAGAGAATGATTTAATCTTCTCCAGAATGCCCATGTCCTTTCTGTATCTCTCTCTCTCACCCCCAACCACCAAATGGATGTTCTGGTTACAGCTCCTCAGTCCATTTGGTTCTGGTCATGTTGTCCACATTCCTGCTTCATTCATAGGATCAAGATTTATAGCTGGAAGGGAGCTTAGAGACCATTAAATCCAACCCCTTTACAAATGGGGAAACAGTCACAGAGATGTTTAATGACTTGCTGGGAATCACATAGCAAGTAAGTGTCTGTGGCAGGATTAGAACATTAGAATGCAGTTCTTTCTGACTTCAAGTCCAGCAGTGAGTTCATTACGCCACCTGCTGCCTTTGCCAGCTAATTCCCCTTCATCTTAACTAAGAGGAAACCTGGTCAATGCGTCAAATAGAAAGAATGTTCCCACCCTTTCAAAAATCAGAACCATCTAATCTACAAGACTCTCCATCTCTATAAAAGACAAACCTTTCCTTCTCAGCACACAGCCCCTGGTCATTTGCTTCTCCTTCCCATCCCTCCTTTCTCTCCCCGCAACACACCCTGTACCCTTAGCAGCTCCATGGCCTTGACAGCAGGAGCCATCTTTACCCGTAGGTAAAGCCATAGGTTGGCCCTTCAAGATGATTACTTCCAATGGCAGAACCAGGGCTTGTGGCTCATCCTGATTCAAAGCCCTTCAGACCACCCACTCAATTCCTGCTTCCTGTCTTAGAGATACCTCTAGCTTTTAGGTCATTGGCAGGGCAGAGATGACCAGTAGGCTGTGAACCCAATAAATAACAGAGATTTGTCTTGGACCGGGTTGTTGGATCCACCCACTTCTGCACTCCTACTTTGATGACTCAGTTGGCCACAGAGGAATGTTTTTTTTCCCAGTACATGATCATTACAGACTTACATTCTTAAAATAGATTAACCAGAGCTGTAACTAGGAATTTGTGTGCCTGCAGCAAGGAGCACAAACTATGCCTGAGGCAAGCATTCTAAAGGCCAAGCCTAATTGGAGAGAACAGTTCACACATAATTTCATAGAGCTGGAGCTGGAAGGGACCCTGAGAGGCCATCTATCCAAGTATTCCTCATTTTTACAGATTAGGAAATTGAGGCCAGAGAAGTTATGTGGTCACATAGGTAGTAAATGACAGTGCCAGGACTTAAACCCACAACCTCTGGCTCTAAACCAAAAATTCACCCAGTGTATCACCACACCCTGTAGCGCAAGACAGAAACTCAGGAACACTAGCTCAGGGCTGCTCCTGGGGAGGCTGCGTCAAGGGGATTGGGGGAGATGGGGAGAGCAGAGCCCGTAAGGATTACTCACCCTTTCCTGCCATTTGGCAGCTTCTCATTTTAACCACTTATTCTTGCTAATGAGTTGCTAAACCCTGTTGTTTCTATGATGCCAGAGAGTTGCAAGTACTGTCTGCATCCTCTAAGTTCAGTGCCTTCTAAATTCAGCCAAACCCCCCATTGCCCCACCCTAGTTATGACTCTGAGCTTAGCTGTATCTGAAAAGGGATGTGCCCACTGTCAAGAAAAGCCCCATATGGGGACCGACTCCTTCCTTCTGGGTTTTTCGCTTCTCTCTCTGTTCCCCCCACCCCAGTTGTATAACCTCTGACAAGCTGCCCCCTCTGAGCCTCAGTGTCTCCATCTGTGAGATGAGGGGTCTGACCAGTTGCCATCTCAGATCCTTCCCATTCTAAATCCCGTATTCCTGTTTCTGAGGAAGCGAGTCATACTACCATGACCACCCATCATACCCATGTCCTGGTTAGAACCATAGAATCTGAGAAATGGAATGGACATGAGAAGTGGCCTATTCCTGAACAGGAATCCCCTCAACAGCATGCCCGAGGTCTCATCCAGCCTGTGCTGGAAGAGCTTTCCTGATGGGAAGCCTCCTCCCTCCCAGGGCAGCCCATCTGCCTCCAGGACTGTTAGGAAGTTTTCCCGTATATTGGAGCTCAGATCTTCCACTCTGCCATCTTCACCTATTACTCCTCATTCTGCCCTCTGGAGGCAAGCAGAACAAGACCAGGTCCTCTACCCTGTGATAGCACTTCACTGAAAGAGCGATATCTTCCATATCTCCCAAACCAAGAATACTCTTCTGCAGAAGAAAGTGCATAGTATAGTGGGGAAGCAGTGGTTCAATGGAATGAGTATTAGATTTGGACCCAGAAAACTTAGGGTTTGAATTTAATGATTTCTAAGGTTCCTTCCAGCTCTAAATTTATAATCCTGTGACCTGAGTTCAAATCCTGTCTCTGATGCTTTACTATTTGTATGACCTCACTACTCTGGTCAAGTGACAACCTCTCTGGGTCTCAGTTTCCTCAACTATAATTTGAAGCAATTGGACTAGGTGGGCTCAGAGATCCATTCCATCTCTAACCCTCTGATCCGGGTGGAATATGCTCGAACCATCCAACTAATCCTCATTGGTCTGCTTTCCAGCCCCCTCTCCTTTGTTCCTTCCCTGGCTTGTCAGTGTCCCTCCCAAATGACTTATCCAGAACTCAACCCAGTAATCTAGATGTGGTCCGATCAGAGGCATCTTCCTCACTTTAGCAGCTCTGCTTCTATTAACGCAACCTGAGATTCCATTTACTTTTTGGGTTGCCTTGTAATACTCTTGGCTTTTATAAGCGTAAAGCTTTGTGTGTATCCTTATTAGATTTTGTCGTATTTTAGACAGTGCATCATTCTAGCCTATTGGGCTCTTTTTGGTTACTAATTCTGTAGTCAAAATCATCATATCCCTCCCAGCTCCGTAACATCTATCCATCTCTGCTTTCAGCCAAATCACTGATAAAAATGTTGAAGAAGACCAAGAATGGGCTCTTTGGACTCTATTAGGCAGTCCTCTATTGCCTGAAAACAATTGATCATTGATCACTGCCCTTTGGGTACAGCCATTCAGTTAGTACCAAATCCATATGACTCTTACACCCAACCCACACCTCCCCAACTTGTCCAAAAATTGATAACATTCCTCTTGTACTTCAAAACTTCCAACAATTTGTGATTTTTTATAAGCTTCTTCAGGGGCAAAGACCATGTCTTATCTAAACTTTGTATCTCTACAAGTGCCTAACACAATGCTTTGCATGTAGAAGGTATTTAATAAAGGTTTGTTGATTTAATTAATGAGGGCACTTCTTTACACCAGTGCAGATCTCTGCGCTTTAGTAGTTGGCTTTCCATAGAATGTAAGCTCCTTGAGGGCAGACTGTTCTGTGTCTTGTCTTTGTATTCCCACCATCCTAATACAGTGCCTTGTATATAGCAGGCGCTTAATAAATGCTTGTTGGATTGGATTTGTTTCATGACTTACTGTGACTAAAATCTTCATCGCTTGGTGACAGACCTGTTGATGATGAATGAGCCTCTCCAAATTTTTCTAGGCTGATCCTTGGATCAGAGTCCAAAGCCATGGCTATACTTGAAGTGTTTCTAGCTTGGTAAATCCTGTCAGAGCTTATGTTCTGCATACTTTAAAGCCACCTCCACACTCTGATTAGGCATTGGAAGAGGCTGAATGTAGTGATCTGGGAAAGAGGGGAAAAAAAGGAAATGAGGCTGGTCTTGATGAACCCATGCTGGCTCCTAGTAATTGCCATTTGTCGATTTAAGTGCTGGCTATCCCACTTTCAATAGTAATATTACATTTATAATGTTTATAGAGGGATATATACATATGTGTGTATGTATGTATACATACACACACATATAAATATATATATATGTGAATGAACATTTGATCTTCACAACAACACTGAGGTATAAGAATTGTATATAAGTATTATATTCCCCTTATTACATATGAGGAAACTGAGGCTCGGAGAGAAGTAAAATAACTGGTTGAGAGGTCTGGTGGTCTTTCCACTATACCGCCAACATCCCTTTCAGAATATATTCAAACATTTTATTAGCAATTAAAGCTGAGCACTCCAACTTGTTTGAAGAACTCATCTTCTTCCCTCTTTCGAAAGCTGAGACATTTGCTTGCTCCAGTCCTACAGAATATCTCCCTATAGCATTTTAAGGGATTTTTGGAATGTAGTTTGGTCCAGTCAGATGACAAATTATTGAGGGCAGCTAGGTGTTTTCAGTCAGTCAGTCAATAAGCATATATTAAGTGCCTACTATGTGCAAGGCATTGGAGATATAAAGAAATAAGACCAAAAAGACAATTCCTGCCCTCGTGGAACTCACAATTTAATGAGGGAAGCAATGACCAAACATATAAATAGGCTATACACAGTTATTAATAGAAAGAAGACACTAGAATTAAAAGGGATTGGGAAAGGCTTCCTGGAGAAAGTGAGATTTTAGCTGGGACTTGAGGGAAGTCAGGAGGCAGAGATGAGGAGTGAGAGCATAAGGGACAGCCCAGAGCTGAGGGATGGGAGCATCTTGTTTGTAGAACAGCCAAGAGGCCAGTGTCACTGGATTGAAGTGAATGTGCCTGGGACTAAAGCGTCAGAAAACTGGAAAGCTAGGAGGGGGCGAGGTTATGAAGGACTCTGAATGCAAAATGGATCATTCTGTATTGGATCCTAGAGGCAATATGGAGCCACTGGAGTTTATTAAGTAAGGAGGTGACAAGATTGGACCATTTCTTATCACCTCCTCACTTAGCTTAGCTTTCCCCTCCCTGTTAACTATTTTTGTCCTGTATTTCCTGTTCTCCTTGGTGAAGTGGGGTAGGGGATGAGAATGTGAAGAATCAGAAGAAGAATTTGAACAATCCTTTCTGTTCACCATTTATTATTGTTATCGTCTGTACTTCTGGAAGAGTCTGAACAATCCTTTTTGCTCATCATTTATTACCGTTATCGTCTCTACTTCTAGAAGAGCCTGTCCTTTCTTTAATCTTCCAACTGCCTCCCACATAACTTTGAAAACAATCTTTTGGAATTCTTCACATTCATTGGCAGTTCCTGCCTGTTCTGACCTTTAACACTCCTGATAGTGCTGTTACAAGACCCCATCCCCTTTGGCAATTAATGTCCTGCCCTGGCTTCTATCTTCTCTACCTGACTTGCCCAAAATCTAAGTCGGTTGGTGAGTTCCTGGAAAATCCATGTTGGTTTCTAAGTAGTACGCTCTGTTTTTCCTCAGTGGAATCAATTGTACTTGTGCCTTCAAAATTTCATTCTTGAAAACTTTCCATTTCTCTTAGGCCACTTTCCCTTTTATAATTCTAGTCATGGGATCTCTTCTAACCCTTCTTTGAGCCAGCATGGGAAATTCCACCCCAGAGACTCCTTTCTAAAATTATTGGGAATTCCCCTCTCCCTCTCCCTTTTCCCATTGCCCTCTGGGAAAATGATTTTCCAGAGTCTACTTGTTATGCATTTACATATTTCCCACACACAGTTACAACAGAACAAAGTTCTATTCTGAGTGCAAAAGAAAGGATGCCTCCTTTTAAGGTCAGTCTGTTAAATTTCACCACCTGAGAGATGCCTGTCTAGGGCTGCATGAATCCTCAGGGGGCATGTTCTTAGTTCTGCTCCTTGAGGCTATTCCTTCCTATCATCTGTTTCCCTCTGTCATCAGGGCTTCTGGAGGGGAGTTAGGAGGACTGATGGGAAGGTGATGCCAGGGCTCAAAGTTAACTCAGACGCCATGAGGCCAGAACTCTACTTGAAATAATCCCCAATAATAGATACTGACAAGTGGTCAGGTGTAGAGTATTGTAATCATGGCTTGCTTGAAAGCCTCAGATCAAGGGGAAACCCACCTTAACTGTCTCTTAAGACTGTTTACTGAAGTGTGGCAGGGCTGCGGTTGGCATCCCTAGAGAAGGCTGTTCCTCAATGACATCACAAACCTTGAAGTAAGATACTCCTTAATTAGCTTGGTTACTTGCCTCTTCCTCTTTTGTATAAGTGTAGCCCAACACCAATAATCTTTTTTTTTTTTTGGCCCAGACCTATGATTTCCTCTGTCTGTGGAATTCCCGTTGTAGAAACTTCTTCCACTGGTGATCACAGCCCACATTCAGAATGCACTTTAGGTTTGCAACTGCTTTACAAAACAGAATTCCATTTGGTTGCTATAACAATCCTGTGTTCTCATTACTCCCATTTTGCAGATGTGATATTTATATTAAGTTTTGGTTCGATTTGTACTGCCTTCTTTAGACACGAAAGAAAGCAGTGGTCACATCAGTTAAAATGATTATAATGAGAGCTAGCATTTATATAGATAGCATTTTAAGATTTACAAACTGCTTGGGGCAGCTAGGTGGCTCAGTGAGTAGGGCACCAGGAGGATCTGAGTTTAAATCTGGCCTCAGACACTTGACACAATTACTAGCTGTGTGACCTTGGGCAAGTCACTTAACGCCAATTGCCCTGCTTTGCAAATGATTATTTATCCTCTCCACGATCCGGAGAAAAGTAGGTGTTTTTATCACCCTCATTTTACAGATAAAGAAATTGAAGCAGGAAAACGTTGAGTGATTTGCTCGGGGTCACACAGCTAATAAGTGTCTGAGGCTAGATTCAAACTTGGGTCTTCCTCTAGCACTCCATTTACCAATGCCTCTAAAATTCCAGCAAGAAGATAAGAATAACTCAGTGTACAATATCAGACCACTAGGTCACACAATGGAGTGTGTTGGACTTGCATTCAGGAAATCTCGAGTTCAAATACTGCCTTGGACACTTAATAGTTAGCAAATAGTAGGCTCTTTTTTGCTTGCTTTTTCATTCTCTTCTTTACTTACTTTAATTCTTTTTTTTTTTTGTAAATTTTTACATTTTAAACTTAAATAAAAAATGGTAAAAGAAAAAAAAACACATTGCCAGGTACACCACAGACCATAAGAGAGGATTCAATATAAAACAATAAATTTCCATTTCAACAAAACTTAGATAATAAATGCTACACATTATTTCCAAAGGTGCCCAGCTTTTCTTTATTTCCTTGTTGGTTTTCTTTTGTTCTCTGCTGTGCACTTTTTACTTTATTTTTTCCCCTCTCTCCCCTCACCACCCTAAAGAAACACAATTAAATGTGGATATATATACAGATACATAAATATATACATATACATAAGTATATACATACACACATGTATATATATAAATATCCATGAACATACACATATATACACATGTACACTCATAGACATGTATGTTAAACCATACTCTGCTTATTTCCTCCTATTATCTGTTTCTCTGAAGATGGCTACCATCTGCCTTCCTAAGTCCAAGTCTTCCCATGTTCCAGTCCACCAGCTTATCACTTCCTATACCATAGCGATACTCCAACCTAATCACATCCAAGCTGAGAAATAGTCTATGAAAATGTTTTTTCTCAATTTTCTGCATTCCTTCTGTTCTTGGCTACATAGGTTCTATTTACATAAGAAATTTTAATTTAAAATAATTGAGATTATTCTTTTGTACTTCAACAATGCTCTTACCTCATAATATAGTCTGAGGAGTAATACTGCTGAATCTACTTCCTTCACATCTTTTTTCCTGGTTTCTTTGAAGTTCCTGACCTTTTGTTCTTCCAAATGAACTTTATTATTTTTTTCTAACTCAATAAAACAATTTTTTTTAGTAATTTAATTGAGATGAGTAAGCTGTTAAAAAATGTTTATTGACTGTGTTACTTCTGGCGAGTCATTTAATGTTTCTGTGCCTCGCTGTCTTCATCTGTAAAATGGGATTGATAATACCTCTATCTCATAGTGAAAAAAATTCAATACATCACTTTGCAGACTTTAAAAGTGCGATATACATACACTAACCACCATCATCTGCTGTTCCATTCAATCATGTTCAGCTCTTCGTGCCCCATGGACCAGTATACTGTCCATGAGGTTTTCTTGACAAAGATATTGGATTGGTTTCCCATTTCCTTCTCCAGCGGATTAAGGCAAACAGGTTAAGTGTCTTGCCCAGGGTCACATAGCTAGTAAGTATCCAAGTCCACATTTGAACTCAGGTGTTCCTAACTGCAGGCCCGGCACTCTATCCACCGAGTCACCTAGCTGCCTCCTTAAAGTGCTGTATACATGTACATACCATCATCATCATCATTATTGATTACCATCCTCATCACCATCATCAGCTATGGCCACCAGGTGGCTCTCAAAGCCTGAGTTATGATATAACCCTTTCCTTTAATGATGACAGGTCCCTTGTCATTTTCACTTTCTTAGTCCCGCAGCATTTACCACTTGTCTGCAGAAGCTACTCCTTCCTGATTTCACTGCCTAGAGTTGATTCGGAAAGCGTTAAAAGATAGAAATTGCTACAATCATCTATCTTGGTGCCTCCTTCATCTCTTGGAGTGGTTCACTCTCTTTTCTTCTCTTGTGGATCAAGACACAGAAGACAGGCTCCACTGCAGTTTTAATGGACATGAAATTTAAGCCAAACGTGCAAATTCTTCACCTTCCACTGAGCTAGGTTTCTCTCTCTCTTTCTCTTCCCAAGTTCTTTGTAGGGGAGGGGGGAAGTCTCCAAGCATTCCCACAGCCCTTAGGAATGGGGCAAGGGTACAGGGTGTTACAAAGGTCTTTCCCAGCGTCTCCCAGTGACAAAGTAGAGATGGGCAAACAAACATCTCACCAACTCACCCAGTCCACCTGCTATGCACGGTTTGTATTGGAAGTGCCATGGCATGGCCCCACCCAGCCCTGCTGTCCTTTACTCCTGCCACACCCGTGAGCTCTCAACACCTTCCCTAAAAGTCCCAAAATGTCCTAAGTTATGACCATATCCGCCTTTTTATCATGTTGCTTGTCCCGGAGTGGGAGAGGTGAACAAGTATTTATGAAGTGCCTACCAACTGGATTAAATACTTTACAAATATCTTATTTGTAACTCATAACCCTGTGAGGGAGATGCTATTATTATCCTCATGCTATAATTGAGAAAACTGAGGCAGACAGAGATTAAGTGACTTGCCCAAGGTAACAGAGCTAGGATCTGTGGTCACATTTGAACTCAAGTCTTCCTGACTCTAGGCCCCAGGTTGCATCAAAGAGATGGAGAGGAGGAAGAGAGCATTTTAGGCACTGGGGAGAGTCACTGAAATTGTCCGGAGTAGGAGAGCCTTGCCCCCAAGGAACAACAGGGAGGCCAGTACCACTGGATTGCTGAGTAAGACAGGGAGTATAAGGTGTAAGAAGACTGGACAGGTAGAGGAATACAGGTTCTGAAGGGCTTTGAATGCTAGAGATTTTATCTTTAATTCTGAAGGTGATAGGGAGCCAATGGAGATTATTGAGTGGGAGGTTGATGTGGTCAGACGTGCACTTTAGGAAGATCACTCTGAAAAGTAGGTGGAGGATGGAGTGGAGTGGGCAGAGATGGGAGGCAGGGAGACTGACTTCGAAACCATTGCAGTTGTCCCGTACCAGGGTAGTGGCAGCGTCAGAGGAGAGAAAGGAGCGTTTGCAAAAGATGTTACAAAGGTAATTCAACACGTCCAAAACTGAACTCAAATCTTCCCTCTCCCTCTTCAGAACTTCCTCACCATCCTCCTGGTCACCCTGGCTTATCCTCAGCTCCTCTCTCTCTCTCTGTCTCTCTGTCTCTGTCTGTCTCTCTTTCTCTGTCTCTCTCTGTCTCTCTGTCTCTGTCTCTCTGTCTCTCTGTCTCTCTCTCTCTCTCTCTCTCTCTCTCACCCCTATATCCAATCTCTTGCTAAGTCCTATTGATTTTACCTTCGTAACATCTCACACACATGCTCCCCCGACTCTGACGTTGCCACCATCCAGTGCAGGCCCTCATCATCTCAAGCCTTGATTATTGCAACCGTCTCTTAGTTGGTCTCCCAGCCTCAAGTCTCTCCCCACTCCAGTCCATCCTCCTCATCTGTCAAGGTGATTCTCCTAAAGCACAGGTCTGATCATGTTATCTCCCTCCTCAATAAACTCCTGTGGCTCCATGTTACCTCCCGGGATCAAACAGAAAATCTTCTGTTTGGTGTTCAAAGCTCTTCCTTCCACTCTTCTTACACCTTACCCTGCTTCCTCTCTCATACTCTGCAACCCAGTGACACTGGCTTCATTACTGCTTTGCACAAAATACTCCATCTCCAGACTCACTGGCTGTCCCACATTCTTGGAATTTTTTCCCTCCTTATCTCCATTGCCTGGTTCCTTCAAGTCCCAGCTATAATCCTACCTTCTACAAGACACATTTTTCAAATCTCTCCAATGTTAGTGTCTTCCCTCTTGAGTATGTGCTATTTATCCTGTGCATATTTTGTTTGTACATCGTTGTTTGCATGCTGTCTCCCCCATTTTAATGTGAGTCCTTTGCGAGTAGGGGATATTTTTGTTTTGTTTTTGGCCTTTCTCTTTGCCCTCCTTCAGCACTTAGTACAGTGCCTGACAAATAGTAGGTGTTTAATAAATGCATGTTGACTAATGATGATAATAAGTGTTATTGATGCCTTTTTATATCTGTTATTTTTGGAAATAACCTTCCACATTTTATTTGGACACCAGCTCCCTCCCCTACCCCAACAAGACAAACAATTAAGCAAAGTACTTAGTATGGTGGTGGTATCTGACAATGTAAGACAGCATTCTGCCCTGTAGTCCCCAGTGTTCACTCTCGCACGTTCATTCTTTGCATGCCCTAGAAATGCCCCAGATTGTCTCCTCTGGGCCTTTACTCAGGCCATAGGGGCCTAGCATAGAGCATGGATAAAGATGTAGTTCTAAACATCCCCATTCCTGCCAAGGCCAGTATGTCCTTAAGTGGGTCGTCAGGATGGGTTTTTGGCAAGGAAATGACATAGTCATATTTAGAAAAAAAAACCAAACAGTTTTCCCTTAACCCCTTAGCAACTATAGAGACTTCCTGGCTCCTGATTGGCTAACCTTGTGCACAGGATGGAGATAGGGCCTGTGATTTCATTGATATGGGGACCTCCAAGAGGAGGAAATTCCATCTCCTGGAGCAGGTGTAACTTAAAATTAAAGAGAGCTTCTCGGGGCAATGAGAAGTTCAGTGATTTGTTAAAGGTCCCTATAGCAAATATGTGTCAGTGGCAGGACTTGAACCCAGGTTGGCTTGGCTCTCTATCTACTACACTGTCCTATCTAGTTCTGGGCATCTCATCTACTACACTGTCCTGTCTAGTTCTGGGCATCTCATCTACTACACTATCCTATCTAGTTCTGGGCATCTCATCTACTACACTACCCTATCTAGTTCTGGGCATCTCATCTACTACACTACCCTATCTAGTTCTAGGCATCTCATCTACTACACTATCCTATCTAGTTCTGGGCATCTCATCTACTACACTACCCTATCTAGTTCTAGGCATCTCATCTACTACGCTGTCCTCTCTAGTTCTGGGCATCTCATCTACTACACAATACTTTCTAGTTCTGTGCATCTTGCATGAAATGGTTAGTCACCAGATGTGATATTGCTTCTATTTTTCCAATCTCCTTCCAGGTAATCAAAATTCATACACATAAGCTCCCAAGGCTTGTGAGCACTTATACTCTCCAAGTATGCAGCACAAGTTGATAATGCTTTCTTTTGAACACATCCAACCCAAGTTTCATATTTCTCGTGGACATCTGCTACCATCTTGGGCCAGTAGGTTCTTTCTTACCAGCTCTGACATCTTCTATGGAGCCTGTGCCCAGAGTCATCATGTCGTCATAGGGATAGAGCAAAATGCATTGGATAGCACCAGCTCCTGGAATGATACGTAGGATTGGTGATAATTCCTTCCCACACTCCATTGCACAGTTCCAGCTTCTGCCCTTCCCTCAATAATAAATGTCTTTTAGGGAATTGAGTCCCTGTGGGTCCCTTACTTGACCCTTGTAAGTCTCTCCCTTACTTCCCAGTTTGGATCATTTCTCATAGCCCCTCATTGTGGAGTAGTTCTTGTCACCAGTTATCTGAGGACAACCGAGGCACAGAGAACTAGTCAACATGACAAAAACCACAAACACCGATGTTTGCCACACTCTCCAGTAGAAGTTACAGATCTTCATTGCCCTTTTACCTGATAAGGGTCCAACCCATCTCTCTGCATATTAAAGATTGATTTCACTCCTTCTGAGAGTGTCATCCTAGCTTTGGACTCACATGACCTATGGGATGGGGCATCTCTATCGATCCATTGCCCAATACAAGACACTCTTCACCTTCAAACTTCACTTGTTGTTCAGCTGTTTCAGTTGTGTCTGACTCTTGGTGATTGGGGTTTTCTTGACAAAGACAGTAGAGTGGCTTGCCATTTCCTTCTCCAACTCATTTTACAGATAAGAAACAGGGTTAAGTGCCTTGTCCAGAGTCTTGCATAGGTAGTAAGTGTCTGAGGCCAGATTTGAACTCAGAAAGAGGAATCTTCCTGACTCTAGGTCTGACACTCTATCCGCTGCACCACCTAGATGACCCTCAATCATCACAGTTATTTCTAAATCTAATGGGAGAACTTCTCTCTCCCTCTCTCTACCTCTCTCTGTCTCTGTCTGTCTGTATATATATATATATATATATATACACACACACTATTATGCTATATATTATATATTATTTATAATTAGTACTCTATATTATGGGGAACTACTACTCTATATTAATACTATTATATATTATTATTATTACTTCTGTTTATTACTACACTACTGTTGCTACTGCTACAGCTATTGCTACTACTACCAGGTATAGTAGGCATAAGGGACAAAAAACGAAAACGAAAAAGTCAATCTAAAGGACTTGGCAGGGGGAGAGGCAGGCAGACAATTGGGGCATCCTGGAAGGACCACATACAATGTGATGGTGGCTGAGTTGGCTCCACTTGAGCTGAGCCTTGCCTGGAGCTAGGGGATCTAAAAGGGAGAGGTGAGGAAGGAAGTTCTAGACACTTGAAACAGCTGGTACAAAGGCAGAGAAAGAGGAGACTGAACTGTCAAGTCTGGCAGATGAAAGTAAACCAATTTGACCAGAAAAGAGTGCACCAAGGAGACATTTGTCTGAGAAGATAGGCTGTAATGGTTTGGAACAAGATTGTTAAGGGCTTTAGATACCAAATAAAAGAATTTATGTGTTCTCCTGGAAGCAACAGGCAGCAATTGAAGTTTCTTAAGCAGAGGAGTCATAGGATCTGATTTGTCCTTAAGCAATATAAATTTGGAAGCTGTATGAAAGATGCACTGGAGAAAGGAGAGGCTAGATGCATCAAGATCCATTGGTAGTGTATTGCAATAGCCCAGGCAGGAGGTGATGAGGGCCTGAGTGAGGGGTGGTCATGTGAGTGGAGAGAAGGGGACAGATGTAAGAAATGGCGTGGAGATCCATTTGACAAAACTTCACAATTAATTGTAGATGAATGTAGGACAGGTATTCTTCTCTTTTTCATAAGAACACCTGCTGTAGCCCCTGGAAATAGAAATGGATGGGCAGGAAGGTAAAGACAGGCAGGTAGAGTGGGAAGAAGCTACTTGGAGGATCACAGACTTAGAGCTGGAATGGACCTTAGAGGATATCAGGTTCAGCCCCCTCATTTTACAGATCAGGCAACTGAGTCCCAAAGAATTCGAGTGGTTTGTCCAGGATTATGTGGATGGTTGGTAGCAGAACCAGCATTTGAACCCAAATCCTCTGATTCTGAATCCAATAATTTTTCCATTCTACCACTTGTAGAACCGCCCCTGGTGGGCTTGGGAGGGGGGCAAGCTTGGCAGCTAGGTGGCACAGTGGATAAAGGGAAGACTTGAATTCAAATCCTCCCTCAGCTGTGACACCCTAGGCAAATCAATTAAATCTCTGTCTGCCTTAGTTTCCTCAACTGTACAAAGAGGATGATAATAGTACCTATCTACTTCACAGTGTTGTAATGATCAAATGAGATAAAACGTGCTTTGCAAACCTCAAAGTGCTGTATGAATGGTTATTCTTATTATTACAAATGAGAAAATGGGCTGAAAGGGGAAGTGTGTTCTCTAAGGCTAAATTCCAGCGCTTTCCCATTTTTATTATTTCCTATTTATCCTTCATGTAGCTTTCTCTCTCTCTCTGTATATATATGTATATATATATATGTATATATATATGTATGTATGTATGTATATGAACACAAATATGTATACATTTGTCTGTATGTCGTCTCCCTCATTAGATTGTAAGGTTCTTGAGGGCAGAGACTGTCTTTTGCCTCTTTTTGTATTCCCAGTGCTTAGCACAGTGCCTGGCACATAGTAGGTGCTTAATAAATATTTATTGATTAATTGACTCCCTGATAAAAGCCTCAGGCAAAGTCTTGCAGGCAGCACCAGCTCCAAGTAACTGAAATTGACCAAGGCTGGTAGCTCTGGGTTACCCCCTAGTGTCTTATACAGAAAATGCATCCCACTAGTGTGTCTGTTTGGGGTGGGGCTCTCTGATATGATGCAGTAGAGTATGTAGCTTGAGGAGTGAATGTTTGGTACAGATACAATGGGGAATGTGATAGAGAGTCAATGAAAACAGGAGTTAAAGATTGGCCATGCAGGAAAGAAGGCCCAGTTCAAACTACTTAACATCTATTGGCAGCAAATCTGTCCTGCAAGAGTGGTGTTACTTCCTCTGGTGGCATTCACCACCTATTCCAAGTGCCCAGTAAAAGAAACAGACATGAAGGTCTATAGGAAGGAGTCCATAGGAGGGAAAGATCCCCATGGCTGGGGAGGTCAGTCACAGCCTCTTTGGGAAGGTCGGAGAGCTTGACTTGAGCTTTGAAGGACGAGGAGGATTTTTACAGAAGAGGATGGTAACGCCAGCATTCAGGAAGGGAGGGCTCTGAGAAGAAAGGCATGGAGGTAAAACTGTCCAAAGTGACTAAGAAGGCAGTGAACAGACCAATCAGGCTGAATATGGAGTATTGACCAGCTCTTGACATTAAGTGGGCACAGCCTTGTAAATATGAGTATTAGAATATATGAAGAATGAGAGATAAGACTGGATAGGCACATTGGTACCAGATCACAGAAGGCTTTGAATGCCATGATCAGTCATCTGACTTTTATCTTATTTGTAATGAGCAGCTATTAAATGTTTTTTTTTAAACAAGTAGTAAGTAATATGAAGAGAGCTATGTTTTAGGAAGCATGGTTTATTGTCTGAGTACAAGATGAATTACAGAGAGGATTAGAATCAGGGACACCGGTTAGGAGACTGTTGCAATAGTCCAGGGGATAGATAATAAGGATTTTGATGGTACAGTAGAAAGGGCACTGACTGTCATAAGAAGTTCTGGGTTCAAAATCCACCTCTGGTAGGTATCTTGTGCACAACCTTGGTCAACATTAAACACCAATTATTATGTGTAAGGCAATGTGCTAGGAGCTGGCAATGCAAAGACAAAAATAAAACAAATCATTCAACTTCCCTAGACCTTGGTATTTTTTTTTAATTTATTTTTGACATGTTTGGTTTTCAGCATTGATTTTCACAGGCGTTTGAATTACAAATTTTCTCCCCATTTCCTCCCCCCCCCC
>CM053622.1:70160031-70225596 GCA_028646595.1 Phalanger gymnotis | reverse complement strand
CTGCGGTGGAGCCCTGCTTCCCTCTGCCACTTTGTGGGTTCTGCAGCTCTAAAATTGGTTCAGAGCTATTGTTTTATAGGTTTTTGGAGGAACTTGGTGGGGAGCTCACGCCAGTCACTGCTTCCCGGCCGCCATCTTCGACCTTGGTATTTTTGTCTGAATTCTCCCTCCTCCCTAAGATCACCCTCCTTCTACCCTATATCTTGTATGTACAAATTTGTTTAAATCTTATCTCCCCTCCCCCAACTAGGGAATAAGTTCCTTGGGGACAGGGATTCTTTTCACCTTTCTTTGTATCTCTGATGTTTAGCGCAGTGCGTGGTTCATAGTGGGCACTTCATAAATGCTTCTTGATTGACTGGTCCATATACAACAAAAAGGCTGGACTCAATGGCCTCCAAGGTCCCTTCCAGTTCTAGCCCTAGGATGCTATGATCCTGTCCCTTAGAGACTTGGCTCGTGGCATCTGAAATGGCAAAAGGAGAATAGATGTCAGAGACACCAGGGTGGACTTGACAGGACTTGGCATGTGGGAGGTGAAGGAGAAGGAAGAGCTAAAGAGAATTCTGAGATTTCCAGTCTGGTTGAGGGGGAGCATGGCAATGACATTAGCAGAGAAAGGGAAGTCAGGATGAAATACTGATTTGAACAGGGGTGGGGTGGGGAGGTGGTGAATTTATTTTGAGACATATTGAGCTTGAGGTGCTGGCGAGACCTCAAATGGAGGAGTCGAGCCTGCAATGTAGGCCTAGACCCCAGGGAAGAGACTGGGGCTGGGCTTCTTAGTACCATTGCTCTCTCCCGTCTTCTTTCTTTCCCAATGCAGAAGAAGAGATATTCTTTACTCCTGGCTAATTCACATCCAAGGCAGCTAGATGGAACGATGGATAGACTGCTGGATCCAGAATCAGGAAGACCTGAGTTCAGATCTAGCCTCAGACATTTACCAGTTGTGTGGCCCTGCCTGCTTCAGCTTTCTCATCTATAAAATGGTGCTGTAAAAATGCTAGCCCTAATTATTAGCTATATCTGTGTTCTTGGTCCCATTACCTCCTGCTTCTTCCAGAACTTTGCTCTAACAGTCAAACCTCTATGCCTTATATTGCCATATATATATATATATATATGTATATATATATTATATATGCCTTCAATTTTTCCCTTTATTGGCTCTTTCCATCTGCCCACTAGTGCTCAAATTTCCTCAGTTAAAAAGTCTCCCCTCTACCCTTTGGGTCTAGCTCTCTTCTCTTCATGGCAAAACTCCAAACTACACCTGACACCTCAACTTCCTTCTCTCTCCAAAGTCACCAACGACTCCTTCCTTCAGTGCCAAATACAATAGATTTTTAATCAGTCCTCATCTTTAACCTCTCTTCATCATTGACATGGTGGACCCTCTTTCTGGATACTCTCTTTACTCTTGGCTCCTGAGATACCACAAGCTCTGTATTCTGTTCCTACCTCCTTCCTTCATTGGCTCCTCATCCTCTCTCTGGCCCCTTAAAAATTGTTCTAAGAAATTCTAAGTGTTTTTGTCTTGGGCCTTCTTTTCCACTCTCAATGTTCAGTCCCTTGGAAATCTTATTGACTCCAAAGACTTCAGTTGTCAGCTCTGGATAGATGACTCTCAAATTTGTTTCCAGCCCTGACCTCTCTTCTAACCTCCAGACTAACTACTCCCCTGGATGTTCTGGCAATCTTCTAAGAATCTCATTCCAAGGCTTATAATTGTCTGAATCCCAACTTATTGTCCAAGGATTTCAGCTGCTTTTTTACTTTGGGCTCCAATTCTTTGATTTTTATTAATGTTTATATTTTCCTTGGTAGCTCAAACTCAACCTGTGGGGCCATCTCCAGTTGTCCTAGTATATATTTTGCCACTGGACCCAGATGGCTCTGGAGGAGAAAGTGAGGCTGGTGACTTTGCACAGCGCCCCCTCACTTAAATCCAATTCACTTGCAAGTCATGGCATCATCTTCCTGATGTCATGGTCCTTTTCAAGAAATAAGGATATACTACAACTACAACCCAGAGCATGAAGCTGGGGAAGACGCTAAGCTGCCCTACAAGGTTCCTGAGTCTGCTCGGCTCCCTGAGCTCACAGATCTGCTGTACCCAATCTCTGATTACTTTTCTCCTTCTGCTGTCCCTATAATGACTGGACACCCAAGTCTGAAATCCAGCCTCTCTTCCCTTTCTCTTGCCATTTCTAACACTCTAGACTAGTAGTGTCAAACTCAAAAATAGAAACAGGGGTCTCTAAACCATACATTAGGATCCCTGTGGGACACATATTATCTTAGAAAACCAGGCATGTTTACATATTTTTTATTAATTAATTAATTTTGTTAAATATTTCCCAAATAATTTGAATCTAGTTCAGGCTATACTCAGGAAGGTCGTGGGGCCAGTCCAGGCTGAAGGACACATGTTTGACACCTATGCTTTAGATCATAAACTTCTGGCTTTTATGGTCAAGGGGATGGAGTGGGGGTCTTAACAGGCTCCCCGGGACACAATTTCTACAGAAGAATAGGCAAATTTCAGAATAAGGTACTAGGTGAAGTTATATGACACACAAATAAAAAAGAACTTTCTAGACTCAGACTAAGCAACCCTTACAGTTACTTAGGGAAGATATCCAGGCCTGGGGAGAGGGGGGGCAGCTCTGCCTCAGCCTGCAGCAACCACTCCTTCCTGGCTCCAAAAAGGAATGGTGTCCCAAGTCCATTTACTTGCTGTCAGTTAATCAGGAACCCTCCTGAGAGCTGCGAGGGGTTTGGTGCTCTGCCACATAACTATATCAACCCTGAAATAACTCAGAGAGAAGATGGGAGGGAGCACATTCTGGACAGGGCTCCCATTCTCTCAGAAATAACAACCATAGACTCACAGAGATGGAAAGGGCCTCAGGGACCATCTAATCTAACCTATGTCTGAACAAGATATCCCCAACAAGTTGGCCACCTTTTTCTAGAAGACCCCCAGAGGCAGCCTATTCCACAGGGGGATAGTCCTAATTGTTAGGAAGTTTTTTTCCTGACACCAAACCTAAATATACCTCTCTACTTCCCTATCCCTGAGCATTATGACCTAAACATGTCAGCCTTCAATTCCCCAAGAGCTTCTTTTTCTTAAATGTAACTCAAACTCAACCTGTCCATGGCCACCACCTTTGTGGAGGCTCTCATTACCACCAGCGTGGACTCCTATGGTAGCCTCTTAATGGAACTTCCCACCTCCAATTCCCTGTTCTAACCCATAGTCCATACTGCTACCAAGGTAATCCTGCCTCTTGTATAGATGTCATCATATTACTCCCTTTACTCAAAACCCTTCAATGACCCTAGTGTCTCTTGAGGAAAGTTCAAACTTCTTTTCTCGGCATTCAAGGTCTCCACAAGATGGCACTACCTAACCTTTCCAATCTTATACTGCCCCTCTCCGTCTCCTGAACATACTTAATGTTTTCTGGTCTGCCTCTTCGCCTATTGCTTCTTCCTGGGTTTGGACTTTTCCTCTCTCTTCTTCACACATTGGATCCCTACCCATCCTTTAAAATCTAACTTGAATATCACCTCCTCCAGGAAGTCTTCCAGGACATTTCTTCTCCCTTTCTCTAGCACTTTGCATCTTTTTGCTGCCTATGTTATGTAGTGTTTTGCAATGGTCATCAGTCAAGAAGCATTCATTAAGGGCTTACTATGTGCTAGACACTGTGCTAAGCACTGAATTCTCTTTGTATGCGTTCCATTCCCCCAATGGAATAGGAACTTCACAAGTGCAGGAGCTGTGTCTTAACTCTCCATGGTTCTCATCACCCAATGAGACTCTCCCTTTACAAGTGTTTTCCAAATATCTGTTGAATTGAATGGCAGCCATCCCTCTAGTGGAGCCCCTGGAGTAGACTTGATCACCAAGGCGAATGGAAAAAGAGAAGTGAACCAAGGACGAACTGGTGGAAAGGGCTCAGAAGGAGGCTAGTGAATAAAACAGGGGTGGTTGGAGAGGTAGGAGGAGAACCAAGAGCATTCAAGGAGGGTTAGAATGAGAGAGGGAGATTTGCCAGAAGAAGGGCTCATCCTCAGTGGCCAGTGCTACTGAGAAACCAGGGAGGGTGGGGTCTAAGCAGGGGCCCCTGGGAAGGTCCACCAGGTAGAAGTGGAGGCCACCACCTGACCTTCATAGTCTTGCTTCTTTGTCAGATGTCTGCTCCAATGGAGGCCCAGAGCTCTGGGTCCAGCTCCCCACTGCCTTCGGCAGACAGGTAATGCCACTGGGACCTGTGTCCAGGCTGGGAGGAGGGGAGAAGGGATGGGGGTTGTGGATGCTGTCCACATGTGATTATCTCACTTTTTCTGCCCCTCTGCCCTGGCTCACTCAGGTCCTGGACTCAGAGCGAGTGGCAGGCCTGGTACCTGGATGTTAGAGCCCAGGTATTGTCACTGCGCTGTGGGCTGGAAGTATTGGAACAGCAGCTACCCCAGCCTCTGGTGAGTCTTTGGAGGACCCCCACACATATACACACAACATGCCCCCCATGAGCCCTTGCAGGCCCCACCCCCAACCGGCTCCCTATAGTTCTGGCCTCTAGCTCTAAATCTATGAGCCTGTGATCCTTCCTGTCCCCCACCCCCATCCCAGACTGTCCCCTGGCGAAGTTTTTCAGCACCTCCTCCCCAACATCTACCTTGTTTCTTCACCTTCTCCTACTCCTGGCCTATTTCCTTTCCTATCTGTGACTAGAGTCACCCCATGCCACTCTAGCCTATCCAGCTTTGGGGTCCTCTAGTAGAAGAGTAAATAGACACTGAGTGATTTACTGGGGAAGCTGCTGTGCTTGCTTATCCTAGACCTCCCCCCCTCCTCTCTTTCCTGGCTACTCTCCCCCTCCCCCACACCCCCCAACTGGCTGGCATCCCCCTCCCCTCCCTTCTTTGCCCTGCCGGCTTGCGAGGCTGAGGCCCCTTGGCGGGTTTCCCAGGAAACGGGCTGGCTGGCGGGGGAGTTGGGAAAGAGTTAAGGGGCTGGCCTGTTGTATGCTGTGTGCTGGGCTGGGGGCGGGGGGGTCAGGGTTGGGGAAGGGGTCAGGGGAGGAGGGGATAGGAGGGGGCGGGGGCTCCATCTGGCGGGCTGCACCTTAGGAAACACTGAGCCAAGATAGCTGGACCTACAGACTGATCGTGGGCTGGAAGGCTGGTGGGAGACCAGAGAGCTGTGGGCTAGTGAGGATCGGGGGGTTGAGGGGGGAAGCCAGACAAGGTAGGTGTAGGAAGTCCCCTTTGGGAAGGCAAGCAGGCCTGGGCAAGGGTGGCTACGGGGGCCCAGGAGGAGTGGGGCCCCAGGTTCCAAGCTCTGGCTTCCCCCAGCCTAGCCCTGGGCCCTTTGGCCTGGCTCCACCACCCGGTGGCCCCATCAAGAGGGTCTGGAAAGAGCCAACCCTCCTCCATGTACCCATCTCCTAACGGTCAGTCAGCCTGCTTGCCCACGTGGCCACCTGTCAGCTCTGCTGAGCGGGAGATAGAAAAAAGGGACTGGGCTCTGGGTCTTGAGGGCTCTTGGAGAGACAGAGACTACTGCCCTGTCCTGAGACGCCTCCTTTTTGAAGCCCTCTGGTATGTCCTCTGGTCCTCTGGGGCCTCCCTGCCTGGGAGCTGGGGGAAGGGGAGTTAGTGTAGAAAAGCTGGGGTGGGATTGGATGGGATGAGATGGGATGGGATGGGATGGCAGAGGAGCCTGGGAGAAGAAGCTCTAGGGAAAAGTGAACCTATGCAGGACCTAGAGGAAGGGGGCCATTGAGGAAAGGGGATCTGAGAGAGATATGGAAGAATGGAGAGTGCTGGAGAAATAGTGTGAATCAGGGGGGACCTGCCTTACTGTTTCCTCTGTAGGTGCCCAATGTGCCCCTCTGTGCCTTCTGCAGCGGGGGGTTGGGAACCAGAAGTGTCCTAACCACGTCAGGGTAGGGCAAGGGGAGGGAAGACGTTTATCCAGGTCATGCCCTGTGAGGGTATATTTAGATGCGGTCAGGAATTATGGCGTTCTGCTTCAGACACAGCATGCTTGCCATGTCTGCACTTAGGGTGCTCTTGGATGCTGACTTGCGCTGCTGCCCTTCCCACTCCACCACATGAGTAAATAAATGGGTGGGAGAGGACAGAGGTGTGCTGGTGACCTCCCGCCCCAGGTCTTGGGGCTTAGCATTCATTCTGCTGTTTGTCCTAGGCCGGATCCTATACCCCACTTAAGACTGCCATGGGTAACCCAGCATCCAGACCCAGCTGCCTGGGGGAGAAGGGCCACAGCTCGGAAGAGTTCCTGAAGGGTCAAGGGGGCAGCACTGGGCCAGGGCCAGGGCCTGGACCCAGGGCTGGCCTCTGTCACCCCCCAGCCCCACCACCTCCAGCCACTCCCCTCTCACCAGTGAGCCCATGGGCCTGGAGGGCCCATAGCACTCGAGAGGTGACAGAAGTGACAGAGGTCACAGAAACAGTGGTGACAGAAATCGTGGAGGTAACACGCTACCCAGGGGGCAGGCAGCCCACAGTCACCCGAACAGTGACCATGCTGAGTGAGAGTGCCGGACCTCTTGCCCCGGTGAGCACTGGTCCCAAGGAACTCTTGGAGTGGGGGGAAGGAGTACAAGAAGGGAGGGCATTATTGTCATTTGAGACTTTTGGGATTTAAGTAGCTGTTCCTGGCCCTTTCTCTAGGCACCCCAGTGGGCAGCCCTCCCTCCTGCTGAACCCCCTGAGCCCCCTGCTGCTCTCCAGAGCTGGCTGGATGACATGGAAGAACTACAGGCAGGACAGGGGCCCCCAGCAGCTGAGGTTAAGGTAGCCAGTGCCCAGCTACAGGAGCAAAAGGTAGGAAGACAAGGGAGCAGGGGGCAGGGGGCAGGGGGCAGGGGAGGGGAGGACATGGTGCATAAGAGGAGAGTGGGAGAGGGGAGGAGACTGTGCTAAAGTAGCCTCCTGCCTTTGCAGGCTCTGAGCCTGGCAATTTACATATTCTGGGCTCAGAGATCACTGACAGCGATTATAGATGCCCCCCTCCTTAAGTAAACACGGCCCCATTTACCCATCCACCCCCCACCCCTTGGAATGGTGGTAAGGGAGGCATGCTTTTTACTGTAATTCATTCATTTGTTCATTCATTCAATACATGTGCTGGGAACTGAGTGAGCACTGAGAGGGAGAAACAGAGATGAATAAGACAAGATAGGAGCCTGCACTTGAGAGAGGTGATGAGGGTCTGGATACAGCAGTAGCGACAGAAACAGAAATGAGGGACAGAACTGAAAAGCTCTGAGATAAGACAATGCTCATGAGGCTGTTGGAGCACAAGAGAGGAGGGGGCTTAAATGGATGACTTGGAGATTTGATGATGAGTGGCACCAGTTAACAGAGAGAGAAAAGTGAGAACAAAGAGCAGGTGGTTGATTTTTTTAGGAGTGGAGCTAGAGGAGATCAGAGGAATTAGAGCTGAAAGGAACTCTAGAGACCATTAGATCCCAGCTTTTCATTTTACAATGAAGAAACCGAGGCCCAGAGGAAGGGAAGGGACTTGTCCACGGTCACACAGAAATTATGAGTTTTGTTTGGGATTGTATAATTATCCACAAAATTGGAGCCATGATCCTGTGGTTGACACTGGGTTCCTGGACTTGCCACTTACTGAGCTGATATCTTACTGGTGATGGCCTAGTGTTGGTGGTAGTGGCCTAGACAACCATCTTCAAGGTCTGAGGGAAGGAGACCCTAAGCAGATATTGTCATTCCCCGCCCCACCCCACCACACACATACATACACAACTTCTTTCTACCCCTCCTTGGGACTAAGAGAATCTACTCTGTCTTCCCTGGTTGCCTCAAGGCTAGGCACCAGACAGAGTCATGGTAGAGTCAAAAGAACTTAACTAGTCTGTAGTCAAGCCCCATGAGGTGGGAAACAGAAATAAGACAAGCATAGCCAAAAGCAGGTTGTTCAGAGGTCCAAGGTCAGTGATATTTGCAGTTACTTCCAGACCTCATGCTGTGTTTTCCCACTGTCTTCCTGATTTTCTCCTTCTTTTCAACACCTGGTCCCAGGACTGCCCCTTTCCCTTCTTGCCATTCCCCCCGCTCCATCCTCCAGCCTGAAAGATTGGCAGCTGTCCTCCTCTCCACCACCTCTCCCCTTTTGGCAACATTGCCAGTAGTTCAGTTTTGACCTTCCTCTTTTTTTCTTCCTGTACAAGGAGCTGCTTTCCCACCTGTCTAGGGCAGGCAACAACAGCATGTTTCTAAAATCCAGCACCATGGACAAAGTCCCAGAAAGCCACATTGAGTTTGAGGACAGCCAAGGGGTAGAGAGATGTCGAGCAGGCAATTGAAAAATGTGGGTCTGGAGACTGGAGAAGAGTTAGGGCTGAAGTTAAGGGCATGGGAATCTTTAAAATCTCAGAATTAGAATGGATCTCAGAGACCAACTAGTCCAATCTTTGGCTAAATCATGAAGGCAGTCTGGTGGTTGATTTTCATTCTATCTTGTTGTTTGTCCTTCATTCTTGAAAAGGACCATGGTGTCAGGAAGGTCATGCCACGACTTGCAAGTGAATTGGATTTAAGTGAAGGAGGGCTGTGTAAGGTCACCAGCTTCACTTTCTCCTCTGGAGCCATCTGGGTCCAGTGGCCAGATATAAATCAGGATGACTGGAGATGGCCCCTTTTCTATCTGGCCTCCACCTGAAGCTTAGTAGAGTCAGAAAGACAGGCATGAGTTTGAACTCTGCCTCTGACGCTTATTAGCTATGCAGCTATATGCAAGTTTCTTAATTTTTCAGCCTCAATTTGTTCATCTGTAAAAAAAAAAAGAAGGGGGATAAAAATAGCACTTATCTTTTTGTTGGGATGATCGAATAAGATCAAATCTGTGAACTTCCATATTGTTAGCTATTATCATTTCCTCACTTGTAAAATTGGGGGGATTGGACTAGATTACAGGGGTAGGAAACCTGTAACTGTAAAATTTGGATTCAGTCAAAAGGCTGCACTTAAAGACTTAGAAGGCCACATGTGGCCTTAAGTCCGCAGGTTCCCCACCGCTGGGTCACTAGAAGATCTCCAAGGGTCCTTGCAGCTCTAAATCTATGCTTCTATTTACCTCCACAGTGGAACGAGATTATTCCTCAAAGCAGCTCATTTTTGAACAATTCTAATTGTTAGGAGATTTCTTCTTATGTTGAGCCAAATGCTGCCTTCCTGTAACTCCAATGTCCTCCCATGACAGGAAAGTGGTAGTTGGAGCCCTGGGAATGGATACGCTCTTCAAGAACAAGGGAGTGAAGAGAGGAAAAGGCTGAGGATGAAGCCTTGTAGAATGCAGAAATTTAGGGGACAAGTGGCAGGAGGAAGGAAGGCTAATGTAGGAGACTCTCTCCTGTCTCTCTGACCACTTCTTCTGTGTTAGGAGCCATCAGAGAGTTGGACAAGAATGACTAGAGTGTGGAGTCTGTAGCTGAAAGAGGAGAAAGAATAACAAGAAAGAGGGTAGGCAAGCTGCATTGGCCTCTTCAGGGATATTTGGTGATGAGGTCCTTAGAGATCTTGGAGGGAGCAGGGATTTTTTAGGGGGTGATGGAATATTTGGTGATGAGGTCCTTAGAGATGTGGGAGGGAGCAGGGTTTTTTTTTGAGAGGGTAGAATATTTGGTGATGAGGTCCTCAGAGATATTAGAGGAAGCAAGGGTTTCAAGGGTTGGGTGGGACATTTGGTGATAAGGTCCTTAAAGATCTCAGAGGGAGCAGAGATTTTTTGCAGTGGATATTTGGTGTTGAGGTCCTTAGAGAACTCAGAGGGAGCAGGACTTTTTGGGGGGGGGATTAGTCAGTTAGAAGTCATACTCTAAAGTGCTGAGAAATGAGTGGGTGCTGAAGTAGAGGCAATGAGTATGGCCAACCCTTTCCAGAAGTTTGGCAGTGGAGAGAGATGGGACAGTAACTTGAGGCTGTCACAGAGACATGGGAAGATCTTTCATTTGGTCAGTGATTTAACAAGTAATTATAAAGTGGCTGCTGTGTACTGAACATTGCTCTAGTCACTGAGGATGGTTTCTGTGTAATAGGAAGGTTGTTTTGTATGAAGAGAGGGAGAGATTGAAGATGCAAAGAAAGAACGAAGGGAGAAGGCAGGAGGGGGTGAGATCAAGGACACAGAAAGAAGGGTCAGTGTTGGGAAGGCGGTGATGCTCCTTTTCCTCTGAGACAGAAGGGAAGGAGGGGAGGATGGGTAGAGACTCAAAGTTCTGAGATAGAGGGGTAGTGGAGAGATTAGGCTCCCATGACATCGTTCCCCACCCCCACCCCTACCCCCACCCCCTTAGAGAAGTTAAATGGGACTCAGCTCATTCACAAACCTGCTCAACCGTCTTGGGAGGAGACTTCCTGAGGGCTGAGCGGAGACCCCATCTCTGCCCTCGGCTTGGGACTGCCCACCATGGCTGCCCCAGCTCCTGAAACGGCTGCTAGAGGAGGGCAGGCCCCGCATGGAGCGGCTCCTACAGGACGCTCGGGAACAATCAACCGAAGGAGGCCAAAATGAAGAGAGCAAGACCCTCACTGGGCTCCAGAAACAGTGGGACCAGCTGACACAGAAGGCAGAGGCCAGGTGAGGGGCTTTGAGAGATGGGTGCCTGAGGCTGGGGGCATGATGAATGAGTGGGGTAAGGGAGGACTAAGGCTAGTATGATGCGGTGAAGACCGCCGATGGAAGCCAGGGGAAAGACGCTGTGTGGAGTGACTAAGGCTAGGAGGGGGCTTCCTGAAATGGAAATGCTGATGTGTGGTGGGAATGATGGAGAAGTGGTGAGAGGGAGACATTGAGTCAAGAGGAGGGTAAATGAAGGAGACTAAAGTCAGAGAGGCTAACTTGAAGTTAGGAAGGGGTGATATGGACAGGGACAGCAGCTTTATAAAAGTACTTTATAAATAGTACTTATCATTGGTAGAATATTGAGAGAGCCTGAGAGTGGCTGGACTGTTTCAGGGACAGGAATGGGGGGTAAAGATTGAGGCTGGAAGGAGGTGGAGATGAGGGAGTGGGGCTGGGTTAGGGTTACTCTGCTCCTCCTTTTTTGGTCCTAGATGGAGGCTCCTTGAGCAGTTAGTACCCGCAGCTCGGAGTTTCCAAGCAGCCCGTGATACCTTTGTGGCCTGGTTGAGTCCTGTTGAGCGGCTCCTGGCTCAGCTCTGGTGGGAGGAGCCTGGAACTGGCCCCCTCCAGGGTGCCCTGGAGCAGGTTCAGGTATGAGGGAGAAGACCATCCTCCTTGGGACATGAAAGCCCCTTCCTCAGCTAGTGCCTGTTAAGCACATAGTTCTCTTGTGATCCTTGGCAGGGTGTATGTGAGGAAGTCCGGCAGAAGGCTTCAGACATGGAGATTGTTCGAGAGACGGGTCAGAGGCTCCTGGAACTGGTGGTGGGTGAGTTAGTGGCTGAGAGTGGGCAGGACTCTTTTGCTTTCCTGTCACCAGCTGACAAGTTGGGAGCCCCTTTCCTGAACCCAGGTCACCTTCCCCCACTTTAGCCCCTAAATGGTGGTACCCCCACACCAAGACTTCCTGTCCTAGATGACCTATCTGGCTAGGAGGGCTTGGGAAGATGAGGCATCATGGGGAAGACAAAAAAGTGGAATGAGATACAGAATTAAAGGACCTGAGTTCAAATTATTGCTTTTTATGTGACCTTGAACAAATCACTTAACCACCCTGGGCCTCTATTTTCTAACTTGTAAAATGGAGAGGTTGGTTGGTTTAGACAGGGATTGGCAAATTATAATCCCAGCCTAGCAACAGTTCCGGCCCATTGCTGGTGTTTATACAATCCCCGAGCCAAGAAAGATTTTTACATCTTTAAAAACAGTAATGTTTCGTTTAAAAATGCAAAAAAAAAATCCCAACCCCAAAATCCATTCTCAGCTTGAGCCTAGATTTGGCCCTGAGCTTGTGGACTCCTCGACTACATGATCTTTAAGGTCCTCTCAAAGCTCGGATTCCAGCGTCTGATGAGTGTGCAGGTAGACTAGGCACAGATGCACATCCCAGTTACAGAATCCAGCTTACAGAATCCCTCTTCCTAGGGAACTTCTCTGTTCAGGCCCTTCTGTCCAGGCCGTCTTCTCTCTGAGAAAGTCCATTGGTTCTCTATTCCCTAACCCAGCCCTAGAGAGGAAGTGCAGTGTAGTTCTTAAGCCTCCTGTGAAGCCATGAGCCCTGGGGCTGCCTCCTGCCCTGTTCCTGTTCCCTTCTGACCTCTTCCAGCGTCACATCCAACCACTTCTTGTGAGGGACAGTCACTGGGCACTCCGTGGGCCCTGGCTCCCCTCTATTTACTTTAGCGCCAACAGTATGCCCTTGGAGCTCATGTTGGGATCTCTGTCATCCTCACCAAGTTAGGTCTCAAAGTCAGACTAATGTCATTTGTTTGTTTGTCTTGACAAGGTACCTAGGTAGATCAGAGGAGTGTTATTTTCTTTTTGCCTTTCTTTGTGTCCCTGTTGCTTACTCACCACAGTACCTGGAACCTAGCAGGTGCCTAATAAGTGCTTGTTGACTTGACTGTAGGGGTAGTGTATTTGGATTTCAGGAAAGCATTTGACAGTATCTGAGAGCACAGAATCCCTCCACTATCAAGGTATGGACAAAGCCCGTTCGTTTAAGTTTGGCTGAGATAAGCCTGGGGTTTTTCAAAAGGAGCTTAATTAGAAAACTGAGGGAAAGTCCAAAGAAATGACAAAAACCCAGAAAAGGAGGCATTCATAGAGTCCAGTGCCCTGGTTTTCCAGTGACCAGAGGCATTGATACATCACTTGATAGCACAGCTTGCATTAGGCAGCCCAGCCCTCTGACTCTCACTGTTGGGAAGTTGCCGCAGCCACGGTCCCCAGCAGTGTCTCCCTTTCTTGGGGACCATCGGGTGATTAGCAGATTAATAGGCAATCTCCAGTGGAAGAACCCTTCTCTGGGCTACATCAGCCTATAGCAATGTGCAGGGCAGACACTGAGGGCCTGGGGTCCAGCCAGAGGGTTGGCTGGAGTCACTGGCCCTCTCAGTCTCTTCTAAGCTCTCTGTTATACCCTTGACCACAATGAAAGAGGGCAGGGGAGGTGTCACTGATCATTTAGCCCTCCAGTCCATGGGTTGCTTGCTGCTGCCATGGGCAAGCTCAACTCCTTATTGTAAGAAGATCTAGTTCCAGCTTGTCTTGGCTCAGTTAAAGGAGAAAAGGGCGTCTCTGTCTAAATCAGGATATCTGGGGAAACAGAGGTCCAGAGACACCAGTCAGAGGAGTGGGCGGCAGCTGCCTTGGGAAGGAACTGGGTCGTGAAAGAGGGGAAAGCTCAGCTGAGGGAGTACAGGGGCCCACCCATCCCACCTGAGCCTTACCCAGAGCACACAGGTAATAGATAAAGGATCCCCCAGAAGCAAGAACCCTGTTGTGCCCAGCTTAGGAGCCAGCTGTCACTGAGAGTTCTGTTCAGTGTTCAAAGCCCTGTTTAGTCTCAGGTCCCTGCAATGGGAGGGAGTTATTCACCACAGTGCCCACAGGAGTCTCTTAGTCTCTGTTCCCTGTGTCTCCTGCACTCCTTTCCCTCTATGACTGTGCCCTGGGGCCCATTCGATAATAATAATTATAATTATAATAACAACTAGCATTTATATAATGTTTTCAGATTTTCAAAGGACTTTACAAATATTGCTTCATTTTATGCTCACAACAGTCTTGGGTGGTAGGTGCTATTGTGTCCATTTTACAGAGAAGGAAACTGAGGCAGATAGTGACTTGTCAGGATCATACAGTTAGGAAATGTCTGATGCTGAATTTGAACTCAGATCTTCCTAACTCCAGGCCCAGTGTTCTATTTACTGTGCCACCTAGATTCCAGTCAAATTGCTTTGACTGTGCCCCCGGTGCTCCCTGTGTCCCCCGCAGCTCCCTGAGTCCCAGCTCTATGACCCCTGTGTCCCCATCTCCTGTGTCCTGGCCTGGGACCTCCCATGAGAGTATAATGCTCTGTGGGCTCTAGGGGAAGAGGCCCAGCTGGTACGAGAACAGCTCGAGGAGCTGCGGGTACGGTTGCTGCTGGCTGGACAGAGCGGGGCCCACATCAGACTTCGGCTGGAGCAGACTCTGGAGGCAGCCACTCGACTGCGGCCATCTGGAGAGCTGCCACCACCTGCAGCCTGGCTGGGAAGGCTGGAGCAGGCATGGGCAGCAGCTGAGCCTGGCGAGCAGGAGGACAGAGAGCAGGTGCCCAGGGAGGATGCAGGGTGGGGAGGGCAGGGACAGAATGACGAGTCCAGCAGTAGGATGGGAAGGAAGGAAGGGCACAGGGAGACAGCCCCTTCTTCCACTCTCTTCTCTCTTCCCTGCCTCAGTTGCGGAAAGCCATAGGGGAGGAACTGGGCCGCCTGGACATGCTTGGGCAGCGGGTAGAAGAGCTGAATGGAGTGACCCTGGAGGCTTCTGCACTTCAGGCCCAGCTAGGCCAACACAAGGTAGGCCCTCCTATACTCACTGACCAACAATCCCCTCTAACACTTACTACCCATGACTTTGGGCAAATCACTTACATTTCTGGGCCTCAGTTTCCTCATCTGTGAAATGAGAGCCTCTGAGAGGCTCTAGAACTCTGGCACTCTGATCCTATAGTCTCCTCCATTCCAGGGACAGACAGATGGATAGGTGGGGACACTGATCCTGGGACTGTGAGGGGCTGGGTAGAGGCTCCACTTTCCCTTCCTTTCCTCCCCCTACCAAGGGGGCAGGATAGGCAGAATAGGGAAAGAGGAGAGTAAACCCCTCCATTCCTAAAGGGGCCTCTCCTGTTCTCCTCCAACTGCGTGACTCTCATCTGCCTCTTTTCTCCCCTTCCTCCTTCAATCCTGCTTCCCCTCTTGAACTTACCAGCTACTGGCTGCGGAACTCTTGCAGCAGCAGGAATTAAGGACCCGCCTCCTGGGACTCTTGGGGGCTGGAATCCCCAGCCTCTGCCCCTCTGAGGAAAAGGAGCAACTACAGGTGAGTGGTGGGACCCTGGACTGGGGCTGGAGCACCTAGGCTCTCCCTGCCTGGGCTCCTAAGAGTTAAGCCTGGTCTCTGGGTCCTGACTGCAATCTAGCCTGATCATCACTGTGGCCACCCCAAGGCAAAGGCAGCAAGAAGAGTACACTGCCTCCTGATGTCCAGTGGGGCCCATTCCCACCATCTCCCACTTCTCCTGTCCTCCCTCCCTCTTCTCTCCCCTCAACATGGGCCAGAACCACACCTGTGCCACAGCTAGATGGTGACCTCCTCTTTGTGTACCCCTCTTTGTCTTTGTTCCACCTTCTTGAGTCCTGGGTCCTGTTGACCCAGGACTTTTGACCTTGCTATTGACCCACTAAGTTTTTTTTCATTCACTTAATGATTTGGAATCATTTAGTAAGGACAGTAAGTCATGATTTCACTAAGAACAGCTCTCATTGGATTAATGTCATTTCCTTTTTTGATAAGGTATCTAGACTGGTAGATCAGGAAAGTTCTGGGTTTGGGTTTTTTTTTTTTGCCTTTCTTTGAATCCCTAGTGTTTAGCACTGTAGCTAGAACATACTAGGTATTCAGTAAATGGTTGTTGACTTGACTTAATGACTCTAGGCACCACGTACTTGAATTTCAGCAAAGCAGTTAACTTGTGCTATGCTTGTTGAAAGGTTTGAGAGATATAATCTGGACTAGTAAAAACTCATTTAGGTATGGATTCAAAGCAGATTCAACGACAGATTCATACTTACAGGTTGGGTAACCCTAATTCAATTCAATTAATAGGTCAAAGTTGACTCATAGAGAGGTCTGTAGTGGAATGCCTCAAGAATGTGTCTCTGCGTCATATGTTATTCAACAAATTTATCCATCATTTGGATAATGGCATAGATGTGGCCTATATATCAAATTTGCAAATGACACAAAGCTGGGAGAGATTGTTCACACATGGGGTGATAAGGTCAGGATTCAAAAAGAACCAGAAAGGCTAGAATGATAGCCTGAAATGTCACAAGACGAAATTTCATGGGAATAAATGTAAAAATCCCACCCTTGGGTTCAAATAATCAACTTCACAGAGAAAAGATAGAGGAAGTATGGTAAGACAAGCTATTAGTCAAGGGGTTTTAGTAGCTGTCATGTCAAGGCAAGTCAGTGGTATGACACTGCAGCCCCAAAAGCCAATGTGATCTTAAAAGAAAGAGTGTCCAGAACGAGGGAAGGTGTGTGTGGTGCGTGTGTGTGCAGAGGTGTGGAGGGGGGAGGTGACAGCCCTGCTATTCTCTGCTCTGGTCAGACCACATTTGGATGTTTAGTCTTGGATGCCACATTTTAAGGAGGAGAAGAATGTACAGAGGAAGGTGACCAAGATGGTGCCCTCTCAAGGATGGTGCCTTTACTGGAGACCGTGCCATCCAACCCAATCCAAAGCATTTATTAAGCACCTAATGCGTGGCAATGATTTGGCACAGCGGATAGAGCTGGAGTCAGAAAGAACTGATTTCATTTCTTGCCTCATACTTACTATCTGGGTAACCTTGATCAAGTCACTCAGCTTCTGACTGCCACAGCTTCCTAACCTATAAAATGAGGAGAATAAGGGTACCTACCTCCCAAGTTTGTTATAAAGATCAAGTAAGATAATTGTAAAATAAATTGTAAAATCCTTAGCATAGGACTTGGTACATACTAATCGCTGTATAAATGTTTGCTATCATTATCGGCATCATCGTTATTACTATTATCTAGGTGTTGAAGATCCAAAGGAAAAACAGAACAGAATAAAGCCATCCCAACCTTTGAGGTGGGGGGCGGGGAAGGGGGACTTACGACACGTAGACAGATAAGTTCGTATGTCATGATTCGAGGATGGAGACAATGCTAACAACCGAGGTGAATCAGCAAAGGCTGCCGCTAGGGGGTGGGACGTGAGCTGTGCGTTCTCAAGGCCTAGGGGGCAGCCTGTACCAAGGTACCAAGGCAGGAGGTAGGGTGGCAAGTTTGGCAAGCAGCGAATGGGCCTGTTGGGCTAGAACGTGAAGTATGTAAAGGGAAGTAATGCAAAAGCAGCCTGAGAAGACAGGCTGGGACCAGCGCGGGCAGATTCCAAAGGAGAGTCTGCTGAAGGAACCAGGGAGATATAACTTGGAGAAGACCAGGTTGGGGCATGCTAGCTATGTTCAATTATTTATTGGAAGGGCATTAGGTTTTTTTTTTCCCTGCTTGACCCCAGAGGGCAGAACAAGGAACAATCTGTTAAGTTACAGAGAGGCAGATTTAAGTTTGATGTAAGGAACAACTTCCTAATGATGAGGGCTGTCCAAAAAAAAAAAAAAAAAGGGAATGGATTGTCTACCATCGCTAGAAGTTTTCAGATTGATGCTAGTTGGATATGATGTAGAAGAGATTCATGGTCAAAATGCAGGTTGGACCAAATGGTCTCCCAGGTCCCTTCCAACTCTGAGATTCAATTAATGTCCATTCAAAAAATATTTAGAAAAGTATCTACTGTGTCCAGAGCCCTCAGCTGTTACAGCTTCAATAATTAAAGGCCCCTGTTCTCACAGAGCTTAGATTTAAGTATCGAGTACGACCCATACACAGACAATAATACAGGACCTACCATGATAAGTGCATCTCAAAGGGCAAAGTACTCTATGAAAGCTGAGGGAGAAGGGTCTTACCTGTAGGAAATCAGGGAGGCTTACTGGAGGAGGTGTCCATTGAGTTAGGTCTTAAAGGATGAATAGGACTTCAACAGGCAAAGATGGGAAGGGACCAGGCAGAGTGTCCTCAGAGTCTGCATGTCCATCAGTGTCCTTGAGTTACTGAATCTTGTCCCATTTCACCCACAATCCCTAAGCTCCTAAGTTGGGTATACTCCATCTCCTCTGGCCCTGTCTATAGGAAGACCTGGAGCTCCTTCGGGGTCGGGCTCAGGAGGCACAACAGAACAGTACTGCAGGAGTGTTGTGCCGAGAGCGGGCCCTCTCCCTGCTAGCCCAGTTTGCTGAGGCCCAGGGCGAACTGGCCCCATGGCTGGAAGAGGCCCAGGACATTGTGGCCCATCTCAACCCACATGCAGCTGCTGGCAGCCCCGAGGCCTGCAGGGAGCAGCAGGAATTGCTGCAGGTGAGTCTGGGGGAGAAGGGGCCAGACTGGGCACCTGGAGACCTCAGGGGAGACAGCTGGTTAGGGAGATATACTATTTAGACAGTGGAAAGGGGTGGGAATCCTCCTGCTCCCTTAATAAGAACTGCCTTATCTGAAGGACCATGCAGAGTAGTAGTAAGAGCCCTGGATTTGAACCCAGAGGATCTGGCAAGTTACTTAACCTCTGTGGGACTCAGTTTCCTCCTCTGTAAAATATTTAACTTCTGTGGGACTCAGTTTCCTCATCTGTAAAAAGAGGGGGTTGGAGCACATGGCCTGTGAAGTTGCTTCCAGCTCTAAGCTTATAAAAAGAGAAGAGGCGGTGTCCAGAGTTTGGATTTCCCTTGACTTCCCCTCTCCTCGCCTTAGACTTGACCTAGCAACCCTTTCTCCAGCCAAAAGGAGCCCAGGCTAGGATCACTCAGGACAGGACATGCCAGTAATTGGTCCCAGCCTCAGTGCCCACAGTTTCTGGCAGCCTTCTTGCTCCCCATCTTCAGAAGGCCTCAGAGGGTCCCTACTCCTACGAATGTTCCCCTGCCAGCTTTTAAAGTCCTAGATCCTTTGTCTCCCGTTGTCCTTCCTCATTCTCTCCCTGACTCTCCTCCTCTCCAAGTCCTTCATCTGGAGAACTGAGGGTGTCTTCTCTTAGTCCAGAGGGACCCGAGTGGACTTTAATTGGGAGGATGTTTATTAGAGATAGAGAGGGTCTGAGGGAAAGGGGAAGAGAGTGAATGCCCCAGAAGGTAGATGGAGGCTGATGAGTGGTGAAAGCCAGGAGGAGTTGGGGGATGAAGTGTCTTGGAAGCCTTTGTCTCCTATTTCCCAGTCTATCCATTCCGCAGCATCTTCGAGAGGCCATTGCAGAGCACAGGCCCCTGGTGGGGAAGCTGCAGCGGGTGTTTGTGCAGCTGAAGGACCTAAATCCAGGCCAGAGCACACCCTTCCAGGAAGCCTGGCGGGCAGCTGAGGAGGAGCTGGGGGCCCTGAGGGCCCGAGTGGACAGTGTGGCAGCCACTCTGGGGCAGACTGTGCCCCAGTACACTCAGGTGGGGGGGGGGGCTACAGCTGCAGGGAAGGCAGGGCAAGAATGGTGGAGGGGCATAGGATGGGGTAGGGCCAAAGCTGGGAGAGGCGTGGCTAAACGGAAAGGCTGAGAAGGGGGAGGAGCTGACAGACAGAAAGCAGGTGGAGCTAAAGGCGTAACTGTAACTGGTCCAGGGATGAAGGCTCTGACTTTGTAAAGAGGGGTGAAAGTGTAGACAGGATTCAGGAGGGTATGAGAGGTTGTCTTCTGGTCATTTGTCACCTTGGTGGACAGATAGTCACAGCAATGCCCCTCTGTCCCCTTCTCCCCATGTTCCCAGTTGAGTGAAAGGCTGGCCCGGTTGGCAGAACAGTTGGAACAACTAGCCCGGAGAGTGGAGAACGTGGGGACCGTCAGGGCTGATGCCCAGCGCATCCGGGAGCAGCTTCGGGAGCAAGGCCTGCTACTGAGCGAGCTAGAGCCCGTGGGCGCAGCACTGGACACTGCCCGGGCTCGAGCCCAGGAGCTGGGGGCTGGGGTCACTGGGACCCTGGATGAAAGCCCCGAGGCTGGGCTAGGGCCTCGAGGTATGAGGCTGGGTTGGCTGGTAGGGCTAGGGGCCCACCCAGGATGTGGGATGGGCCAGACTGAGACAGGCCAGACCAGGTTGGGACATCTGAGGCCTTCCTCTGGCTGCTTGTCTTATAGAGTGGCTGGACAGGGTCTTCTCCCCTTACTCTGTCCCATCCTCTATTAGCAGTGCTTCAGGCTGAGGCTGATCGCTTATGGGACCGCTGGTCAGGGATGCAGGCTTCAGCCCAGGAACGGGCCAGCTGGCTTCGGGTTGTGCTGGCACTGGCCGAACAATTCTGGCAAGGCCTAGCTGACCTGGCCACTAGTCTGGCTGATACCCAGCATCTGGTGCTGCATATGGAGGATGCTGGGCCAGAGCCCGAAGGCATCCGGAACAGGCTTAGTGCCATGCAGGTATCTGCTGGACCATATCGGGGTAAGGGGTAGGAATACCCACTCCTTTCTTTTTTTCTCTTCCCCTTTATTCTTTTTCTTTTACCCCCAGATCCCAGAAAATCTCTAAGGGCAATTTCCTTCCCAGGAGGGGGTGGGCACTTAGGACCTTTGTGAGGTACCCTAAGAGTAGGTTCTTTGGGGAAGAGGGATACTGTAGTCAATGCCTACAAAGCTTAGATTTAAAGGTCAAGATGATCTTAATGACTGCCCTGTCTCTCCTCAGGCATTGAGAGAAGAGGTGGATGGACTACAGAGTGAGCTGGACGCCCTAGGGGCCCTGGGCCAGGAACTTCTGTCTGCCTGTGGGGATGGGGACCGACCTGAGGTTACACGAAGCATGGATGAGGTGAATGGGCGTAGAAGAGGGATAGGGAAGGAAGACTTGTAGGGCAGGAATAGGGGATCAGGCCCACTCTGTACCAGGGCTGTTTCCCACAGAGACTGTTACTAAAGGTCTCAACTCACACAGATTTGTGATCTCATCAATTTGTATGGTCCCCTCCAATGATGCAGATAGCAGCCCATCCATGCCTGTCCATCCCCTTTCTAAAATTCCAGTCCTCCTATAAATGTGCCACAGATGCTTTGTCCATCTTGCTGGAGCCCTTCTTTGGATTCTTCTAATACCTTAAACCGGCTGCTCACCTCCCATCCCTTGCCCTCAGCACATGATCAGTCCATCTACAATCCATTTCCCTAATAACATCCTTTCCTCCTATTCTCCAGAGTCCCTTGTTTGTTATGTATCACGGCTTGTTCACATCCATGAGATACCTCTCCAAGGCCCTCTGTTTTTCAGTCCATAAGCATTTATTAGACACCTAGTGTGCCAGGCACTGTACTAAGCATAGGGGATACAAAGAAAGGCAAAAGACAGTCCCTGCTCTTGAGGAGTCTAATGGTAGAGACACCATGAAAGCAACTGTGTGCAAACAAGAGATATCCAGGACAAATGGGAGATAATCCCAGAGAGTAGACACAAGAATTAAGAAGCATCAGGAAATGTTTCCTGTAGGAGGTGGGATTTTAGCTGAAGCATGAAGGAAGCTAGGAAAGCCAAAAGGTAGAGACTAAGAGGTAGAGAATTCCAGGCATGGGCAACATACAGTAAAAATGCCCTGGGTGAAGAGGTGGAGTATCTTGCGTGGGGAATAGCAAGGAAGCCAATGTCTTGTGAGCACAGGGTATATGGAGAAGAGTAGGGTGTCTAGGAGCCGGGGAAGGTAGGAGGGGACCAGGTTATGAAGGGATTTGCACGATATTCGTTATTCATTTTCAGTTCTTCTGAGACCATTGTGTTCCATTGAGGCCATAGTGAGGCCATAAAGAAAGCTGACAGAACACTGGTATTTAAAAGACAGGCCTTTGTTTCTAGGGGAAGTTTAAGGCTGTTAAAGAAGCTCTGCTGTTTCCTGAAGGCAATTCAGCCCCTTCCCTCTTCCTGTCTAATCCTGCACCCAACTTGTACATTTTTACCCTTTGTCCCATGCTGACAGGCAAGCTCTACAGATCGTCCATCCAACTGCATTTCATAGTCTGGGAAATAGACACCCTGCCTTTATCCAAGGGAGCTAAAAAAATCCAGTGTGGTCTTAGACTGAATTAAAAGAGGAATAGTGTCCGAGAGGAAAGAGCAATAGTCCTATCCTAATCAGACCGCATCTGGAATGTTGTGTCCACTTCTAAACCCCTCAACTGCAACTAAGTGACATGGTTGATTGAGTGATGGGCCTGGACTCAGGAAGACTTGAGTTCAAATCCAGCCTCTAATACTTACTGGCTGTATGACCCTGAACAAGTCACTTCACCTTTGCCTGCCTCGGTTTCCTCCTCTGTAAAATGGGCATAATAATAGCACCTACCTCCCCAGGTTGTTGTGAGGAGCAAATGAGATAATGATTGTAAAGCGCTTAGCACAGTGCCCAACATAATGCTATATAAATATTATTATTATGGTTATCTATGAAATGTGAATATAATAGCACTTACATCCCAGGGTTGTTATGAGGAGCAAGTGAGATGATTGTTAAGCACAGAGTCTAACCCATAGCTATTTTATTAGACGTGGTGGGTCACCCCATCAGAGTAGTGAATACCCCATCACTAGAGAGCTTTAAAATATTCCCTTTTTTTTTCAAAGAACAAAAATCAGTTTCCTCCTCCTCCCATTCCAGAAAAAAAAACAAGAAAAACAAAGCAAAACCCTTGTAATAAATATTCACAAGTCAAGTAAAAAATATCACATCATAGGAAGCACTTGGACAAACCAGAATGTGTCCAAAGGAAGGTGACTGGGAAATCTTGGGGACTTCCGCCCACATCCCAGGAGAATCACTTAAAATGGAGAGTCTTAACCCAGAGAGGATTAGGAGCATAATAGCTATAAGCATCTGAAATATTTCAAGTATTTGAATTGAAATATTTCAAATATGGTCATATGGTAGAGGGATTAGCTTTGTACGGCTTGGGGCCCAGAGGGCAACATGGGAACAATAAGTGGGAAGCATGCAGAGGCAGATTTTTTCAGCTTCTTATAAGGACAAGTTTCCTACCAGGCTGAGCTTCCAAAGTAGATGGGTTGTCAGAAGCTTCAGTGAGCTCTCTGTCACTGGAAGTCCTTCTAGTGGAGGCTGGATGACAACTTTGGGGAGGTGAGGTAGAGGGGACTCTTGTTGGGGGAACAATGGAACCTTGGAGTTCCCTTTCAGTTGAATAAATCAAGAGCTGGCCAATGATGATGCAATCTTGGGCTACATTTAGAGAAGCAGAGAGACCAGAACTTGGCAGGGGATAGAACTATCTGTCATACTTTGTCCTGGTCAGACCACATCATGAATATTGTGTTCAGTTTTTGGCACCGCATTTCAGAAGGACTTTAATAAACTAGAGAGCGTCCAGAGGAGGGCAGCCAGAATGGTGAAGGGCCTTGAAATGATGCCACAGGAGGATCTGTTAAATGAACTGAAGATATCAAAACTACAGAAGTGAAGATTTAGGGGAGGGGAGACATCTGTCTTCATATATCAAAAGGCTTTCATATAGAAGGATTAGACTGTTCTGCTTGGCTCCTAGTCATAGATTTTTTTTAAAAAGACTTTTTCATGTTTATTCAAACAAGTACAACAGCTGATATTAAAAGATGTCTACCATTAGTGTCTTAATGGTTAACTTTTTTTCATAATTGATTTCCTTTCTTGGTTAACCATATCCCAACTTTCTGAGTCAAAAAGCATTTGTTAAGTGCTTACTAAGTTGTACCAGGCACTGTGTTACACCCTGAGGACACAAAGGTAGGGGGAATCTTGCCTTCAAGAGTTCACAGCCTAATAGGAGAGATGATATGCCAATAACTAGGTAAGGTAGGGATAGGGCCAAGACCTGGGATTTCATTATTATAGAGAAAACTCTCTCTACCAGCATAAATCAATACTTTTGGTTTGATTTATAGTCCTAGACATTTGCCTCAAGTACTAAAAGGTCAAGGGACTTACCTACACAAGCTCACATAGCCAGCATGTGTCAGAGACAGGCCTTGAGATTAGGTCTTCCTGCCTTTAAGGCCAGCAACAAAATTAATAGAATATTTTGGAAGATAACCTCAAAGTGGAAGGTCTGAGTCTGGTGGGTTGGGAGGTTGGGGAAGCAGGAAAGGTCTTCCGCAGAAGACGAGATATAAGTCCCCTTCCAGGTCTGAATCAATGATCCTGCAATCCTAAGTGTCTTACTCAGGATCAGAGATTTTGAAAGCAGTGAGATTGGGGCTCAAAATCAGGAGCAATGGATAGAAACTGCGGAGATAACATAAAGAAAAACATCCTTATGATGAGAGCTGGCCAGAAGTAGAATGGGCCTCTTCAAGAGATGGTGGGTTCCTTTTGATTGGAAACTTTTAAGGAAAATTGTATAAGAGATTCTCGTATAGGTTAGTGTTCAGCTAGAGGGGCTTCTATGGTTTCTTCCAACCTTGAAATCTTGTGATTCTGAGAGTCTATGATTTTGTTATCACTGCTTTCCTTTCGAAGTGTTTACCAACTATCCCTTAAACTCAAGAATTAACCCAAGAATTGAAGTCAAAATTGTTGAGTTATAGTTTGAAAAATGAGCCTTCTTCCCCTTCTGGAAAACCAAGGTGACACTTGCCTGTCTCCTGTTATGTGGCACCTCTCCGGGTCTCCATGTTTTTATCACAAATTAGCAGCACATTTCTCAGTTCTGTCAGGACCCTGAGATATAGTTCATTTGAGGCTGGTAACTGGGATTCATCGAAGAAAGCTAGGGGTTTCCTTAGGTGATTTCAGTTTCCTGTTAAGCATTTTTATTTAATCCTTTTGATTCCAAAGATTATTTTTTTGGAGGGATAGGAGAGGCAGGGCAATTGGGGTTAAGTGACTTGCCCAAGGTCACACAGCTAGTAAGTATGTGAAGTGTCTGAGGCTGTATTTGAACTCGGGTCCTCCTGACTTCAGGGCCAGTGCTCTACTCACTGCGCCACCTAGCTGCCCCTAATTCCAAAGATTAATTTCCCTGGAAGAGAAGATAGAAATAAGAGCAGAGTCATTCTCTCTTTTTCCTGGCATCCATGATCATTTTCCCATCTACACACAGGTTGCAGTCCTATCCTTTCTTGCTCCTCCTCCTGTCACCATCAAAGCTAACAAAGCTCTTTTTGTTGTCTGTAGTATCATTGATCTCAGCCTCATCAAAGCTTTAGCTTTCCGATACTGGATTTGTTTTGTTTTGTTTGTCTGTCTTCCTGTCTTGCCGGGGAGAGAAGTCCACTCAAGGGTCTAAACCCAATGCTGATTGGCCCAGAAGCTTTGACCTGCTCCATTTTTCTGACCTGGGCTGGTTTCCCTCTCCTTAGGCAACCTAGCATACCTCTAGTCCCAGGGGCTCAGCATATTGGCAATGGAAATAGTGTGGACACCCACTTGGCTTTAGCCCTACTGTAGCTCAGAATTCTCAGACTCAAGCAATCCCTTCAGCCTCTTCCTCCTGAGCAGAAGGGACTATGTATTGCTAGGTGGCACTGTAGATAGAGCACGGTGGCTAGAGTCAGGAAGACCTGAGTTCAAATGTGGCCAGAAGATTATTAGCTGTGTGATCCTGGGCAAGTGACTTAACCTCTATCTGCCTTAGTGTCCTCAAATGTAGTCCCTGAGTCAGAGGTATTTTTTTTAAGGGGGCTCATAATAACATCTACCTCCCAGGGTTGTTGTAAGGATTAAGTAAGATAATTATCATAAAATGCTTAGCGCATAGCAAGCATTCTATATAAACTTTAGCTATTATTATGTGCCATCGCACCTCGCTCCTAATACTACTCTTATAGGACCTGACTATTCCTTTGCTGTCATCCCAAGGTTTACCTGTGCTTCTTTCACTATTCAGGATGTATTTCCTTGGGATCTGATTTCATTGGTGGGTCCCCTGAGCAGCCACATCATTCTCTCAAGACAACTTCCCTTTTTCTTCATCTCTGTAGTCATTTGTGACTATATTATCAGAATTTCTTTCTTAAGAGTCTCATATCTCTCCTGAATCAATCTTCCCTTTTAAAGCCTCAGGTCATGGAATTCTACTCTTTCCTATTTCTGAATTCTTTGAACTCACTCTCCTCCTAATCTACCATGATGGTAAAAGGTAGAATCTCCGAAGATTTCTATCATTTTCACATCACCCACCATATAATTAATATCTCTATAATAATTCTCACAGGATTATGGTGAATGTCAAATGGGATAATGTAGATAAACATCATTGTGAACCTTAAGCCTCTGTCTTCCTTCCCTCCCCCCTTGTATCCTTCAGCAGGTAGCTGAAACAGTCATAAGGCATGCCTATTTCCTGTTGGCAGTACCAAGTGTCCTCTCTCTTGTGGTGGGACCGAAGGATCCTCCTAATGCTTCTGCTTCAGAAGGTCCAGCTCCACCATCCATTGGAAAAGGCCTCATATCTATTGCACAGACTGAAACATTCACTGGTTCAAGCCTTTTCTCCTTGCTTCTCCGTTTCCCATTCTTCCACTACCCACCTTCTTGGCAGAAGTCTGGATTCCCTTCTGCTTCCTGAGATTCTTTCTCTTTTTTGTTTTCCTCATCTTGGCGAGGAATATCATTCTCCCAGATAAGTCAGAAAGGAGAAAGGCCTTTGTTTCTCTACCATGGAAACAGCTCCTTTCTTAAACTGATTGAGTCAACCTCTTTTCTTGGGCCCCAGGGCTTATTTCAAACTGTGCTTTCTATATGGGAATCGTTGGCTCTGTGTATCTGAGCATATGGAATATCCATATCCTGTCCTATGATGACCATGGCCATAACTCCTCAAAATCTCTTTTTTCTTGCCTGGGGCCTTTGGCTCCAGTTCCTCCCTCCCTCCCCTCTCCCCTCCCCATTTCCTGTTTGATCCTCTATTATGTACCCCAGGCCACAAGAATCTTTTCCTCTCCAAGTATTTATTTGCCTGAACATAACCCCTTTGCAAGCCACAGGTGGTCAGTATTCCCCCCACCCCCTCATCATTTTCTTGCCATCTCTAAATGCCAGAGATAGGAAAATGGAAAGGTCTAGGAGTTAAATTTCCTGGGACTTCTAACATAAATTATTCAAAGTTGTTTGATATTGACCTTGTAGTGAAACTTTTTTAAGAGTCAGTTGTTCTAGGACAACCATGACAGAAAGAGGTGGGGTGGGGTCAGGGACTAATAATGAGTGAAAAAAGGAAAAAGACCCATTTTTTGGGGTCGGCTCCTGATATTGGACCTAGTCTTTGTGAGCTTGGGGAAGCCTGGGTCATGCATGGGTTATATCTGTGGTAAGCTTTAGGTAATGATTCTTGCATAAGGCAGACTGGGCAGCTCATTAGCTTCCTAAAACACCCTAGCTAGTTAATATCTCCCCTAGGCCACATTGGCCAGCATGATTCCTCCTAGAAGCCCAGACTCTTTCTCCTACCTATATCCTGTTTATTTTTCCTGAATCCCATTCAGGAATTCTGGAGTGGCAATCTTGGGTTCGTGCCCAGCCAATTAGAAAGTCTCCTAACGGCTGCCTTTTGTGCTCCAACAGAGCCAGCTAGGTGGACCGGCATTGAGCCCAGAGTCAGGAAGACCTGAGCTCAAATCCATCCTCAGATACTTACTGGCTGTATAAGCCTCTCACTTACCAAATTACTTAACCTCTGCCTCAGTTTCTTCAACTGTAAAGTGGGAATGATAATGATAGTCACTTCTCAGGATTGTTGTGAGGATCTAATGAGATGATATTTGTAAAGTGCTTAAAATAGTACTTGGCACCCATTAGGAGCTTAATAAATGCTTGTTTCCTTCCTTCCAAGCACACTTTTCACTTACCCTCTATCTAAGTAATGGCCATGTCCTTCCCCTGCCTCAGAGCCTCACAAAACCCAGGTTATAGAATAACATAGAAAATACAACCAAATCAATCAACCAATAAGTATTTATTAAGCATACAAATACAATGACTAGAACAATCCCTACTTATAAAGAGTTTACATGTAGGTATTGGGACATAGTGGATAGGATGCTAGACTTGGAGTTAGGAATACCTGGGTTCAAAATCCACCTCACATACTTTCCAGCTGTGTGACCCTAGATAAGCCACTTGCCTTCTTTTGACTCATCTACAAAACGAAGAGGTTGGATTCTATGGTCTCTAAGGTCCCTTTTAAAAAGCTCTAAATCTATTATGGTATGAGACAACTATCTCTCTCTCTTTATATGTGTGTGTATGTATATATAAATACATATGTATGTATGTGTGTATATATGAGACAACTATATATGCAAAGAACTATATGTATATAGTTGTCTATATATAGTATATATGTATATATCTATATCTATATGTATCACACATAAACACAAACATAGACCTGCCAGAAAGTAATAAAGATCTCTTTCATTACACCTTCTCTAACCAACATTTGGTATAAATTTAGGAGTTGATTGCTTCCAGAAGACATACAAACACAGAACCATCTTTGTAGTTCCCTGGAAGCTCACTCTTACCCTCCTTTCCCGCTGAAACTGAGAGTGTCAGTTCTCTGTGGTTCCTGTTGTTAACTCCTGTGGCAAATTGGTTAGGACATACCCCTTGTTTGCCATGGGACAGGTCTATGCGAGGGGTGGGGGGAGAGAAAGAAGGGTGTAAGGGAAGCAGGAGTCGGGTCCTTCTCTCTGAAGCTTCTTGTCTTGGTACTTTTGACAGGAGCAGATTTCTGCCCATCTCTAACTAGTTACCTAGTAATCTAGTCACCAATAAGAAAGTCTTCTCCAAAAAATCCAAACCTCCAGCTATTTTTAGCTTCTTTTCTCTTCTCTCCTGGTCAGCCACTGACTGTCTCTTATTTTTTAAAATATCTTACAAATCATCACATTTCAAAAAATATCTTACAAATCATCACACGCTCCTCTTCAAATCAAATCCCTCCATTCCTGCCCCCTTCCTCAGAAAAAATATTTAAACAAAGTAGTCAACACAAAACATATTGAATAGAATACAAAGTCTACTCTCCTGGTAGCTATTGCCTCCCAAACACATGAAGGAGGGAACACATTTCCTTATCTCTTCTTTAGAGCCTTCACTGATTTTTCCAGTGCTCAGAGTTCAGTTTCCTCTTAGTGATTTTTTGAAATTTACATTGCCGTATGTATTATGTATATCACTTTCTAGGTTCTGTTTATTTTGCTCTATATCAGTGCATGCAAATCTTCCCACATTTCTTCAAATTCTGATATTCATCATTTTCTTACAGCACAATACTATTCCATGTCCTTTATAGATCTTAATTTTTTTAACCATTCCCCAACCGATAGACTCTCACTTTAAGTTCTTTTCTGCCATAAGAAGTGTTGCTATGAGTAGTTTGGCATATAAAGAACCTTTGTTTCTGGCTTTGACTTCCTTGAGATTACTTAGTCAAAGTGGTTGGACAATTTAGTTACCTTTTTGACCAGAATGCAGAACCTTTGGGTCACTTCACAACCTCAACAGGCCTGTGCACCTGCCTGTGTGTCCTCCCACAGCATCTCTAGCATTGACTGCTTTTATCTTTTTTTCCTTTTTGCCTATTTGCATTGAATGAGGTGGAACCTCAGAATTATTTCCATTGACATTGGCCTCTTGTGTTTTTGCTAGGCAGATTGAACTGTCTTCTGGTTAATTCATAGGATCATTGGGTTATAGAGCTGGAAGGGACCTCACAGGCCATGTATTCCAGTGTCCTCATTTTGAGGTAAATTGAGGCCTAGCATGGTTAAGAGAATTGTTCAAGTTCATCTCAGGGGAGAGATATGAACTGAGCCCCTCTCACTATGGAACCAGTGGATTCCACTATGGATTCCACTGTAGCTGCCTCTACTATTAACTAGGTCTTGATTTTGAGGTTTTTTTTCCTTGTCCTTCCAAGTTCAAAGATCAGGCTCCTCAGTAGAGAAAACAGAAGTGGGGTTGCTCTAGAACGGACCAGGGTTGGTGAGACCCCAGCTCTCTCCTGTTATAGGGGTCAGGAGGAAGGTCGGCTGGTCCCCTCACAGCAAACAGATGATCCTTCACGGTTTGCCTCCCAGCAGTTTAGTAGCCCAGGGTCCAGAGCCAGGCTTGGAAGGGCTCCCCTCCCCCATCCACAATCATTCTGCATAGAGAAGGGGCTAAGTCAGGGAAAGGAGTCAGCACCTTGATCCTTCCCCTCCTTTCTTCTTAGAGGTGAGAGGTGAGAGGCAGCGTTATTTCTCTATCAGTCCTAAGAATTCTCTGCAGCTTCTCAGGTTTGCCCTGGAAGAAGTGGGAGAGAACACTAGCTTCTGCTGGAGGGCCTTGGCTCCCTGGAATGACTCTACCCTTTCCCCACCCTCATCCCTAGCTCTATTCTTTCCCTTAAAGCTTTGTGCTCCCAAATTCCTTAGACTTTCTTGGGTAGAAGGTGGTAAGCCTGTGGCCAGGGCACACCTGGAAGGATTGAGGTCCCCCCCCCCATTCTCCCATGCTCAGATGCTCATCCTGAGTCATGAGACCAAGAGCTGCTGCTCTGGAGGGGCTGGTTTCCCCATGCTGCCCAAAGAGGTGACATTTCAAGGTTGACCCCCCCCCCTCCCTGCAGAGGGCCAGGAGAAGTGGAGGCAGGGGTCCTTGCTCTGGCACTGACTCTGGGTCTCTGTCTAAGATGGTCTCTAAGATCTGACACCATGAGCTAGTGGGATTTGGGTTCCCTTTGATTCCACCTTGGCTGTCTCCATTTCTGTGTAAATTGAATGAGCCTTCTTCTGTGACTTTGAGCAAGTCTCTTTCCTTCTCTGAGAGCCCCGTTTTCCTCCTCTATAAAAGCAAAGAGTTGGATTAGGTGGTCCCTAAGGGCCCTTCCAGCTCCCTCAGGAATTTTTTTTGGGGGGAAGGGTTTGCCCTCAAGCCTTTTCCAGCCCTCTTCCCCAAAGCTTATTTGGGTTTTCTGTAGACTGTATCTTATTCAGTCTCTAATCCAGATAACCCAGTAAACATGAGAACATAAGGCCAACATCATGGAAAGTTTTATAACTGGTCTTGGGTGGGGTCAGCTTGTCACATCAGGTTCTGCCCACCCTCAGCTTCAGGAACTGTGGGACCTCACCCCATGGGCCTGTCTAGGCAGGGCTGGCTGCTCTAAAGCCTACTCAGGACAAGACTTCCTCTCTAGGCCAGGTTAAGCTGATGGTCCTTAAGATAGGAGTCCTACTATGTCTGCTAGCCTTCCTACCTACTTCCATAGATACCTAGCATCTGCTCTTTCACTCCTCAGGGTAAGAGATGCTTATGGTTTGGCACAGGGATCATGGGATCTCATAGCATCTCCTTTCCTTTCTCTGCCCCCAGCTCTATGCTTCCTGGCACAGCCTGAGTCGTGTGTGGACTGAGCGTCATCGGCATCTTGAGGAGCAGCTCCAGGATGCCCTCAACTACCAGGAGGCCATGCAGGCGAGGACCCCTCCCCTCATTCTCCCCCTCACTTCTCTACTTACCCTCCCCCAATGTTCCCATTCCCCTGTAGCTCCCTATTACCATGTCTTCCTTGTCCTCCCTGACCCAGGCCTGGGTGGGGCCTGGTCCTTGGGTGAAGGAAGGCTGCTAAGGGAGTCTTCCTGGGAGGTAGGGAAGAGGGTTCCCAGAGTGGACTATGAAGGCTATAGTCCTCCCGCTCCCTTTCTTGGCCAGGAAATTCTCAGATTTAGTGTGATTCCCTCTTTTCCCTTCCCCAGAGGCTCCTGGCTTGGCTGGAAGGAGCTGAGTTACGGCTGGGTCAAGACTTCCGTGTGGGGGGTACCTTGGAGCTTGCAAAGCAACAGCTGGAGGAGCTAAAGGTGGAGGAGGGAAGGGCTGGGGGTCTGGAGAGGCAATAACTGGTCCCTGGGGGTGTATAAGAGTCTCTTAGTGCTGGGCTGAGAGGAGCTGGGGGCCTTAGGAGCTGAAAGAAATCCTGAGGGTCATCAGGATAGAAAGAACCATGTAGGGGCTGGGGGTGGAGGGTGTGATGGACTACTGGAGTTGGTAAGATATGAGGCAGTATTCAAAAAAACTGAGGCCTGACTTCTGACCTCTCTCCTCCAGGATTTCAAGCGAGAGCTCTATCAGAGCAGGGTAGAGGTGGAAAGTTTGAGGCACCGTCCTGCCCCAGGGGGTCCAGAAGACCCCAGTCCTCCACCTCTGCTGGGGGACTTCCGGCTACGCTGGGACCAGTTGGAGCAAGAAACCGGAAGTCGGCAGGTTGCAGAAGTTTAAAATCCCTTAGCATCACCACCCCTCCCTCCACAATAGACCCCTTTGTCCTTTTGCTCCACCCCCCCACACACACACACACCTGTACTCAGCTGTATGACCCAGCCTCAGTCCCTATGCTTCTGCTACTCCTGGAGCGATCTTTGTCTCTGGATGGGCCTTTAAAACAGCACAGATGTGCACATGTATAGCTCTCACTAAGGTCTTACCCACAGGCAGCCTGGTGCAGGTAGAGATAACCTTATGTTCCTTAGTACAGAATGGGCAGGGAGAAACAAGAGTCAGTGGAGGGGAGGGGAGAGGAGTAGAGAACATCAGAAATTAGAGAGGAAAGAAAAAGGGACAAAGAGGGACAGCAAGAGAAGGACCAACCCTGGGACCCAAACACAGTGAGTCCAGAGGGTAGGGGGAAGAGGCTGGAGTTATCTAGAACAGCCTAGAACCAAAGAACAGTGGCCAGGATCCACAGGATGTGACGCATTAGGGGATACATAGGGTCACAGCAATGTTAGGGGTGGGTTGAGCCTGAAGCTGGAGTTGAGAACCTGGGGCCCAAGAAGACAACACCAAATAGGGAGCCCCAAGGATGGGAGATGGGTCCTGACCCAGAGGGTGAGAGCCTGTGAGGATAGAATCCTGGGCAATGCTGTTTTAGGGATACAAATAGAATGAAATACAGTAGACCATTGACATTCTGTGCCCAATTTGTCCACAAGAGACAACAGGTCAGAAAGCACAGGATCATGTTCATGGCCTTATATTGAGGGCCAGGTAACAAGAGATAAGAAGGATGGAGGGCCTGGAGGTTCTCAGCTGTGTTCCTGAGCTCTGGGGAGATTGGAGGGGTGGGGGCAGGGACTTGTCCCAAGAAGGAGGCCCTTGAAACACTGGGGTTCCTGTCATTTTTTATATCCTTACTCTCCTACTCATAGCAACAGTTGGAAGCTGCCCTGCTGGGGCTGGGCCAGCTGCAGCCACAGCTGGAAGAGTTGGTGCAGTGGCTGGGCCACACGGCAGAGCAGCTTCAGGGAGCACCAGCTGTGGTCAGCCTGGATCTTCCCAGCTGTGAGATCGAGCTGGCTAAGCTCCAGGTAAGAGGCCACTAGAAACCCAGAACTGAGGGGAAAGCATGGCTCCCATCTTGGGGGCTCCTCTGGCAGAAATCAGTCATCAGAGACGGTGGGATGTAGAGAGGTCGAAGGCAAAATCCCTTTGGGTTGGTCTAGCCTGGGACCCCTGGACAATCCTAGTGCTTCACCCCAGGTGCTGCAGAACGACGTACTGTCCAGAGCCCAGACGGTTCAGTCGGTGAGCGAGGCGGCTCAAGGGCTGCTCCAGGCAGGGCTTGGGGAGGCTGAGGCAGGACTTCGGGCTGCACTTCAAACCCTGGACCAGCGCTGGGAGGCCGTTCAAGGAGAGAGCCAGAGCCGGCAGCTGCAGCTGGAGAACAGCCGGGCCCAGGTCAGGCAGGGTCCTACCACCCCTTCCAATATCCGTAGCCCCTGGAGCCTGAGGCAGAATGGAGGGATGGGAAGAACCTGCCCCCAGCTCTTCCTCCTGGGACAAGTTGCTTCTCCACGGGGTTTCCTCACCTGGAGGTGGGGGGGGGGGTGGGACAAAATGAACTCCAAGGGCCCTCCTAGCCAATTCTGATTCTCCCCCTTTTCCCTCTGCCCTAATCACAGCCCCGGCCCTTTTCCTGCTCCCACCCCCTATCCTGATCCCCTCTCACATTGTCTTGTCGCGCTGGTCCCTCCTCCCCTTCCCTTCTGCCCATCATGACCATGACTCAACCCGCAGTGACCACTGGGTACCTTGGAAAACAGGGGCTGGGTAAAGGCTCCCGTATGTGACTCATTTCCCTCTCCTCCAGTTGCAGGATGTCGAGCTGGGGATGGCAGAATTGCTTCAGTGGCTGGAGCAGGTGGACTTGGGGCTTGTTCTCATCAAACCATCCTGGGGACCCCCAGACCCACCCCAGGAGAGACTGGCTCGGCACTTGGTAGGGCTGGGGGCTGCCTATCCTAAAAATTGACTCCCCCTTCCCTGCCCTCCCATAAAAGATCCTCCCTAGATCTCTGACCTCCCTGAACCAGGTCAGTTTTCAGGTGCCCCAGTTCCACCAGCGGACCCTTTAATCCCTCTCTGAACCTCCCTGATCTCGAGCCTGCTTGGTTCTCTGAGCTCAGAGACCTACCACACCCAATCCCTAATCACCTTCTCCTTTCTTCTGTCTCAGTCACTCTAAATGAAGCTGATTCAGACACCGACTCCCTCACTAGTGGGGTGCCCTGGGGCAACCTCTCTGAGCGTCAGTTTCTTCAGCTGTGAAATGGGGACAATATACTTGCCAATAGGAACAAAAGCACCTGCCTCCTGGGGTTGGCATAAGACTCAGATGAGATACTGTGTGTAAAATGTTTTGCAAACTTTAAATGTTACACAAATGTCAGCTATTACTATTAGTCGGAGGAGTGGTAGTAGTATTTCTCTTTCCCAAATGTGTCTGCACACTCCAGTCCTCAGGAGTGTGTTTGCTAGGTTTATTTACAAGGAAATATTTATGTTTGATAGAATGTAAGCTTCCTGAGGGCAAAGATTATTGGGTTTTTTTGTCTTTGTGTCCTCAGCCTCTAGCATCGGGCCTGGCACAAAGGAAGGTGCTTAATAAATGTTTGGTGGCAAAAAGGGGAAACAAAACAGATTCAGGAGTAATAGAAGGCAGTGTGACACAGTGAATAGAGAGCTGGCCCTAGAACCAAGAAAATCTGGGTTCAAGTCAGGCCTCGGACACATATCAGCTGTGTGACCCTGGTCAAGTCACTTAACCTTAAAGTTCTCTGGATAACTCTCTAAGACACTCTAGAGAGGTGCCAATCAGCTTTGGCAAAAGAATGTTTCTCCTCTGGAGTCCCCTCTATCAATGGATACCGCAGGTGCAATTTATCCCAGAAATAATATACCTAAAGAAAATCATTAGTCATGTGGATTTAAAAACAAAAGCAAACAAACAAAAGAAACAAAACCCTAATCTCAGACTAGTGAACACTTAAACTGCCTAAACTTTAGACTAATCCATGGTTCCCTTAGTCTTAGCTGGGCTCAGACTAGGTTCAGAGAGCACTCCCAGGTCTGTCGGAGGAATTTGTCCACATGGGCCCACAAACTAGAACTCATTAGTCCATTCTAAAATTCCAAGGTCATTCTCAGCCTATCAGGAAGCCTGCTGGTGGTGGGTAGGTTTAGGGCTCTTCACCCTATTAATGAGCAATCTTGGAGCTAACTGGGAGCTCCCTCCAGTCCATTGAAAATAAGGAAAGGTCAACAGGGCAATTGACATCAAGACTTCAATAGATCTAGGGTGGTATGGATTTCCCCTTAGAGGTACGGACTGTAGCCCATTGACCCTTATTACTAATAAGGTAGAGAGAATCTCATCATGATGTTCACAAAATATTTCCTGAGGTGGTTGAACTTAGTTAGAAATCATTTAGTCCAAGACCCTCCTCTATACAGATGAGGAAATTGGAACTCAGAGAGAAGGGATTTACAACGACTTAACACTATGTCACCTGCTTCTTATCCCTTGACATTGTAATCCATCCTAACACTCAGGTTATCCCCAAATTTCCCCAAAGACAACCCTTTCCTTACACCATCACACATCTCAGGAGCTGTGCCGGGAGCTAGAACAGAAGCAGCCAGAGTATGAGGGCCTGAGACAGCGCCTAGGCAGGCTGCTCCCACCCCCACCCTTGTCTGGACCCCGGCCTCCTCCTCGACCTGTGGGCACTGAACACAGCCTCCGGCTGCTGGAGCAGACTTGGGAGCGTGTGGCAGCTCGGGCCCAGGAACGCAAGGTCTGTGGGGGAACAGGGGATGCGGTCAGAGTAAAGGGAAAGGTGGGTAAGGGGGAGCTAGGTGTGGATAAGGTGGGTCCAGGGAGGATCAGCAGAGAATGAAGGCCAAGCTGGAGGCTGATGGGGCTCCTCCATACAGGTGTGGCTATCTGAAGGCCTGGCGCTCACCACGGAGTTTCACCAGCGACTGCAGGCACTCTTGCGCTGGGGAGCACGAGTAGAGGAGCACCTTGGGTCCCTGCCACCCCCCAGCCTTGTTTTGGACACAGTCCTGGCCCAGCTGCAGGAGCACAAGGTCTGTGGGCTGAGACTGGTAGGGATAGGTGGGACAAGGGGACAGAGCCTGGTCCCCGGGCTTATCTAGTCCTCCTTCCTTCCCATTCCTATCTATGTGGGTCTATGAGGCAGGGCCCAAAACAACCCTTGGTTCTCACAGGTGCTGGCCCAGGAGGTGGCAGTGCAAGGGGAGAAACTGGGTGCCCTGGAAGTGGTAGCTGGAAGGCTGAGGGGTTTTAGCCCAGAGCAAGACTGTGCTCTCATCCAGAGCCTGGTGCTGAGTACCCAGGAGCGTCTAGGCCGAGCTATTCAGAGGATAGGTGACCGTGGCACAGCCCTGGAGGAGGCTCGGAGAAGGGCTAAGCAGGTACCACTTTGGGGCAGGTACCACAGAATGGGGAAGAGTGTACAGAGAAGAGTGCAGAGGGATAGACCTAGGGAGGAAGGGGAGGCCTGTTTGGTCTGACCCCTTCCCCTTTTCTCTTCTTTTTCTTCCCCTTCTCTAAACTTGGACTTTTCTCCCATTCCCTTCCACCATTCCTTTCCTGGCCCATCTTCTTGGCCCAGTTTACGGAATCCCGCCAGCTACTCCTTGACTGGCTGGATGAGGTGGAGCCCACACTGATGCTGCCTGGAGATGTGGCCCTGAGCCAAGAGGAGATCAAAGAACAGCTGAGTCAGCACAAGGTAGGCTAGAAACAAGAGCTGAGGGCCTCCTTGATCTGCACCGGGATGGGGCTCCTTGCCTCCTCCCGTTACTTAGCCCCAAATCCATGACCTTTATGAATGGACAGAATGTCTGTCCCCAAAGTCCCGGTTTCTTCCCTGGCTTAGGGAGATGATCTAGACGATTGCTGAGCAGCCCTGGCCATCCTTGCCTCTTTCCCCTGAGTTCCAGGCCAAGAGCCAGGCCTGAGATACCATGTGCTCCCACATCTTCTTCTGGGCTTCTACCCCCTACCTCCAAGGGGCCTCCTCAGCTCTCCTGACCTTCCCACTCCTCCTTTCCTTCCTCCCTACTTCCTACTGCCAAAGACCCCATTCCAAACTGTACTGTTGATGTCTGCATGGGGGAAAGAAAGAGGAGGGATGGGTGGGCACCTACTGCTACTTTTTATTTGGGCAGGGGCATTATGGAGGGAGGGCTGTTCCTATGGTTGCTAACAAGTTAGCCTCTTTAATCATGACTTGGTCTGACTGCATACCTGTGGTGCTTCCTCTTGTGTGGCCTACTCTGGGCCTGCCCAGGTGCTTTTCCAGACCCCTCTCTGAGGAACTGGTGGTGATTGGGACAGAACATCCCCCATCCCATCATCAGACCATGGTGAACATCATTACCATTGTCTCCATTCATTTCACTTCAGATCAGTTTTAGTCAACCAACATTTCTTTAGCATGCACTTAGAATGAACAAAACAAAAAGCAATATTTTGTAATAGATAGAAAGCTAGCCTTGGCATCAGGAAGACTTGGATTCAAGTCCCACATATTCACTGTGTGACCTTGGGTGAGTCACTTAACCTCCAAGCACCCCAGGCGACCATATAACAATTGCATATATTCATTGGTTGAGGGAGTTTCCTCCTCATAAGTCCCTTCTATAGATGACATCACAGATCTGAACAAAAGATATCTAAGGCACATCCCTGTCGTCATGTTTATGATTGTTCCCCATCGTCTTTGTCACTGTTACCATCATTATGTTCATGATTCATCACCAATATCTCTGGAATGGTCACATCATCATCTCCATCATTCCTGTCATTATCATCTTCATGACTGTCACCATCACCATATCTGTGATCATCACACCCTACCCGTCACCATCACCATCTTAACACTGACCATCGTATCCGTGATTGTCATGTCATCTCTATCATCCTGGTCACCATCATCATCTTGTGGATCATTTGCGATTATCATCATCTTTATGACTGTCGGTATCGTCGTTCCTGTGATGGTCACCACCATTGTCTTTGTAAACGTCTCTGTCAATGGTCCCATGAACATCACTGTCGTCACTGGGGCCTATTCTAAGAATCAGAGTGTCTCAGACAAACCAAGTACACATTAATCACACAACACACACTTTCCTCTCCTCCCCTCCCCTCTCCTCCCATCTTCTCCCCTCTCCTCCCCTACCCGCCCCTCTCCCCCACCCTCCACAGGACAGAAGCAAAAGATAAAAAGTTATCCTGAACACAAATTACAAATATTAAGGATTTGCTCTGGCTCTGTGCCATGGGTTCAATGGGGCCAGTCTGTCAATCACAGTTTCTTTCCTGTTCTCTCCACTCCCAAATGTATGCAGTCCTGGCACTGGATGCTCTGTGAGCAAGACAGAAAGTAGAGGCTCATTTCCTGCCCTCAGGGAGTTCACAGTCTGGTGGTGTATTAGTGCTTATTGCCTTGCTAATACAGATGGGGAAAATGAGATGCTACAAGGCTTTTTCCAGGTTTCTGGCTGCCTTAGTTATATCCTTCTGAGAGCTTGGGGTTCCTGCCCTCCTGGATTCTGAATAGATGGATGAATGGAATGAATGAAAAAGTATTTATAATATACCTCAACTTTTGGGAATATCCCTGTCACGTCCTTAACCATTCATAGTCATTAGTCATTCAGTTTGACTCAGCACTTTGTGCTCAGCTCTGTGCTTAACCCAGGAAAGAGAGGGCCAAATAGCTCCTCCTGTTGATGCTCAGATACAGATCCTCCCATGGGTAGCCCCCTGGGCCAGTTAGGAGACAGAATCCTTCAGCCATCTTTCAGCCTCCAACTCCTCCAGGAACCTGGCTTCTTTCCTTCAGTGACCCAGAGGGATACAGGAGCTCCTGTGAGAGAGAACTCACTACTGGCAGTGAGAAAGTGTGGCCCAGAAGGAAAGATCTGAAGGATTGGCGGGGAGGGGGAGAGAAAGAGAAGGAGAAGGCTTGTAATACCAATAGTTGCCTTCACTGCAGGAATTCCAGCGAGAGCTTCGGGGCAAGCGGCCAGTGTTTGAGGCCACACTGCGGGGGGGCAGGGCTCTAAGAGAGGGAGCCCTGTTCCCTGATGATGCTGCACCCCTTGACCTGCTGTTGGCTGAGCTCCGGGGCCGTTGGGAGGGTATCTGCAGCCTTGCTCTGGACAGGTCAGTGGCCCCTTCCATCCCTCCCAGCCTTCTCCTCTCTATTGTCTCAATCTGTGTGCGTGAGTGCGTGTGCGTGTGTGTGTGTGTGTGTGTGTTTGTCCTTTCCCTAGGCCGTGCCCACTTTACTTCCTTCTCTCCACCCTTTATCCCATTACAGGGTCCACCATAACCTCCCCTGCCCACTTCTCTTCCTGCTCATAGAATTTCAGAGTTGGAAGGAACTGCAGAGAGGGTCTAGTCCAGTCTCTCCCAAAACAGCAGTTCTTTTCTACAATGTCTTTAACACATGGTCATCCAATCTCTGTTTGAAGACCTCTTAGAAAGTGGCTGATTCCACTTAGAGGCAGCACTCATTGTTAGAGATTTTCCTTCCATGACCCCTAAATCTCTGCCTTTGCCACGCTTTACCCTGAATTCTGCCTTTTGAGGCCAAGAAGAACAAGTCCCTCATCCATGTGCTAGCTCTTCCAATTCTCGAAGACTGCTCTTCTCCAGGCGCAGCATCGCCATTTCCTTCAGCTGATTCTCAGTGCGCTGGCTTGCAAACCATCTGTCATCCTAGTTACCCTTCTCTGGACCAATTTGCCTCTCCCAAATCTGGGAGTCCAGGTCTGGCACAGTACTTCAGATGTTGTCTGGCCAGTCAGTAGGGCTAGCTCTTGCCTCTATTCATGCACCCTGATTATGAATGTAGCCTTAGATCTTTTTTCTTCTCTGCCTGCCCAGTGTCAGGAGATTGCCATGAGGAAATAGAGAACTGGAACAGATGCTGCCGTCCTGTTGTAGAGGAGAAATCCCTGCTACAGTAATTATCACCACTGCGGGGGGAGTTGATAATGGGTGTAGTTGATTACATGGGTAAGTTATCAGGGAGGACGAAGGCTGTTGGTGAATGAATTCCCTGGTGAAAGCAGAATTGAGTTGTCCTGGGTGAGTGGAGGCTGTGTTCATTCATGTAAGTAGGCTGTTTTGTGAGAGTTGGAGGAATGAGGCATTGGTTGAGGTAGAAGCCAAGAGTCTAGGAGGCATGGAACAGCTGGAGGTACCACAGCACTGCTTTTGAATACCCATCTCTGAGTGAACACCATGATCACATGCTCATACGTGTTGGTGTTGGTCAAGGTCCTTGGCCACTTACTACCTCCCTCAACACATAGTACATATCCATACGGGGAGTAATTGATGGTAAGGCCATAGTATCAGATGGAATCTAGTTTTGCCCGTCTGGAGCAGTCAATCAGCCATGGCAGCAGCATCAGGCCTTTCCTATAGCTACATACACCACAGTGCTGACTCATACAGAGACTACAGTCCACTAAGACTCCCAGATTATCTTCCCAGGAGCTGCTTCCCTGCCACATCTCCCCAAGCCTATACTTTGTAGTTGATATTCTGAACCTAGGCACAACACTTTGCATTTATTCCTATTAAGTTTCTTTTTCCTCCATGAAAGTTCTCCTTCAATGATTTATCTTGCTGTGGAAGTGACCTTGAGTTCTTAAAGACTATGAACAGTAGCTCACAGGCCCTGGAAGTTTACATCAAGCTAGAAAGGTCTGGTGGTGAGCTGCATGCCTGTTATCTGAGGACCATCCCAAGTTCAGAAATGCTGTCCCTTGAATTGATAACAGAGTGATGAATCTTTTGACCATAGAACTATCGCAAAGACAACCTAAGGAATCACTATTCTAGAGGGTAGTAGTCTTCACCAGTTAAGGAAATCACAGAACCTCAGATTTGGCAGTCACTTCAGGGACAATCTAGTCCAACCCATTCTTGAACAACATTCCTAACCTACACTATGATTATATCACACGTCCCTGAAATATTGAAAAGTTCGTTTCATCTTATCAGATCTGGCCCACCTTTTGGGATTCTGTCACTGCTTTCCCTCCTACCCTTATTTACGTCTTTGGCAAATTTGAGAATCATAACATAGTGCCATTGGTTAAGTGCTAGACAGAACAGGGTCAAGGGCAGATCCCCGGAACCTCCCTCCAAGATGACATAGATCCATTGATTGTGAGTCTTTGCGCCCATTTTGATAACGTCCCTTTAAACACCCTGGCTGCCTGGAAGCTCATCAGCCTCCACAAGTCTCATGACCTACATCTTCACACCACTCCAGCCCACCAGAGGAACACCTTAGATCTATAGCCATCGCTCTTGTCTATGCCGCCACTGTGATCACAAGCTCTGAAATTCCCTTCTCTGTTCAGAACCGTAAGTCCTTCAGTCTTTCCCTTGGCCTCGCTCCCCCTAAGCCTACTCTTCATATGCATCATAACCTCCAGTCCTTCTATCCCTCTCTGTTTTGCCAGTGACCCTCTAGTTAACCAATTCAAGTATTCAATATCTTCCACTCCGTTGTCCCTTTGTTCTGTCATTCATAAGCCACCAACTCTGGATCACCGTCACCACTTACATTCTTTGTTTCGAACTGCCATGCTGCTAAAGGAAGTGATGCGATCATATCAACTGGATCCACTACAAATTCATGTGCTCTAATCTTAGCTGGACCAAATTGCTACACAGAAATCACCTGAGCCTCAGTGGGCTGGTACCCAGACCATTCATCATCATCATCATCACCCAGACCACTTTATCTCACCTAAATTGTGGAGTCCAAACCTGGACACAGCATTTCAGAGGTTATCTGGCCAGGACAGGGATCAGTAGGGCTAACTCTTGCTTCTATTCATGCAGCCTGGTTATGAATGCAGCCTTAGATCTTTTTTTCTTCTCTGCCTGTCAGGAGATTGGGATATTACAGTAGAAAAGTAAGAAGTAGAGAATTGGAACAAATGTGACCATCCCACTGTAGATTCCACAATAATTATGACCGCTGGGGGAATAGTTGATGATGGGAGTGGTTGATTGCATGGGCCAGTATCAGGGAGGACTAAACTACAAATTCATGCTATGTAAATCTCAGTTGGGCAAAATTGCTACACAGAAATCCTTTTATTTTTCCTTGAGTGACTCTTAAGACATTCCTAATAGTTGCTGTTTCAAACCCTTTCATCTTTTCTCCCAAAGATCATAATGTGGCACCACCTCCATCCCATCCCTCATCAGAGGTTCTTATTGAGAAAGTCAAGGACATCTGTCACACGTTCTCTCATATCTCTAATCTTCACCTCCCTGTTCCTCCTTAGCTCCAGGCTCAGAGAAGGAAGTGGCCCTTCTTGTCAATGTCAACCTCACTAATTTGCCTTCTGTTTCCTTCTCTTATATGTTCACTAAGAGCTTATTACAGCAATCATTCCTTTTACTTTCCCACCTTTAGTTTCTTCCAATTCACTGACTCCTCCCTATTGCCTACAAACATGCCTGTTCCTAAACAAAAACAAAACAAAAAGAATCTTCTCTTCCAAGGTCAATATTTGGCCTTCCTTTCACTGTCCAGCTCCTAGAAAGGGTTATCTAGGTTCCTTGCCCTCAAGTGGCTCACCTTCTAATTGAGGTCTGGAGGGGAATGGATACAAGCACACAAGGGAAATCTAATATAAGGTACATTTACAACTGGAGACATCAAGGAAGTCTTCACTGAATGAGGCCTTGAGGGAAGAGAAGAATTTTGAGAGGTAGAGATGAAGAACACATTCCAGGCATGGGGAAGGGCTTGTGTAAATGCACAGAGGGAGGGTGGAATATCAAGTTCAGAGACTAGCTAGTAGTCAGATTGGGTTGGAATGTAGTACATGTGAAGGTGAAACAATGTGAAGAAAGGCTTCCAAGGCCTTTGAAGTAGGAGCCAGCCAGACTGTAGAAGGCCTCACACAGCAGACAGAGCTTATATATCATCCTAGTGGCAATAGGGAGCCACAGGAAAAAAAATAGAAGAATAATGTAGTCAGACTGGTTCCCTAGGAAGAATATTTTGGTAATAGGGTCAAGGATGAATTCAAAAAGGAAGAGGCTAGAAGCAAAGAAGCTTAATTTGACTATTGTAATAGTGAAGGCAATAGTCAAATAGTGATGGCCTGAACTGGAGGTGGGGCGGTGGGGGTGGAAGTGTTTGTAGAGAGAAAGGATGGATGGGGAAGTTTGATAGATATGGCAGAGAAGAGTCAAAGACAACTTCTGGGTCATGAGAAGGATGGTAGGACACTGCAGAAATAAGGAGGTTTAGAGGAACAGAGAGTTGGGGTTGGGGGGAGAGGTAGAGCAGGAATGAGTTTGTGACACTAGTGATACCTCCAAGAGATCCAGCAAACATTTGGTATGGGATTGGAATTCAGGAGAGACATTATGGCTGGCTGTGTAGTAGTCAGTCAACTAACGTTTATTTAGCTTCAACTATGTTCCTGGCACAAAGAGAGGAAAAAAAAAACATCTCTGCTTTCAAGTAGCTCACGTCCCATCAGGGATGCCATATGCAAACAACTATGTACAAATAACATAAACACAGGATAAATCGGAGGTAATCTCAGATGGAAGGCACTAGCATTATGGGGGCATGGGGAAAGGCTTCTTGTAGATGGTGGAAATTTTAGCTGGGATTTGAAAGAAGCTAGGGAAGCTAGAGATGAGGAAGGAGACTGTTCTAGGCTTGGGGAGACAGTCAGTGAAAATCTAGCAATTAAGAGATGGAGCATGTTTAGGTATAGATTTGGAAGTCATCTGCATAGAGGATAATACGTGAATCTATGGAAGATGAGATCACCAAGGGAGAAAAGAGAACATAGAGAGAAAAAAGAAGAGGGTCCAAGACAGAGCTTGGGGGACACAGAGGCTTAGGACGTGGCGGGGTTGAATGAGGAATCTGAAAAGGAGACAAAAAGAGCAGTCCAATCAGATAGGTAAGAGGTACCAGGAGAGTTAGTGCCAGGGAAGCTGAGATTGGCACTAAAATCAATGATTGTAGCCAGTCAAGATATCTGAGTAGTCACCATAGGGAGAAAACAAAACTATAACAACCGCTCTGGTGTTTCATTAGCAACTGAATAACACAAATGGGCGTGATGGAAAAATTATGGAAAGCATAGATTTTTTAAAATGAGAGAGAAAAGGGAAAAAGGCTGAGCAAAGAAGGTAGAATGAGGAGGGGAAAGATTCCAGAGAGACATTCTCAAACAAGAAATAGGGCAAGGAAATTGAAAAATAATAGAGTAAATAGAGTAAAACACAGAAATTGAAAATCTTGAAGCACCATATAAATCCTAGCTATGATTATTATCATATTTAATGTTTTTGTGTCTTAAATTTGAAATAGAAGTCATATTAATAAAACAAGGAAGATTGCATTGCCTGCAGGCAAAATGAATAACAAAGCATGTTAGAAGAAAAGATAAATTTAACAGTTATAACCTAGAATATGTATGGATTTATTTCCCCTTTGAAGAAAAAAAAATTGTGAGTCCATCCTTCCTAGTCCCAACCAGCCAGTCATCATGGAGCATCATGGAGCACTGAAAGCCAATCAGGAATGTCTTTGTTCTCCAAACAGGGTGCCAATGTACGTGTCCACAGATCTTTGTGGGCTCCCTTTGGTGCCTCTGAGAAAAGGCTCATGTCCACAATCTCAGCAAATAGATCATAAAAATGGTCCTTGATACCCTGGATCAGGGGTGGGGAACCTGCCCTAAGTCTATCACTTTCCTCCACATATAAAGTTTTCAAAAAGGCAGAAATTCTTAATTCCGTATCTATAAGACAATACAATAAAAATAATAATCGATAAAGGAAGTATGATCACCAAATCCAGACATATAGAGACCAAAAATGATTTTTTTGGAATATTTCTTAGGGTATTTGGCCAGAGTACCAGAATACTTTGTTAGGGATTATTCAGAAAAAAAGAGGACAAATTAGAGAAACTATCAGAAATCCATTTTCTTTTCCTTTTTTTTTTTTTTTGGTTAACAGTGATAAACAGTTTTTATTCAGGCAATGAAACATGAAAAAATATATTAGTACTTATAATAATTTAATTTGTATAAGTATAACTCTTACAAATATTTACCTGACATATAAAAAGAGAACTTACTGTACATATAAAATTTATGTAGAGGACCATTACATATACAATGCAATCGTGGTAGGAGTCAAGCAACTTTCACTCCTCCCTGTGGGAGGGTAATCAATCACTTACTGTATGGCAGTCACAGGCGCACAGTGGAAGCAGGTGTGCCATTAAGATGGTCACATATGTTAGTATATATGGAATTCAATTGGCAATGTAGTCATGCTCACAGCAACACTGAGGAACATACTGGCACCTTTGAGGGGCACTGGCATTCTGCCATAAGGAAGAGAAGACTCTAGGTTCGATTGAGTTAATTCTTGGGCATGGCTTAAAGACTACAAGAGCATTTGAGTTATCAAGTAAATGCAGAAGATTACAGTTATTAACCTAGGCTCTCCATGAGGGCAGGACCTATCTGAACTTTGGGTCTTCCCCAGCACCAATACAGACTTAATACATGTTTGTCAAACTGATTTACAGATCTGACTGGCAGAGAACTTCTTTAGATTGGATTCTAGATGCCACTTCAGGCAGAGGGAAATAGTCTTTAATAGCTCTAAAAATAAAGAACAATTCAAAATGTAAGGATGGTTTGGCTGCATGCCTGGGCTCCATTTGTACTTAGGTTATAGTACACCATGGTGTAAAATTGGGCACTTAGCATCCAGGAGATAACCATATAAACACATCAACTTATAGCCACTACAAACATATTTTAGCTAATAAACCATTCCAAAGAATCTTCCTTGTTCAAGTCTAACTGCAGGCTGATAAGGCAAAACAAAAAAGAAAGAATTGCCTCTGGATGACAACCTATGAATATGCGATTGTTAAGACACTGTTACTGGTAAAGAGAGAGCTCACCCACCACTGAAGAATGCTGTCCCTAAAAAGTACGTTGCCAACTCTGGAACAGTATTTCTCAAAGTGAACCCTGTAGAAGTTTCAACAAAGCAGACCAAGGGAGGAGTTTCACCAAAAACTAAAAGAAAAAGCCTGCACTGGAGGACCAGCATGCCCAGCAAACTTGCCTATATCCATTCAGCCAGTGCAGAGACTGAAGACTCATCAGAAGAGGCCACGTAACTTAAGACTGGTTTTCCTGTTGTGTAGATTCTCCTAGCTGTGCGATTATTAGCTGGCCTCAGCAGAGGATGCGAGGTTCTGCTAGAATGGTTCGAAGATCTGGGGACAAACAACATTTGACAAAACACTGCTTTAGAGAAGAGGGGGTTCACTGCATTTCTCCATCTCTTTCATGCTAGAGACCCTCCTGGAGGCTCAGCTGGCAAAATCTAGTTTATTTCTCTTCCCACAGATGTGGAAGCCTGTAATTCTGTGACTACTTGTATTCAAAGGGAATGAATGGTAAAATATATTATCGCCTTTAAGGGAACAATTAAGCTTCAGACCCTGTTGTGAATCTTTCTACCCCTGTTCATGGACCCTCAGCACAGGCCTTTCTAAACTCTTCCCTGTAATTACCTGAGGTGAATGATGTTCGATCCGCAAAACACACAAAATTGTAACGCTGTCTGACCCTGACCTCTTAAGCAGCTGTTTGCTTCCCAAATCTTCCTTCCTTTTCTGACGTGTCTGTCTTCAGCTGAAGACAGTAATAAAAACCCAACTCATGTCCCCAAGGTCTTTAGCTGTGTGTCAAAGACTTCCCAGTTCTTAGACTAGGCGTGTATGTGTATGCTTCCTTACGCCGTGCCACTCACCACTTTCTTCTTCTTTTTCTTCTCCTTCTCTTCTCGGTACTGCCCAGTCCGTCAGTCCATAAGCATTTATGAAGTGCCTGCTATGTGTCAGACACTGTGCTAAGCTCTTCCTCCCTTTCTGCAGACAGCATGCCCTGGAAGAGGCCCTGCTGTTCTCAGGCCGCTTTGCAGATGCCCTTCCTGCACTCATGGACTGGCTGTATCAGGCTGAGCCCCAGCTGGCAGAGGAGGGACCTGTGGCAGGGGATCGTGACCTGGTCAACCGTCTCCTGGACCAACACAAGGTCAGCCTCCTCTGGTTCTCCTGCCCAATGGGCTTGGTATAATGTAAAGAAGGGCAGCTAGGTAGTACAGTGGTTAGAGAGCAGGACCTGGAGTCAGGAAGACATCCTCCTGAGTTCAAATCCAGCCTCAGACACTTACTAGCTATGTGACCCTGAGCCAGTCACTTAACCCTGTTTGCCTCAGCTTCCTCATCTGTAAAATGATCTGGAGAAGGAAATGGCAAATCACTCCAGTGTCTTTGGCAAGAAAACTCCAAGAGTCTGACACGACTGAACAACAATAACATAATGTAAAAACACTGGATTCAAAGGCTTGGCCAGGTCTGATTCCCTCTTTCCCTTCTCCCTGTGATCGCCACACTAGCCAGACTACAAAAGGGGTTATTCAAGGAGGAAGATAATACGCAGATTCAGAAAGAATACCACAGAGGATCATTATCTATGATAAGGGGTGGGTAAAAGAAAATTACCCATTCTTATAATCTACAGGTCCTTAAATTTCCTGTTTTAGATAACCATGGTTTCCAAGCTCAAAGATGATTTTCTCTGGGCCAAGGACCCCACACCTTGGCTATCAGTTGCTTCTTGGCTCTAGAAAAGAATGGAGTAGGCCCTCCACCCAAACTCCCAACTCCTTCAGTGTCAATTGGGGATTGGCCCACCTAGATGCTCCGCTTTATGCTCATTGGTTCATTCTCTAAGCCCAGCCAATCAGAGAGCTTCCTGACTTCTGGTGGGGGGTCTCAGGGTGCTCTGCCTGCATTCCTAGGCAATTGCTGGCTGTACTTCTAGCCTCCCAGGGATGAACCTGGCAATACCATGTCTCTAGCCACCTTCCAAATTAGCATCATTTAACTCAGCTAGCTTCTAGGGTCACCCAGAAGCTCACCAAACACAAGAGATCTTTCTCCCTCCTTCCCCCTCTCCTAGGTGTTCCAGAAGGAGCTGGGCCGAAGAGCGGGCTGTGTCCGCCTCCTCAGGCGCTCCATCCGGGAGCTGACCCAGGCCAGCAGCAGTGCTGACTCCCAGTGGCTACATCGCCAGATGGAAGAGCTGGGACAGCGATGGGAGCTCGTGTGTCACCTCTCTCTGGCCCGTCAGGCGAGGCTCGAGGAAGCCTTGCGCCAGGTCGGGGCAGAGCCCTCAGAGAGGAGGAGCTGGGAAGGGGACATGGGCTCAGCTCCTGCTTCTTCTCCAGGACCCCCAGAGTCACCCTGGGTTGGGCGGTGGGGGGGTATGAGAATGTGAAGAGCACTGGATTTGTATGATCAGAGAGCTGGAAACAGAGAGGGGTTCAGTGCTGGGGAACCTGAGTTCTTGGGTGCTCCTGACATTCCCCCCTTTTGCCCACCCCTGATTCTCAGGCTGAGGAGTTCCACAGGTTGATTCAAGGTTTCCTGGAACATCTGTCTGAGGCTGAGAAAACTCTCAAACTGGGACCTTTCCCAGAGGAGGAGGGAGCTGCTGAGGACTATCAGAACCAGCTGCAGGTCAGACGCTAGTTTCATCTCTTGTCTCTAACCCAGATCCATCCTCATTTCCCCAATGCCATCCCAGTCCACCCCACCCCCATCCCTACTCATGTCCCCATCCTTGTCACCAACCCTATTTTCCTCAACTCCCTTCCATCTCCAACCTAATCCCTATGCCTATCCCTATCCCCAAGCCCAACCCCATTCCAAAACCCCATCTCTAGTCCCAACAGCATCCTTTACTCCATCTTCAATTCATGCCTTAATTCCATCCTCAATTCACTTCTGCACTCATTCTCCACCATTCCCATCCCTAACACCTTGGCCAGAAGGGCCTCAAGGCCAACTTGATGGGCCATGGGCTGGCCTGGCATGGGCTTACAGGAGCTGTTGCAAAGTCTGCAGTGCCAGCAGCTGGAGCTGGACTGCATCACATCCCTGGGGGAGGAGATTCTGAGTAGCTGCCACCCTGATGCTGTCATCCCAGTCCGCTCCTGCCTCAGCAACATCACCAACCGCTTCCATGAAGTGAGTGGTCCCATCTCCTAAAACCTTGCCTCCCCCTCCCTAATCTTTCAACCCACAAAACTCAAACCTGTACCATGAACTCTCTCACACCCTGACTGCTAACACTGACCTTGGAACCCCACAACTCTATACCCCTCAACCTTACAGCATCGAACCCTAAAAATCTTACAGCTCTCCTCCTGCCCCCACAGCTCTTCCATTTTGGTTATGCTACTTTTGTCCCCGGCTGATGGGACATGCAAGACATATACAGCCCACAGATAGTAATGGAGTAGAGTCCACCCTTCAATCCTGAATATCTTAATCCTATGTCATGAACTCTCTCCACTCATTTCCTTACCCTGAAGCCCTCGACTTCACCCTTCAAATGTCTCAACCTAATTGCAGACCCCATGGTGCCTCGTCTGACCCCTTGGTCAGGTATTGATTGAAGTAGAAATTCCCTGAGGTCCCTCGCAACTAGAGAGCCTGTGATTCTGTAACTCTGGGTACCTGACATCTCTATCCCAAAGGGAAAAAATGAGGAAATACAAGCAGGATTCCACGTCGACCACAATCTGCATTTTCCTTTCCCAGTTGCAAGTATAGAATGACGGAGACAGAGCTAGACCACAGTTTGTGTGAAAAACCCCTGGTAGTTTTGGTGGATAGGTAGCTCAACATGAATGAGTCACAGTGTGTCATAGCCCACTGTGTACTTTATGCTTTATGCTAGTCCTCTTGTGACAAGCCTCTCCCGCTTCTAACCGTATTAAGGAAAACCTAGGGCAGGGCTTCATCACCTTGTTGGAAATGCAGACCCCTTTAGCAGTCAGTCTGGTGAAGCCTATGGGCCCCTTCTCAGGATCATGGTTTTAAATGCATAAAATAAAATACATAAGATTACAAAGAAAACCACTTATATTAAAGTACAATTATCAAAATATTTTTTAAAAAGTAAGTTCGCTGGGGCAGCTCGGTGGCGCAGTGAGTAGAGCATCGGCCCTGGAGTCAGGAGGACCTGAGTTCAAATGTGACCTCAGACTCTTGACACATGTACTAGCTGTGTGACCTTGGGCAAATTACTTAATCCCAATTGCCTTCCCTTCTCCCCTCCACAAAAAAACGAACAAAAAGTAAGTTCATGGGGTCCCAAGCTAAGAAACCCTGCCCTAGGGGGATTTCCTTAGAGAATATCCTCATGTGGAGAGCTCGCCCTACTTTGCAGAGGCCCAGGGTGACACCCTTGCTCCCCAAGTTGATTCTCAGGCCAGTACCACCCAACCCTTGTCAGACCCCTAGCTTAGCCTACTTCAGACCTTAACTGATGCTCCTGCCTATAGTTAGTCCCTCAGCCTCTCCCTTTTAACCCTGCTCCCTCCCATTGCCCCTGAGTGCAGGTGCTAGGCTGGGCACAGCAACAGGGCCAGCGGGTGGCTGACCAGCTTGCCACCATGGCAGCTGAGCGAGAGGAGCTGGCCCGCCTGCTGGACTGGATCGCCTCAGCTGAGGAGGCATTGAGCCTTCGAGACCAGGAGCCCCTGCCTGAGGACATCCAGATGCTGGCAGATCTATCGGCTCAGCACACGGTGAGAGTCCTTCCCCAGACCTGTTTGGGAGCTCTCTCTGGGCCCTGGAATAGCCTCCCCTCTTCCCAATGGGCTTCTGTGGGATGTGTCCCAGAAACCAAGGCTTCTCTCATTCCCATAGCCCTCTCCTCTCCCCTGGAACACTCCTCTCTAGAAGAGGATGACTTGTGACTTCTCCTGGGCCCCCTCCTACATGTGCACAGGAATTCACTGAAGAACTGAGCAGGAAGCAACAAGAGGTGGAGGCAGCCATGAGAAGTTGCAAAAGGAGACTGGAGCCATCTCCCCCGGCACCTCCACAACCCCCACCAAGTAAGAACCCTCCCCCGATGACTTCCTGAGTGACCTGTCATCCCACTGGTGGTACCAATACCCTTCTACCCTGAAACCTACCACTCATCTCTGAGTTTCTTTGCCCACGACTAAGTCCTGTTCCAACTTGGGGCCCACGTTAACAGAGCTACAGGTTGGGTAGGGAGCATCTCCCCAGGGAACCTCCTCTAGGCTGAGGGCTTCTTATACCTTTTACCCCACCCCACATGTGGGCAAAAGGGGCTTCTCTAGGCAGGCTGTGAAACCCCTCACCCTGTCATTTCCTAGTATGGTAACACCTCCTCTCCCTCCATCACCCACCACCAATCTCCAGGAAGGAGAGGTACAGGAAAGGCCCCACCAGGGCCCCTGGTGCCACTCCTGGAACTGCAACCTCAGAGCCCCCTGGGAGCCCGGCTTCTTCAACGTTGGCAGCAGCTATGGCTCAGAGCCCTGGACCGACAGTACCGGCTACAGGCTGCTACCCAGCACCTGGAGGAGGTGAGAAGAGAACATAAGCCAGAGGTCTGGGGAGCCTCAGAATGTGTGTGTGCAGGGGTGAGGTAGGGGATGGGAGAAGATAATAGGCTATGGTGCCTAGGCAGGCTGCCTGAGACCAAGGGCCAGCTCCACCCAGGACTTGGGTTCGTAGCCTTTTCTGTACCATTTTTTCTACTATTCAGTCTTGTCTCAGTGGCAGCTGTTGGGTGGGATCTGTTCGCTTCTAAACTTTCCTTTGCTGCCATCAAGTCCATGTTCATCCTGGCTCAGACACCTTTTTTTTTCTTTCCTTGAGTGTTTTGCTGAGGGAAGTTGGGCTTCTGAAAGGTCTTTAGTAGATAGTAAAGGTCTTTCTTTAGTAGCCAGCAAAGTATATGCACAACACACTGAGGACAAGAATCATCTAGTCTCAGGGCCTAGAAATCTTCTCCTGACCTGACCCAACTTTAGCCATGTTGCCCCCCTCAGCCACTGGGGCTGAGGAGACCTTCTTTTGCTGGCCTCTGCCCTGACCTCACCATGGGCCTGCACATTTACCCACTCTCCTTCCTTTCTCCCTTTTGAGGTCAGAGCTTCTCCCAGCTCCTCCCTCTGACTTCAGGAACCTGTTCCCTCCCACCAATTAGTCTGGCTCCACTGATGCCAGGAGAGATGTGAATTTGCCAGAACACCCAGCCTTATACCTGGGAAATGCTCACACAACGGCCTCTCCCAGGTTTACACACAGCATATGGAACAGCAGACCCATGTACTTCCCCACCCACAGACAGAGTCTATCTTCCATCCCCTTAGCCTCAGGGACACCGGGGCTAGCTCTGCTGCCAGACCAGGTGGGTCGTTCCACCCCTCCCTGTACCTGTTTCCCTGGCTCCTCTCTGGGTGTCAGCTTTAAGCCAGGGCCTCAGCGGCATGTGCTCTCCATCTGTACTCCTGGTCCTGTGCCCCAAGAATTCTTCCCCCAGGCTTCAGCCTGTTCTACACTAACTCCAATGTGCAGAGATCTCTTTTATCCCGATGGAGACTCTTTGACTCCAGGTTTTAGATGTCCTACCCCAGCCCATCACTCTCTCTGTCTCTCTCTCTGTCTCTCCTATGTTCAGACAGTGAATGGGGGTCCAGCTCAGTTTTCCCCTTCCTTCACCTCTTGTTCTAACTTCTATGGAAGACCAAGCTTCCCATCTGCCATGGAACCTTCCCATCTGATGCCTGCCTGAAGCAGACTCACAGCTTTCAAGGCACGACATCTATTTTCTCTGTTTGAATCTCACCTCTAGCTTTCGCCTCACTGGCACAACAGAAGTGGCCAACAGGCCCTGGGTTTAAGGAGTGACCGATACTTCCTTCTTCCTGTTCTCTTTTCTTGCTCCGGGTGGTCTCTGAGTGCCTTTGCCTACAGCCAGATCCCACCCACAGCTTCACCTCAGGCCCCCAGGGGCCTCTTGTGTGGCTGGGTCGGTCTGAGGAGCTAGGCCTTGGAGCTTTGGCACCCAGTTTTTGTCCCTCCTAGTCTCGCTCCATCCTGTTTTCTCTACAGCTCTATTCCAGTTTAGTTGAGATAACAGCAATAAAGATAATTACTATGATTTCTATAAGGCCCTAAGGTTTGCAAAGTACTTTATATGTACTGTCTTGTTTGATACACACACAAAAACCCCATGAGATTTGTTGTGCTATTATTGTCTCAGAGGGGAGAAGGCAGGGCAATTGGGGTTAAGTGACTTGCCCAAGGTCACACAACTAGGAAGTGTGTCAAGTATCTGAGGCCACATTTGAACTCAGGTCCTCCCGACTCCAGGGCTGGTGCTCTACTCACTGAGCCACCTAGCTGCCCCTATTATCTCCATTTTACAGATGATGAAACTAAGGCCAAGGAAGGCTAAGTGACTTACCCAAGGTTGTGCAGCTAGTTAAATATCTAAGGCAGGATCTGAACTCAGGTCTTCTTTTTTGTTTGTTTTCTTTCTTTTTAAAAAATGGTATTGCCCCTCCCAATTCTATGTAAAGACAATTTTTAGTATTCGTTTTTACAAGATTTCGAATTCCAAATTTTTCTCCTTCCCTCCCTCTTCCCCCCCTTCCCGAAATGGTAATCAATTTGATATAGGTTATACACATGCAATCATGTAAAACATATATACATATTAGTCACATTTGTGAAAGAAGAAACAGACTGAAAGGAAAAAAAAAACATGAAAAAATGAAGTGAGTGGAAAAAGTATGCTTCGATATCCATTCAGACTCCATCAGTACTCTACCTGGATATGGATAGCATTTTCTGTCATGAGTCCTTTGTAATTGTCTTAGATCATTGTGTGGTTGAGAAGAGCCAAGTCGTTCATAGCCGATCATTACACAATGTTGTTGTAACTGTGTATGATGTTTTCCAGGTTCTGCTCATTTCATTTTGCATCATGAACTCAGATCTTCTTGACTCTGAGTTCATTTTTCTATCCACTCCGACTCCTAGCTAACTCCTCTCCTCTACGCCAGCCCCCTCAGAGGCAGAACAACATCTCTACCTTCTACCCACAGCTCTGTCCTGGGGGCTGAGAATCATAGGAGCCCAGAATCTTAAGAGTTAGAAGGCACCTCAGAGAGTTTGAGGTACCTTACCAGGAATCTCCTCCTCAGCATCTCCAAGAAATAGGTGTCTGAGTTCTGTTTGAGGACCTCTAGTGACAGGGAGCTCACTATCTATCTTCTCAGAGGGAAAAGTTCCAGCCTTCTATTGTGCTGATCTGAGACAGCTTCCAAGAGATTCCAGTTCTTTGGCCCCAAGGCTTCCCCTTTCATGACTTTCTAAGCCTTTCCTGATGACTAAGTCCGAGTTCAAAGCACTGAACTACTCTGGTCTCAAACTCCTGGCCTCTCAGACTCACCCACCCATTATCCCTAATTCCCTTCCCTGTCCTCCGGCCACTGACCCCATGGCCATGTTTGGGGCTCAGTGCTACCAGTACCTAATCTCTCTCTTCCTTTTCCTGTCTACCTCTGCATGCTCTAGGCCACAAAAGTATTGTTCTAGGGTTTCTCTACCGTGGAAAGGAGAACGTTGGGATTCAGAAACCATATATCATGGGAGGATCGTTGGACATGAAGATTTAAAAAAACCCCAACAACTCCTCAGTCTCAGACTAGGCAGTGTTTCCTAAGCGATAGTCCCATTCTGGAGTCCTCTAGGCTCAGCTTGGTCATCATGGTTCTCCTCAGGAGGGAGCTTGTCTCTCCTTCCTGGGCCCAGGAGACAATAAAGCCTTTAGCTTCCAGGCCCTAGGGCAAGATTGGCCTATGTGAATAATCTGGATTGTTTTCATTTTCCCAACCTGCTATCCCAGACTCACTCTTAGCCGATTGTGAAACCTCTTGGTGGAATGATGGGATGTGAGTGCTAGACAGCTCCCCACCCTCCATCCCCCTTCCATCCAAGGAAAATAAAGAAAGGAAGAGACCATAGACAGAACTTGGCTCAAAAATCCAAGTCATGCAACCCCACACACAGGTGGCCTCAAAGTTCTCCCAAGGACACCCTTCTTGTGGAGAGACACTGGGGGACACATTGCCTGTGGTCTTGCCCCCAGCAGCTGCTCTCTTGGTAGGGCTCTGGGAGCTTAAGCACCCAACCCTTCTGATTTCCAGCCTGCTGGGCTTTAAGCTGATGTAGGGCCTACTGCTTCCTTCTACTGAGAATGAAATTTTGGGAAAACCTCTCTCATTCTCTTTTCAGAACATCAATGGGCCTCACTCCTAGCCAAAACCTCTCCCAGACTCTTGGACCTTGGTACCATCTGTCTCGCTGCTACTCACTGATCTGTCTTGGCTAATCATGCTCATGGCACACTGAAGCCCAGTTGTGTGTGGCTTGTCTCTGCTCATTATCCTGGTCAAACCTCCCCCAGCTCCCTGATTTTGGGGTCTGTTTAGCTCACTACCAGTTATCAGCATCTTGGAAAAAAAAACCCGAAACCCTTTTTTTGTTGTCCTACTCATCACCATTCATCTACCTCATTGAACTTCTCCCTAGACTCCGGTACCCATTACTATCTGGTTTCCTGTCATTTGCCATCTTGGCCAAGTTCACCCTCAACACCAACCCCTGTGACCTCCATTATTATCTTATTCATCACCATTCACTGATCTGGCCAAACCTCCCATACCCCCTAAACCATCTTGCTCACCATTGTCCACGTACCCCTCTAGACCACTGGCTAACACTTTATTACCAGCTTTGGGTCCCCTGGGGCTTCTGGCTAAGCCATCTGTGGGCTCATGAAAAGCTTGGCTGTCTCATGGTCATCTTATTTAGTCTCCCTATTGACCACTTCTGTAAGGAGCTGCCTGTTCTTCTGTCCACTAGGTTGGGCTGAACATGTTCCTCCTTATTTTTCCCTCCCTCTTTGGCACCCCCTTTCACCTCTTTACCTTGTCCTTCTGGAGATGGGCTTTCTTACCACTTCCCCAACTCTCCAACTATATGCCTCCTTTAAATTCTTCCTGCATTTTCTAGATTCTTCTAAGGTCACCTTGAACTCTCAATCTCTTTTGGTTCTAGTGACTTCTTGGGTCTCAGGCTCCCACATCCCACCCTTGTCATCATATGTGGCCACAAGATGGCACAGTGAATACATGACCAGCCCTGAGAGCCAAGGGTTTTATCAGAGCTCCTCAGAGACTCCTTGTTGGCAAAGCTTTACTGAAAAGCAGTTAGAGGCTTCCAAGATGGAGGTGGGAAAGGCTGAGCTGGAGGTGGGAACCAGGACAGCTGGTGTGGATAGAAGGGAGGAGGGAGGCAGTCGAGGAGAGAGCAGGTATGTGAAAGAGATGGAAAAGGGTTCATGGAAATGATTGGAGGCTTTCAGTTTCAAGGTGCAGGGCCATTAATCCCCTGGGATGTGTCGGTATTACGTATGACAACAGGGGATGGCCCTGAGCCCTGGTTATGCCATTACGTGCTGGAACATGGAATTTGAGAGCATTGGCATGGCATCTATGGATGTATTAATGTTTTGGCAACTCAGGGACTTGGGTCCAGATATTGTGGGAGATGGCTCATGGTTGGAAGAAAGCATGGAGAAGGTCACCAAGCCAACTAGCTCATTTTCCCAGGCACTGTTTAGATGATTGGACACTGATGGCTCCCTCTCTTTCCCTAGCAAGCAGCCTTTGCACACTTTGATTTTGGTGGATGGCGGAAACGATACTTGCAGTGGATCAGTCATAGAAAGTCTCGGCTCCTAGATGTGTTCCGTGCCATTGACCGTGACCAGGATGGACGAATCACCCACCAAGAGTTCATCGACAGCGTCCTTGCCTCCAGTGAGCAGAACCTTCAGGGAATGGGGCAGAGTGGGGTAGGCACAGTCAAAGGTGGAAGACAATGATAGAAAGGGGTGGAGGAGAGATGGACCAAGTCAATAGTCCAGACAATTTTGCCACATCTTCTTACTTGCCTTAATAAGTCATTGTTCAATTAAGCTAGGTTAGGTTGAGATTCGGATTCGTGCTGGCAATAAGGCACACTCCAACAGAAAAAGGTTTTTATTGAAAGACAGGGGAAATACTTTATCAAACCCACAACCACGTTAATCAACAATTCCTAACAAACATAGTTAATGCAGCAACTATGACAAAAGACATACACTTCACATTAAGCACCTACACCCAAAGCTTTTCTGAAGCTGGGGAACCCCTTTTACAGCCTCCTTGGTGGTCCTTCTGAATGTAACCCCAGGCCAAGCATCCTTTCTGTGGGTGAGGTTCCAATGTGCCTGTCCCATGTGGTGACTTTTATAGTGTCCCAAACAAGGAAGACTTACTGCTAACTGTCCCGGATATTCTTCACCAGAGAGGGTAGTCACTCCCCTCGGGAGGGGAAGATCCTGTCAGTCATTTTGTTTTTGAGAACTGGCTAGGTCCTCAAAAAAGCAGTTTCAGAAATATTTCCTGTTCTTTGTTCAGGGCCTATCAGTCTCCCACTTGGAGAGGAGTGTATTGTATTCTTTGTTCAGGGCCTATCAGTCTCCAAGCTGGAGAGGAATGTCTGCAAGGGGGAAGGGAGAGCTGGGCTTACACTGTAATATGGAGGATCTTCTATAATGATTTATCATTCATTCATCAGCAGCCTTTACTGGAAGCTGTCCCCACCCCCTGACTCTGCCTGACCACGGGGTCCAGCCCCATGCCATAGCATATCAGAGTTGAAAGTTACATACTTGACCAAGAATGCCCTCTACAACAGAAGTGACTACTAAGTGACCATTTAGCCTCTCCCTGAAGACTTCGGATGAGGAGGGAGACCAGGATTTCCAAAGGCAGCCCATTCTGCTTTAGGATAGCTCTAATTCTTAAGAAGCTGTTCCTGACATCAGGCCTAAATGTACTTTTTCCACTCCCATTACCCCACCCACCACTGCCAAGTTCTGCCCTCTGGGGCCAAGCTGAGCTAGTCTAATCCTTCTGCCTTTGCATCCTTCTCCCCTCCTTGCCCTACAGCTTTTCTGAAACAAGCCAAACATCCCTAGTCTCTGTAACTGATCTCCTGGCCAGAGTGGCCTTTACCATCCTAACTGCCCTCCTCTGAATACTTTCCAGTTTTTCAACGTTCTTCCTGTGCCACTTACCAACTATGTGACTTTGGCCATGTCACTTAACCTCTTTGGTACTCTGTTTCCTCATCTGTAAAATGATGGGATTGGACTATATGACCTCTGAAAGCACTTCCAGCCCTAGATCAATAATCCTATGAATGGATCCAGAACCAAATACAGCACCCTAGATATGGCCTTACTGGAATACAGCAGCACTATCACCTCCCTAGTCCTGGATGTCCTGTTTCTCTTGATGTTGCCTAAGAACCCATTAGCTTTTTTGACTGCTGCATCATACTGTTAACTCATATTAAGTTTACAATCTGATAAAATCCCCAGATCTATTTCAAACTGTTGTCTAGCCATGCTCTTTCTCATCTATGAAGTTGATTTTTAGAACCCAAGTGTAAGACTTTACATTTATCTTTACTATGTTTTAGCTTACAAGATTTGGCCCAAAATAGAATTTCAAATTACTTTTGAACTCTGGTTCTATTATCCAGTATATGATCTGGAAATTTGATATACATGCCATATATACCTCTATTACGATTGTTGATTAAAATGTCCCTGGGACACTATGAGAGACCTCCTTCCCAGCTGACATCAAAGCATTCATGACTTCTCTTTGGAATGGTCATTCTACCATTTCTGAATCCATCTAATTGTAATATCTAGTCTATCTCTATCTTTTCCACAAGAATCACATGAGACACTTTGTCAAATTCTTTGCAAAAATCTAGATAAATCTATAGCATTCCCCTCATCTTCAGGTCTAATAACCCTGTCAAAAAAAGAAATAAGGTTAGTCTGGCATGACTTGTTCTTGATGAAGTCATGCTGGCTTCCTGTAATCACCATTAACCATCCCTTCAATGACACACTCCAGAATTTTGCAAGAAATCAAAGTTAAGCTCTCTGCCCTTTAGCTTTCAGATTCCATTTTCTTCCTTTTTTGGAGCTTTGCCTTTCTCCAGCCCTGTGACACTCCTTCCATTTTCTATGATCTTTCAAAGATCCATTGACAGGGTAATCATATTTGATTGGTACCCTAACATAGTTCACCTGGCTGCAGTGACCTGAAATCACCAAGATCGGCCAGGGTGTATATGGGCAGGTAGCCAAAGGAGATAAATGTAAAGATACAGGGTCTCCCCTTTTGATCTGGCTAAGGATCTGGGGCCAAGATGTGACTCCGACTCAATGGGATAATCAGCAATGCCCTGAGATAGGGGACAGCGCAGGCACGCTGGGCACCATAGCCACTTAAGGCCCCTACAGGGCAAGTGCAGCCACAGTGTTGCTCCGTGCAGGACAAGAGGTCAGGGGGTAAACCCCAGTCCATGTCCATCACTGTTTCTTCTTGCCACCATGCCCACAGAACAGTCTCCAAAGCTCAGTTGCATTCACTAGGGTCCTGCTCAAAGTGGTATGCACTGTGAGTCTCCCACTATTGTAACCACCATTGCTGCCTTCAGCCTCCATCATAAGCAGCAGGAACAGAGTTCTTGTCTTCACCATCCTCTGCCTCCAAAGAACAATGCAGGGCCAGCTGCAGAGCTGCCTCCTCCTTTACCATCCCTTTGCTCTAGCAGGGGCTGCCACCTCTTCCTCAGACTTGTCCAGTTCCTCCTCTCCCTCCTCTGTCTCCAGGAGAAAACATTTCTCTCCATCTAGACTCTCCAAGGTGCCCTGAAACTTGCTGATCTCATCCAAGGAGCTCTTTTTGGTAACCCTGCTGGTCCCTCCCAGTTCCAGTGCTCTGAGGTGCCGAGATTCCAGGCTTCCAAGCTTTCTCCTCTCCCTTGCCAAGGAGGCTTGATGTTACATAATGTTAGTTACATTGTGCCATGGCAGCAGAAGAAAAAGCCCATCCCCATCAGTTAAAGGTGTCACCTTGCAGTTTCAAGGAATGGCAGAAATGTTCCAGTCCAAGGGCGCTGGTTCTTGTTATCTCCTGTCCTTGTGGAAGGTTTCCAAGGGTCCAGTCTAACTGAGCAGGACTCGGTCAGGCTGTAGTCACCATCCTGTGACCTTGGTAGGTCCTGGCACAGGGAAACTGACTCTGACAGCCAAGACTCAGGAAGGGCTCGGGCACCTCTGAGGCCCTTGGCTAGACTGCTTCCCTCAGCAGCCCCAACAGGCTCCAGGACCAAAGCAGGGCTGAGCCATGGAAAAGGCTCAAGATGGGCAACCCCAAGGCTCCTGCTGCATTTCCCCAGAGGCTAGCTAAGAGAAAAGAAGTCTGGTATGTCCATCTAGCCATCCATTTTCTCATTCATTCCCCCTTTTCTCTCATTCTTCTCCCCCTTTTCACTACTGGCACCTGATCTCTTCCCAGGCAGAGGCAAGGCAGGAGTGGACAAGAAGGCCTGGACTGAGCACAGAGACTCTGGTATCTGCTTGTCTGCCTGGGCAAGGCAGGTAACAAATTCAGATCCTTGGGCCCTGCAGCGGCCATTCTCACTCCGCTGGCCTTCCAAGTATCCTGACTCCCCTCTCCTCTCCTGGCTGAACTGGGAGGAGGGTTTGTCTCCACTTCAGTGCATCCCTTTCCCATCTGCATCCTGGGCTTAAGCCCCTTTTTCTGTATTGATAATATCCATGCTTTCCTTCATTCCCCATCCCTGGGGTTCACATCTTACCCCAGACTCCTGCTAAGACTGCTACTCTTCTTGTTTGATGTCTCTAGCCTTTTAGGATCATAAATTCTAGGTCTCTCCATCATAGGTTTACAGCAGGTACATCCTGAAGGCCAACTAGTCCAACCCCTTCATTTTACAGATGAGGAAAGTGAGGCAAACAGGTTAAGTGACTTGCCCAGGGTCACACAGCTAGCAAACACCTAAGGCAGGATTTGAACTTAGGTCTTCTAACTCCAATCAGTGTTCTAGGATCACCTTGGGATCTGTTCTCACATGGAACCATAAAGTCTCAGTAATCACCAGGGTCCTGCTGCCTTCTCAGCCTCCTGAAAGTTCACAAACCATCTATTTGCCTATCCCTACTGCACCTGCTTTCCTAACTGGGAGATAAGTGGAGTTTTCATATCATCAACAGAGCTGAGATGATGGGCAGACTCAATCCAGCATTCAGCTTTACCCACTTTCCTTGTTCTTCCTGGAGGACTCGTCCCTCAACTCACTGTTTCCTCCAAGACTCTTCCAGAATCAGGCTCTTATGATCGTACCATAGAAAAGCTACTTTAACCTACAAAAATAATTCTGAAAATTCCCACCCACTAGGAGAAAAGGGTGGGTCTTTTCTTTTGACTATCATACAGTACAGGCTTCTCTAACTCGCATGGCCCCAAGCCACCTCCTCCCTCTGACTCAGACTTTCCTGGCCTTTGTGTTCTGTCTTCCTCAAGATGCCTGGTTTTCCTTGGCTAGTGTTTCCATGTCCGTTGCCTGGTAGTATCACAACCCATTACCAAATCCCAGAACCACAGAATCACCGAGTAAGGAGGCACCTCTGAGATCACCCAAACCACTCCCTACCTAAACAGGAATCCTAGCCACAACATTCCCAATGAGTGGTCACCTGGCCTCTGCTTAAAGACCTCCAGTGGTGGGAGCAACCCCAATGGGAATGAGTACTAACTTCTAAGACAGTTGCTCATTCCACTTCAGGACAGTTTTCATTGGAGACATTTTTCCCCCTTAGACCAAGACTAAATTAGTCTCTCTTCAAGTTCCACAACTGATATTGGTTTTGCCTTCCTGGGCCAAGAAGAATAAGTCTAATTTCTCTTCTAGGGGGTAGCCCTTCAAACACTGAAGACAGTATTGTGCCTCCCCTAAGTCTAAGCTAAGCATCCCCGGTTCCTTCACCATCCTCTGAGTATTTTTCAACTTAGCAATATCCTTCCTAAAATGTGGTGACCAGAACTGAACACAGAATTTTAGAGGTAGTCTGACCAGTCCAATGCTTAGTAATAATAACAGTATTATCTTATTTATTATTAATACTATTACTACAAATAATAATATTATACCTCTAGGTGGTCTGACCAGTCCAATGCTCAGTAATAATGATATTATTATATTATTTATTATTAATATTATTATGTTATCGTTATTAATTAACTACTAAATATTGTCTTAAGTTTAGTGAGTGTTTATCTTATTTGACCCTCACAACAACCCTTGGAAATAGGCCCTATTATCATTCTCATTTTACAGATGAAGGAAACTGAGTCTGGAAGACGTACCTTGCCTAGGATCACATGTTGAGTAATATCTGAGGCAGGATTAGAACTCAGATCTTCCAGACTTTAAGTCCAGCTCTCTATCCACTGTACCACCCTGCCTCCAGTACCTTTCAATGTAATTTAATATTAATTTCTATGTTACTCTATTCCTTCTTAGAAAATTTTCAGTCCACTAAAACCTTTAGGTGTTATTATTATTAATTATTATACGAACAGTCTTTTTTAAACAAGAGTTTTTATCTACACCTGTGTCTCCTACCCTGGACTTGTGAAATTAGCTGGTGGGGTTTTTTTAACCTTAAATGTGGAGCTTTACGTTTATCCCTAACAAACTTCATCTTATTAGACTCAACTCATGGCTACGGCCCGTCAAGATCTCTCTGAATCCAAGCCTGTCATCCCGTGTATTAGTCATCTCTTTAAGTTTCATGCCATCATGCCAAATGTGACAAGCATATTTTCTTTCTGTTGGCATTTGCAGCTTCTAGAATAGTTCATTGGGAAAAAAGTTGAACAGACCAGGGCCAAGGACAGATTACTGGGGCAGTTCTTTCTATTCTCCCTTTTCCATTAATCACTATTCTTTGGGTCTATTTCAACCAGTTCTGAATCCCCCCAGGCATACTTTAAGGCAGCTGGTGGCTCAGTGGATAAAGAGCTGGGCCTGGACGACCTAAGTTCAAATCTGGCCTCGGACACTTACTAGCTGTATGGCCCTGGGCAAGTCACTTGACCCTGTTTGCCTCAGTTTCTCTTCTATAAAATGAACTGGAGAAGGAAATGGCAAACCACTCCAGTATCTTTGCCAAGAAAACTCCAATGGGGTCACAAAGAGTTGGACATGGCTGAACAACAACAGACATACTTCATCTACCCCACATGTCTTCATCTTGTCCATAAGTCTGTGATACAACACTTTGCTAGATAAAAATAGCTAATGTTTTTATAGTGCTTTAAGGTTTACAGAGTGCTTTACAAAACTCTTATTTTATCTTCATAACTTGGGAGGTAGGTGCTATTAATATCACCATTGTACAGATGAGGAAACTGAGGCAGAGATTAAGTGACTTGTCCAGGGTCACACTACTAGTAACTGTCTGAGGCTGAATCTGAATTCAGCTCTTCCTCACTCCAAGTCCTGTAATCTTATCTACCAAACCACCTAACTACCTGTGTTGACCTGCCCATCAACAAAGGAATGAGGCCAGTTCAGCATTGTGTGTTCCTTGAACCCAGGCTGGCACATCGGGGTGGATGTTTGCAGAAGGGGTTCCTTTTTTTGATTTTTGTTTTGGAGCCAATCGGGGTTAAGTGACTCGCCAAGGGTTACAGAAGTGATTCTTAGTATCATCCATTCCATTAGGCATTCTAGAATATTCCCAGAAATCACAGCTGAGCTCGCCAGGTCTATAATTTGCGCGCTCTCCCCATTTCCCTTTTTTGAACAATCGGGGTTGACGTTTGCCCATCTCCAGTCCCGCAGCACCTCTCCCATTTTCATTTGCCTCATTTGTCAAGGATGATTGAAGGGGGCTTGGCGGTCACGCCCACTTGTTCTTTCGGTACGGTGGGGTGTGGTTCCTCTGGGCCTGCTAATTTAAACTCATTGAGGGTGTTTAGGGGCCGCCCTCGGCATCTCCTCAGTTATCTTGGGTTTCAGTTTCCTGCTAACCATTTTTGTTCTACCCTTCTTAGTACAAAAATCATGGGATCATGTGGATTACAAAATTAATCACAGGTTATATAATTAATCCCATGAGCATATAATGATCTTATGATTTTGGTACTAGGGAAGGTAAAACAAAATCATTCTCCTTATTAGGAAAATAAAATGCCACGTTTTGTTTTCTCTCTGTCATCTGTTAACATTCTCCCAGGGCTCTACCACACCCCCCAAGCAGCAGTGTCATCCCTTCTTTGATTTTTCTCTGGCTTCCAACATCAGTTTGGACTAGACCCGTGATTACAATGGATAAAGGGAACTTGTGGTCACTCTTGTGGGGCAGCCTCTGAAGCCTCAGCTTCCAGTCTTAGAGAGTTGTCTGGGGGGCATTGAGAGTTTAAGTGATTTGCCCTGAGTCACACAAGCAAGACGTATTAGAAGTGGCACTCGAACCCAGATCTTCCTGGCTCCAAGACCAGCTTTCACCCCCCACATAACTTAGTGCTGGCATTCAGTGCAAGCCTTAACTCATAATGAGCCCTAGGGCATCTGACACTGCTCTATTAGGATTATGCCACTCTTTTTATTCATCTTTCATTACCTGACTTTGTCTCTACATGCCTTTAAAAATCGAAATTGCTTGGTCACTCCCCTGTGTAAATACATCTATCTCTTCAGGCAAGCTGCCCCTTTTCTTCCTAATCTGAATCATTCTGTCTTTAGAAGTTCCTTCTTGAGGTTTTCCCGTCCTTGTGCTGACCCCCCTCCTCCTGAACAATTTTATGCTTTGGAGATCTACTCCTGTCTCTGAACTCTAAGACCTGCTTTTGAAAATTAAGGATGCCTGCCAGATTACTCCTGGCTTCCTTCTAGTCTCTGAAGTGATTTCTCAGATGGAATGGTCACTTTGTTTCCCTAACAGCAGCTTGGAGGCTTGGGGGTATCCAATTCAGAGCCATGGTACAGTTGTCCTGGCTCTTCTGTTAGGGTCCGTTTACTTGTGAATGGAAAGAGTCCAGGGACAATAGGAATTGCCAATCATATAGAGCTCTTTATTACTGGATACATCCAGGGAATCCATCCTAACGATGGAGACCTCGACTCTAGGTTTAAGGCAGATTTTATAGGGTACAGAAACAAAGAGGTAGTTAGTTAGGGTACAAGGCAGTTAATGCACACACAGCTAAGTCAATATTCAGTTCCTGGGGTCTGGATCTTGTCAGTCTGGGGGTCGGACATCCCGCCTCACGTTTATCTTCTTCTTATCTGTAGAGATCGACCTCACCTGGAGGTAGTTAATCCTGTAGGGTCCCACCTGGAGGTAATAACTTTTATTGGGGCAATTAGACCCTCTCGGGGAGTAGTAAATCTTAAGGGTCTTATCCCGAATTTTCAACTATTTTCTTGTTAGAGCTATTAACCCTTCCTAGGTTCCTACAC
>CM053622.1:70126743-70159531 GCA_028646595.1 Phalanger gymnotis | reverse complement strand
GCCTCACGTTTATCTTCTTCTTATCTGTAGAGATCGACCTCACCTGGAGGTAGTTAATCCTGTAGGGTCCCACCTGGAGGTAATAACTTTTATTGGGGCAATTAGACCCTCTCGGGGAGTAGTAAATCTTAAGGGTCTTATCCCGAATTTTCAACTATTTTCTTGTTAGAGCTATTAACCCTTCCTAGGTTCCTACACTTCCATAGGAGAGCACATCCCTCACCCCTCCTCTTTCCATCCCTCATGCACATCCCAGGCTTCCCCACCAGTCTGCTGGAACTAAGTGCTGTGGCCAGTATCTTTGACACCAATGGAGATGGAGTTATTGACTATGGTGAATTTGTCAGTGCGCTGCACCCCAGCCGGGACCCTCGAGGCCGGGGTCCTGATGCAGAACACATCCAGGATGAGGTACTAGAGAACATGGCCTGTGGGCGATGCGATAATAAGGGAACTGAGGTGAAGGGGCTGGAGGGACCGATGAGGAAGCATTGTGGGTGGGTTGGGGATCAGGGATTCAGGACTAGGACCCAAGGACATGGGGGAGACGAAGCTGAGGAGACTCTGAAAGGTGGGAGGGCATAAGAAGAGAAGGGGGAGATGTGGGGAATTGGGAGGCAGAGGGATTCAATGGAAAGAGCATTGACTCTAAAGTATGAGAACCTAGGTTCGAATCCTGCTTCTAACACTCACTATCTGGGTGATCTTCAGCAAGTCGATCAACGTCTGTTTCCTTGTCTGTAAATTAATGGGGTTGTTCTAAATGACCTCCGAGGTCTCTTACGGTCCTAGATCTTTGAGCGGCTAAAAGGAGGGAAGAGCTCTGGGGAGGGGCTGGAGGAAGGGGTTAAGCTGGAGGCTGCTTTTTGGAATAATAAAGGCGAAGGTCATTCCTCTCTCTGGTCCAGGTAAGGCGGCAAGTATCTCAGTGTCAATGTGCCCGGCGCTTCCAGGTGGAGCAGATCAGTGCCAACCGCTACCGGGTAAGTGCTCCTGTTCTCCCTACACACAACCAAAGCCCCTACTTCCAATACCCATAAACATGACAGTCTCACTTCTCCATACATACCCAGGCTTCTCTATTCCCACCACTTCTGATTCTTTCTTTCCCTGTGTCTGGCTTTCCTGTCTCACCCAGGTGCCTTCTCTGCCTCTGCCCGTTTGCCTTCCTTTCATTAACCTTCTCAATGACCTTCTACACACACCCCCCACACCCCAAATGCTAGGGTATTTTGCCTTGGCCTAGGATGGCATCATCTCTAACCCCATCTTCTTTCATTCAGTTTGGGGAATCCCAGCAACTTCGACTGGTGCGGATCCTAAGAAGCTGCCTCATGGTCCGTGTTGGAGGTGGTTGGATTGCACTAGATGAATTCCTGGTCAAGAATGACCCTTGCAGAGGTAGAGGCACCAAGGAACTGGGGTGGGTGGGGAGGGAAAATCAGGTAGGACACTTAACTAAATGGATATCATGTTTGCCATATTGCTGGCAAAGCCCTATGTACTTAGCTCAACATGGGGGGCGGGGTGCCAAGTCCTTGGCCTGTGAAAGTTAACAGTCTGGAAGAAATAGAGGGGGAACAGACCTAAGCTTGTTCTCATGGAACTCCCAGTCTAGGAGAGGCAGAAAAACAGTTCTGAGCACTGTCCTCAGGGAACTTTATAGTCTGAGAGAGACCAAAGAACTAACCTAGCTCCTCTCCTCAAGCAGCTATCAGTCTGTGGGAGATAAGAAGAGCAAACCCATGTCCTGATGTTGGGAGCAGATAAGACCCAAGCAAAACAACAGTCTTATAGGGGTGGGCTATAGCAGGCAAAGAAAGAAGAGTTGAGACTAAGGCTGGGGCAGGAGGTGGATCAGCAGAGAAGAGAAAAACTATCCCAGGTGATGGGCATTGCATGAACAGTGCAGAAAGGCAGGAATGAGCCTGATGCATTCTAGAAGGGGTTAACTGGGGGAGATGAACTGTACAAATTTCATCCTGGTTGGAGCAGAGATTGCATGTAAGGGAGAAGTATTGGATAAGGTTGGAGAGGTAGATGTGAGCCAGTTTGGAGAACCTCAAATGTCAGGCTAAGTGATTTGAACTTCATACTGGAGAAAGTGGCTAGAGAGCCATTGAAAGTTTTTGAGCAGGGAAGTTCTATAATCAGCTGATTTAGAATAAGGATTCTTAAACTTGTTTTGTGTCCTGGACACCTGTAGTAGTCTGGTGAAGTCTTTAGACCTCTTCTCAGAATCATATTGTTAAATACACAAAATAAAGTACATGGGAGTACAAAGGAAACCACTAATTTTGGAGTATAGTTATAAAAATGTTTTTAAAAATTCACCGACCCTTTGGAATCTACACTCAGACTCCTTGGGAATGCATTGGAAGTATATGATTAAGAATCCTGGCTTTGGAAAGACTAATTTGACAACATGTAGTCTTAGGGGAAAAGAAGGAAGGGAGGTAATAATGGAGATGAAGAAGGCATTGTTAGCATCACTCAATATTTGTTGAGGGACAATGTATTCCATGTTGCTAAGATCATTGCTGCTATCCTGATGTTCTGAAGTGGGGAGGAGGAGGACCACTGTTCTTAAGAGTCAGAAGACCAGAGTTGGCTCTAACACTTGGCTTAAGTGGGACTTTTTGTGCAAGTTAATGCTTGTGAGCTTCGGCTTCCTTATTTTTTTAGAATGGGGGTAATGATGTTTGCACTAGTTATCTCACAGGGCAATTGTCAGGAAAGCCCTCTGTAAACTCCCAGTATTCCAGAAATTCTAGGTATTATAATTATCAAGGAAGGAGCAGGTTGGTAGCATCCACCAAGTCCAAGGAAGAGTCTCTCACCAGGAAATGCATCCTTGGGATAGCAGGGAAGGGACTGGATCACAGACTTATAACTGGAAGGGTGTTTAAGAGATAAGATTTTGTTATCTACGTTTCAGAGTCTCATAAGACTCTGGACTCACACAGACTGAATTCAGTCCCAAGGAGCTACCCTAGGAGATCAGTTTCACTCTTTGCTTGGTTTACTCCATTTGAAATAAGTCATTTCAGGAATTCTCTAAGCTATTCTCTTACTATCTCCTTATTTGTTTGGTGGAATCAACTTCCTGTCAGTCATTTTTCTTCTCAGAAGAATTGAGCCACTCTGTCTTCTTTCTGTTGTTAGTTATCACCTTCCCATCTACCCCGATCCCTTCTTTGCGCCTCTTTTTTCTCTCACTATAGTTATGGGTAAAAGAAAACCCCACCTTTTGTTGTTGTTGTCCTTAGCTCCCTTACCAGTCTCAGCTCATTCTGAGCTCTAGCATCCCAGACACTGTTTTTATAGGACTGTGCCACAACCTAGATTCATCCCATTACCTGGCCTTGCTTCCATCTTCAGTACATTTCTTTTTAAAAGTTGATCTTCATTGGTGAGTTCCCTGTGCATCCACATTGCACAGATAAATTGCTTGAGACAAATCCCATTCTCCTCCTTCCATCGAATAAGTTTTCATTTCTATATTAAGTACTTTATCCTTGAGTGCCTCCATCCCTCCTGGTCTAACTTCCCCTGTAGCATTTTAGCCTTTTGGGATACTACCTGTCTTTCCTCCCAACTCTCTTCCTTCAAGGTGCAGCTTAAGCATCTTCTTGCAGGAAGCCTTTTCTAATCAATCTCCTCAAATGCTAATGCCTCTCCTCCCTGACTACTTCGTATTATAGCTTCCTTGTATTTATTCTCCTTATATTTATTTTCTATGTACTTATATATTTGTAAAGCTCCTAACAGTGCCTGGCACATAGCAGGTGTTTAATAAATGCTTATTCCACCACTTGTCTCCTCTACTAAAATGTAAGCTCTGTGAGAATGGGGATTGTTTCATTCTTTGTGCTTATATCGCCAGTGCCTAACAGTGCGCACACCCAGTAGACACTTAAAGAATATTTGTTGATTGATGTATTGAGTCTTTTGACAAGTATTTCCTTTCCCCAAATCTAGAGAGCCTGTCAGACTTTGCCAGGATACCTTTCCTCTATCACAGAATCTAAGAAGAAATGGTTATTTTCTCTCCAGGGTTCCAATCATTTCAATCCCCAGTAACCAGTTCTTCCCCACGAATGAGAATCAGAATTTCCCTTTGTTGTTTGTTGACTTTTTGAAGGATGAAATTATCACCAAGGCAAGTCAAATAAAGTTATGAGTTCCATTGCTTTTGTCAGAGAGAGAGAGAGAGAGAGGAGGGAGGGAGAGAGACAGATCTCAATCTGGATAATCACAATTACTATTATTTTGTTGTTGTGTAATTGTTTCAGTTGTATCCAACTCTTTGTGGCTTCTTTTGGGGGTTTTCTTGGTAAAGATACTGTAGTGGTTTGTTATTTTCTTCTCCAGCTCATTTTACAGGTGAGGAAATTGAGGTAAACAGAGTTAAGTGACTTGCCTAGGGTCACACTACTACTAAGTGTCTAAGGCTGTATTGAACTCAGGTCTTCCTAACTCCAGGCCTGGTGCTCTATCCACTGTGACATCTAGCTGTCCTATTACTATTATACCTATCACTGTTATATCTCTGTAATTGTGATCACCAAGCCTGGAGGTGAGGTCACCTATCAAGGTAGTCCTCATCATTTCCAGTGATAAAAATCCACCTCCTCCCTTTTTTTAGCTTTTATTTAGTATTTTATTTTTCCTCAGTTATTCATTATAACCTGGAAAGACTTATATGAACTGATGCTGAGTGAGGGGAGTAGAACCAGGAGATCATTATACACGATTACAGACACACGGTATCTGTAAGGACTAATTTTGATAGGGTCATCTCTCCTCATCAATGCAAGGCTCAAAGACAGCTCCAAAAGACTCATGATGGAAAAAGCTATGCACATCCAGAGAAAGAATTATGGAGTCTGAATGCAGATTGAGACAAATTATTTGCTTTCTTTTTTTTTTCTTCCTTCTTTTTTGGTTTTGTTTCTTTTTTCCCCATGATTCATTCCATTACTTATAATTCTTCTTTACAATTGGACTATTATGTAAATAAGTTCAATGAGAAGGTATAGGTAGAACCTATATTGGATTGCATGCTGTCTTGGTGGAGAGCGGGGAAGAGAGAAAGGGGGAGAAAATTTGGAACTCAAGAGCTCGTGGAACTGAGTGCTGTAAGCTAAAAATAAAAAATATATTAAAAAAAACAATTTTTAACATTTGTTTTTAAAATTTCGAATTCCAAATTCTCTCCCTCTCCTCCCCACCTTCATTGAAAAGGCAAGCAATTCCATATAGGTTATACATGTGTAGTCATGCAAAACATATCCATAATAATCATGTCGTGAAAGAAAACAGACAAAAAAAATCAAGAAAAATAAAGAAAGTGAAAAAAGTATGCTTCAGTGTGTATTCAGACACCATCAGTTCTTTTTCTGGGGATGGATAGCATTTTTCATCATGAGTCCTTCAGAGTTGGCTTGGAGCCTTATATTGCTGAGAACAGCTAAGTCATTCACAGCTGATCATCTTACAATATTGATGTTACTTTGTATACGGTACATTTCACTTTGCATCAGCCCATGCAAGTCTTTCCAGCTTAAAATCCCTTTCGTGTCTCTCTTTTGAGCTTCATTCAAAACACTGTCTCCCATGCTTCCCCACTCTGACTCTCAGGTTCTCTCACATAAATGGGTTCTCTTACTATATAGTACTACCCCCACCCGCTTTCCCTTGTCCTGTTTATTTTAAATGAGGTAGATCTGTTCAGAGCCACAGCCTGGCCTGGTCCTGGGTTTGATCCCATCACTTCTCAGTGATACTCAGGAGGTCAGGTTCACCTGTTTGTATTAGGATCTGTATTTCTTCTTGAGTTGTCTATACTGTAGACACTTGGGAATATACATTTGAGGCCATGGGTTTTACAGCTGGCTCCTCTCTTGAATTTTATCTCCCATGAACCCCTGTGCCAGATTGACGATCTGTTTTCTGAATGCCTCATCTATTTCCTCTTTCTTATTCTGGTGGTCTGTAGAATATTTCAATAGTAAAATCCCTCTGTTACTGATTCCATTTATGTTTACTCAAATTATCTCCACCATACCCACCCCCCTTAGGTTCCTGGATTTACTCACATGAATATGCCTTCTTAATATATAAACTAGTTAAATGATACAGTAGTACTACACCCAGAGTACTGGACCCAGAGTCAGGAAAACCTGAGTTCAAATCCAGCTTCTAATAGTTACTAGATATGTGACTCTGGGCAAGTCACTTAACTGCTGCCTGTCTCTGTTTCTTCTTCTATAAAATGGAGATAATAACAGCACCTACTTCCCCGGGTTGCTCTGGGGATTGAAATGTGATAAGATATATAAAACTCTTTACAAATCTTAAAATGCTCCATAAATGCTATCATCATCATCATCACCACCCCACTACCACTTTCACGCATCCTATTTCTTTTGAATAAGATATACCCATCTAGACCCATGGTCCAGTCCTGGGTCTCAATCCCATCTAGTCTCAGGGATCCCTATGAAGTCAAATTTGCCTCTATTCACGAGGATCCCTAGTTAATTTTGTTTGTTTGGTATACTTTGTTATGTGTATAGACATCTGAAGTCACACGTTGTATCATTGACTCCTTTCTTGGATTTTGTCTGTTGTGAACTTTTGGGCATCTCAACTGCTATTCTTTCTACATTGTAGCTATTTCCTATGACATCTAGCTTGGTAGATGTACATGCTTTATATTCTAGTGCCTGTCACCTAGTCAGCATTAAATAAATATTTTTGATTCATTGGATTCTCAAAATTCTGGGTAAATGCAGTCTTCCTAGCCCTCGTTAGATGTATTCCATCCTTTAACGAGAACATATCAGTCCTGTATTTTAAGTAGTGGTACAAAAATTGAAATCCCATTCTCACTAGCTTCTTTTTCAAAATAAATTCTCATCAATATCCTTTGTTTTTCCATAGCCTACATTTCCCTCCTATGTCTCTTCCCCTCTCTTCTCCTGGGTATCTATTCTGTGTAATAAAGAACAATGATACCACCATTTTAATCAGTAACAGTTCATTTCCCATCTGCTTTTCTCTTCTGAATCTCTTACCTTTGAGGGTGAACAGTGGTAGAAACCAATGGTTGTCCCTATGGTCTCCAAACTCTTGCCATCTTTAGCATCACTTCTAGGTTTCTTCCACTAGTATCATTTGTGTACACATGAGGTCCCAGAAGTAGGTAATAATAATCCTTTTTTGTTCATTTGTTTTTACAATTTTGAATTTTACAAGTTTGTTTTTCCATCTTGAGTCTATGCCTCTAGAAAGATAGCAGAGACCTCTCTGTTGTGATCTCCATCTCTCTACCCTCCAGTGTAAATGAAAGATTGTCTTGAAGGGAAAGCACTAGCAACTACAGGGACTGGGAAAGACTCCTGCAGAAGACAGCCTTTGAGCTGAGTCTTGAAGGAAGCCAGGCTTAGGAGACAGAGTTGAAGAGGAAGAAGAGCATTCCAGGAATGGGAGACAGCCAATGCAAAAGCATGGAATTAGGAGACGGAATATGTTGGCTAAGAAACAGCAAATAGGCTAGTGTAGCTGGATCATAGAATATATGGATGGGGTAAAGTGTAATAACACCAGAAAGGTAGGAAGGATACAGGTTGTTAAGGGCTTTAAATGCCAAGTAGAGGGTTTTATATTTGGTCCCAGAGGTAGTAGGGAACCATTGGAGTTTATTGAGGGGTGTGTGTGTGTGTGTGTGTGTGTGTGTTGGAGGAGGTGAGCTGTCAGACATACACTTTTGGAAAATCTCTTTGGAAGCTGAGTGGAGGATTACGGTGGGGAGAAACTTGAGGTAGGGATACTGACCGGAAGGCAATTTCATTGTCATTTTTCAGTAGTGTCTGTTTGTAACTCCATTTGGGGTTTTCTTGGCAGAGATACTGGAGTGATTTGTCATTTCCTTCTCTAGCTTATTGTACAGATGAGGAAACTGAGGCAAACAGTTAAGTGCCCAGGGTCACATAGCTAGTGTCTGAGGCTAGATGAGTATTCCTGACTTCAGGGGCAGTGCTGTAGTCACTGTGCCCGTAGCTGCCCTCATTGTGATAAGCCAGGCAAAAGGTGATTTTAGAAGTAGGGTGGCTCTAGGCATTCTGAAATCCCAGTTCCCCTGGATTCTTAACTACAGTGAAAATGAAATTAACAATGTCGGCTTTAAAACTCCCAAGTGGTGAAGCCTCGAAACTTAGTAATATCTGAAATTTCAACATTCCCTGCTCAGTCGTCCTGATGGCTGTTTCTCAGGTGTGCCTGAGTGCTTTTTCAGGGAAACACTTTCCAGCATACCACTTTCAAAGTCATTCTCAGGGAAAAAGGAAATCACCTTACTTACTGCCTTTCGGCTCCTTGCTGGCAAGCCAGATTAGGGCTCTTTGGTCCAGTGCTTCAGCAGACTGATCACCAGTTAGTCAAAGGCCAGGTTCTGCCTCTGGCATTTTCCAAGGATATGATTGGTCCAAGGCATGGGGGGCTGTGGTGAGGTCTCCAAGATAGCTGTCAGTGACCACCCCCCTTGAGCTCAAGATACAAGTGTAAACCCCAACTCCGAAGCTTGGACCCCCTGACTTTTCTGGTGTCTTCTTACAGCCCTCAAACCTCTTATCAAATACACCTCCCCTCTCCCCATAGTGTCATAGTATAGCCACTACAAGCAAGTTATAGCTGGAGGTGTAAAACGCAGAGTCCTGGTATGTTGGACTTCAAAGGCAAGACCAATGGGATGGATGCCTGAAACTCTTTGATTCCGTGAAGGCCTCTATTGCAAAAGCTGAAGAACTAAAAGGCAAATATGGAGTATAAAAGAAAATAGATTTAGATAGCAGCCCTGCACTTGGGACCTAAGCTAGAATAATGCCTTGCTTTTCTAATCCTGCAGGTGAAGCCAAATAATGTCAATATTGTGCTGCTGTGAGAGCTGGCATGGCTCCTACAAGCCCATCAGGTTTGACAGCTGCCTAGCTGTTGAAATGGGGGGATGAAGTAGTTACTAATCTTTGTTGGATAGCTTTAATCTGCAGATCAATAAAGTGCATTTGTTACTTAAAAAAAGGAATGACCTTAAGCAACTGGTTTTATGTTAAATGCCCTGAATAGTTCAGCTCTACACTTCCCTCTTTTCTCAGTTGCCTAGAGATGATAGGAAAATGGAAAGGGAACCAAGGTCCTGCCCAAGTAGAGATTTCGTTAATGAAGTGGTTCTTAAACTCTTTAGTCAAAGGATCCTTTACACTTAAAATTATTGCGAATCCTAAAGAGCTTTTGTTTATGTGGGCTATATCTATAGATATTTACTGTATTAAAATTTAAAATGTTTTAATATTAGGATGAAAATAGTTTTGACCTCACAGACCTCCCCCTGAAAGGATCTTGGTAATCCCCCCCTCCCCCGATCCCTGGATTGCACTTCAAGATTCACTGTATTAAAACAACAGATTACATAAAAGATATGGTGGAAAGACATCATATAGCAAGAATTTTGGGGAATTCCATGAACCAGAGGATGAAGTATATTTTGGAGAGCATTTGGCAATCGATGGAGTGAGAAATAAGTGCAGTTTTGGTGAAACTCTACTTACTATGGGGCACCTGGCTAGAACGAGGAAGTGGATGATTAGTTTGGGAACCAGATCACCACCCTGGCAGTAATAACAAACAACTCATGTCTGTCTTGGGCTTTGAATTTTTCAAAATGATTTCTTCACAATGATCCGGTAAAGTAAATATTACAAAGATTGTTTGTATAATACATTTTACGTATGAGGAAAGTGAAGCTCAGAAAGGTTAAATCACTTTTTCCAGTCGGGCAACCCTTACATATAAGAGTGATCTGGGATTCAAACTCAAATCTCACCTGATGCCAAAGCCAATACTCTTTCCATTACTTCACTCTGCCTTTCAAAAATCTGTGATGTAGTCATTGGGGGCAATGAAAGAGATGAAGAATAAACTCAGGAGTATATTTAAGGATAGCATCTGGATTGCTGAAACTCATAAGGAATTGATGCTGGCTGAGAGTGCTAAGGTCAGGGTCAAGGAGGGGAAGGGTAGCTATGTTGAAGAAAAGAGAAAGATCAAAGAAAGGATGACTGCTGCTCTGGGTGGAAGGGATGGTAGTAATGGATGATGAGATAATGCAAACTTGTTCAAATCTTTATTATTTTTTTGTAGGGCAATTAGGGTTAAGTGACTTGCCCAAGGTCACATAGATATGTAAGGTCATATCTGAACTCAGGTCCTCCTGACTGCAGGGCTGGTGCTCTACTCACTGCGCCACCTAACTGCCCCTACAAATCTTTATTTTGCCTTCATTTTTTTCTGCCAAGAAGAATGGCCTTTGACCTGGAAAGAACAAAACAAAAACAGCTAATAGGGATTTGATACCCCAGATAAGTTGGAAGATATTAAAAGAGTCCCTACATACCTTGGTGATAGGTTCAGTTCGCCAGGATCTCATGAACTACTCTCTAGGATACTGAAAGAACCGTAAGATGTGGTTACTGAGCCACTGTCAATGATCTTTCCAAGATTGTGGAGAAGGAAAGGATTAAAGAAGGACAAATGTATATGGCTTCCAAGAAGGGGGGAATAAAAAATGACTCTATAAACTATAGGCCAGTGATCTTGATTTTAATTCCCTGCAGATTCTAGATTGAATTACATGAGTTCTTTAGGGTCAGGGGCTGGTTTTTGTTCTATCTTTGTATTCCCAGGGCCTAGCACAATGCCTTCTCACACATGAAAAATACGCTTTAATAAACGCTCTTTGGATTGGATTATCTTGGGTTGGTTAGTGAATATCTCAAAAAGAAAGTACTTTATCAAGGTCTCGCTGTGTCCTGTCAGACATAGCCAGTGTGTCCATGGATTTTCCTGAGCTATTTTTACCAGGAAGGCTCACTGTGGAGAGGAGGAGAAAGGGTTATATATCCGGAAATGACTATTATGTGAAAACAAAGGGAATCAATAAAACTTAAAAAAAAAAAACCCTTATAGGTCATGCCGGGCAAATATCATTTCCTTCTTTGACAGAGTTACTAAACTGGTAGATCAGGGAAGGGACATGGAAGTTTTAGCAAAGCATTTTACAAAACCTCTCAAAATATCCTTGTAGTAAAGACCGAAAGATGGGGAGTAGACAATTAAGTTAGATTCAGAACTGGTTAAATGACTGAGTTCAAAGAGTAATCATTGAAAGCTCCATGTCAACTTTGAAAGAGTTCTCCAATGGAGTGCTCCAGGGACCTAAGTTTGACCCTGCCATTTTTATCAATGGCTTGTAAAGAACCCCTTCTGGGATTACTCCCCCAACTCCCACTGGCACTCAAATTCTCAGGTTGGATTCTGCAGATAGGCTACTACCTCTAGGTTATACGGGATGCCTGCAAAATAAACCCAACAGCATAACCCTAGAGCTCACAAGCCCCTACTAGTATGCTTACCTTTAATAATCAGCCAGTAGACATAAAAGCAAAGGCACTTAATAAAATGACACAGTAGCCACAAACACAAAATATAAACAACCATCCATAAATCAGAGGCACACTGTCTGACACATATACACACAATCAGTAAGAAGAGTGGACACAGAGTAGACTGGTAGTGAAGCATACATACAAAAGAAGACACATGGCCAAGGCAATTCACATCTCTGGTACTGCCAGGTGCCAATGTTCTTTTTCTTCTCAGGCTATGGTAGGATCTTAGATCTTAGATCTAGATGGGACCTCAAGAATTCTAACCTAGTCTAGTCTAACCCTCTCATTTTACAAATGAAGAAACTGAGAACCAGGGAAATTAAGTGAATTGCCCAAATTCACATAGAAAGTATCAGAGGTTCTATTTGAAATGAAGTCCTCTGGCTTCAGCACTTTTCCCACTGTACCATAAAGAAGCAAGACCTGAGCTCAGGTCTTCCTAGTTCTAAGTCAAACTCTCTCTCTACTACACTATGTTGCCACTTTATGCACATTAAGTTGCATCAACAAAGACACCAAGTTCAGAATTAGAGAAGTGATCACCCTACTGTCTTAGCACCACATTTTAGGAAGGACATTGGCAAAATGGTATGCTCCTAGAAGAGGGTGTCCAAGATAATGAAAGGAAGAGAGACTAGGTCATAGAATCGTAAAGTGGGACGGTGTTCCACTCACATGAACATTTGCTTTCCTTTGGCACTGAGGTGGAAATGGCACCTGAATATTTTATACAGGCTATGATCTCTGCAGAAGCCACCAGATGGCATTCTGAGCTCAAACTGCTCCAGCTCCCCACCCCTGGGTGAGTATATATAAAACTTGCCCGAGTCTCCATGCTTTCCAGCTTTTCCACTAAATACCCTAGCCTTGGTTTGTTCTGTTCTAGTCTAAGGGGTATGAATACATTTCAAACAATAATCTATAGCTTATGTAGCTCATTGTTGCCATATCCCATTCAGATTCAGGTAATCAGAAAGGAATTTTTTCATAATATATAGATTACAGTATATTTTACTAAAGCAGAATTGAAAAATGTTAGAAGTCTGGAACAGTGGAGCCAGAACATCCTGGGGAGAGCCTGAAATCTCCACTTCCTCAGACTCTACCACAGCAGGGCCTCACCACTCCTAGTAAGTTGTTCAATCTCAACTTTCTCTACCCAATCTTCTGGACAGATGTTTCTTAGGAACAGCTGAGGGAAAGTAATCTCAAGAACACCACTTTCAACAACCTCATGGGAAAAGGAAGAAATGATCTCAAAGCCATCCAACTCTTGGCCAGCAAGTTAGACAAAAGCCATTTAGTCCAGTGCTTCAGCAGGCATCAATTCTGAAGTCAGGCGATGTGTCAGTGACACTCAGGAAAGAGATTAGCGTTGCACTGAAAGAACCATAAGATACGGCTACTGAGCCACCGTCAGTGATCTTTCCAAGACTGTGGAGAAGGAAAGGGTACTGCAGGATTGAAGAAGGACAAATGTATATGGCTTCCAAGAAAGGGGGAATAAAAAGGGAGTCTATAAACTATAGGCCAGTGATCTTGATCTGGGATCTGGGTAAGATCTGGGAAATCATTCAATGAGAAATGATAGTTGAATCCTTGGTAGCTGATGAGATCACCAAGAAAGAGAGTATAGAGACAAAACAGGGGAGGGCCCAGGACAAAGCCTTGAGGGACAACTCCCCCCACCTTGTTACTGGGGGCATGCCCTAGAGGAAGAGCCAGCAATGGTGGCCAAGGAGTGGTCAGATAGGTAGGAAGAGAACCAGAAGAGAGTACTATCACAAAAACCTAGAAAGGAGAAATATCCAAGAGGATGAGCACCGGGAAAAGGCCAGAATCAAGGCAACTAAGAGCTTATCAGTAACTCTGGAGAGAGCATTTTCAGTTGAGTGCTAGATTGCAGGGGGTTTAGAACCAAGTTAACAGAATAGAAAATGGAAGCACCTGGTATGGACAGTTTTCTCAAAGAGTTTAACTGAAAATATGAAAAGAGATACACGGTGGTAGCTACTGGGGATGGAAGGATCAAGCGAAGATTTTTCAAGAACTGGGCAGACATGAGCATGCTTGTATGTAGCAAGGAAGAAGTCAATAGATAGGAAACGGCTGAAGATTAGAGTCGGGATGATAAAGGAGACGATGTGCAGTAGGAGAGAAGAGGGGGTGTGACCAAGAGAGCATACAAAAAGTGCTTGCTTGGCTGAGACAGGGGTGGAGGAAGAAGTATTGAGAGACGTCTGAGCAATGTAAAAAGAAGAGCCGAGAAGAAGCTGCTTTCTATGAATGGCCTCGTTTTTTGTGTGTGAAATCTGCAGTGAGATCCTCACCTGAGAGACTGGGGGTATTAGGTCCATGGGAGTCTTGAGGAGATATGAAAAGGCTTAGAATAACAACTGTGGCAAGTGGAATAGTGAATCAATTTAGGAGATGTAAAAAGATTATTTTGCCGCAGTGAGGACACAATTGAGATTATGTAGTATAAATTTGCAGAGGGTGCAGTCAGTGTGGTTCCATGATTTCTTCTTAACTCTATTCAGTAGTACATGAATAGGACAAGGAGGCGGATGGTGGGAGTAATCTAAGGATGAGGCTTGGCAGAATGTAGTCAGCAAGAAGGGAGCAAGGAATTCAAGGGTAGAGGAAAGTGTAGAGATGAACACATAATCAAGATAGGGAAGGGAGGGCAGCATAGCCAGTGCAGAGTTGATGGCCTGGGAGATAACTCAGGAGTGGAGGGATTAGAAATCATGGTGAGGGTGAAGAATAGAGTTACAGGTCATTAGGCATAGGGAAAGATGGAATGCTAAAAGGTTATGATGAGATAAAGGAATTTCACAGGCCATGAACATTACTTGTGAGTAATGGCAAGACCAAGGCTAAGATCTCTGTGTAGCTGAGGCAGAGCGGAGGAATAGATCATAAGAACTAAGTGATCTGAGGAACTGGTATGTTAGGGTAGTTGAGAGAGCATCAATACGTATACTGAAGTCCTCTAGGTGTGAGAGCAGAACTCAGGGTAGAGACAAAGACTGTGACCCAGGCACTGAACTCATTAAAGATGGAAGGACAGTGTTCTTTGGGGTCAGTAGATAAAGGCCACCCAGATCTGGTTTGAATGATAGATTTGGATTGTATGAACATCAACGGAGGAGTCTGCTGAGTGATGGTGGTTGAGGGAGAGTCCAGAAGTGGCAATAGAGAGCAAAAGATATTCAGAATTCCCAACCACGACCAATGAATGAAAGTCCAACTGGAGAAGTCATTCTCACTAGACAGAAGCCATGTCTCAGTGGGAGCCAGAAAATGGGAGGACCAGGAAAGGAAAAGGTTTAAGACAAAAACAAATATGTTAACTGCGGAGCAGGCATTCCATTGAAAACAGTGGAAGGGGAAGAGAGATCTGGAATGGGAAATAGAAGGAGGAGAGTGGAAACAAGGTTTGTATACCTGGGGCCGAGGGTTTAGAATCATTGGGATAGGGAAGAGTCTGGGGTGGGGGTGGGGGAGCATGTTAACCATTGATGAATGAGCAGAGGCAGACTATCAGTGGTTAGAAGTTTATTAAGTTAGGCAGGTGAATAGAAGGTTCAATGACCTCCTTCAAGGTCTAAATTCCTGGTAGGTGGTGATGATGTGTCCTGTGAGGTACCACGAGGCCTGCCTGCTGTACGGCAGAGGTATAGACAAGGGGAGTCTAGCCTTGTGGTCAAGCCCTATAGCAAGGACAGAAGCTGGAGGAGATCTTCTTAATCTAGGACTAGAGTAGAACGCTGGCGAAGGCCTTGGGACAAAACCAAGGCCCTCTACAAAACTAAGACAGAAGGCATGAGTCTGTGATCCTGTGCTGGGGCAGAGATGGAGGCCTGGCTATCTGTAAGCTAGTAAGGCCTTGAGACCCATTTCATCATCTACCTGCAGAGTCTGTTAAAGAGACATTTACCAATAGTCTCACCCGATGAACTACTTATCCAATACTGGGTCATAATCTGCACGATGTGCAATTTTCAGCCACTTTTTTCCAGTATAGAAATGAGGTAGTGGAATGAGAGACTCAGAGGCTGAGATTAAAGACAGAGACGTAAGCTTGAGAGTTGTCCCTGTTTCGAGGTGAGTTGAAGTCCTAGATGGGGTTTTCAAAATGGAAGCAGGCCCTGGGATGTGAGCTGAGGAGCTATGGGCATAGGAGGATGGAGATGTAGGGCAGACACAAGAATGGGGCTTGACCATTGGTGGTCAATGCAGAGTAGAATGTGGAGTGGGGGGAGGTCTGAAAAGTTTAGTGTGACCACATCAGAATTAGTTGGGCCAGCTAGGGTAAGGGCATACCTGAAAAATGAGGGCCAGGACAAGCCAGAGAACCATGAGTAAGAAGCCATGTAGAAAGACCTGGCCATATGAAGGCAAGAGCAGGAAAATCAGTAAGGTGTCTTGAAGGCCAAGGAAGAGAATAGGGGGAAGGTGGTAAAGTGAGTAGAGACACTGCTAAACCCTCTCTCCTCTCCCCACCCCCACCCCGCCCCACCCAAATGCATGTAACCTTTTGGCCTTCCCCCTCTCTTTCTGCCAGTGAAGGGACGAACTAACCTGAAGATTAATGAGAAGTTCTTGACTCCAGATGGGATCCCTGATCCCCCTCCCAAAACCTTGTCTCGGAGCTGCTCTGCCTCTAACCTCAGCCTTTCTAGCAGCGCCTCAGCCCCCAACAGCCCCCAGGCCCGAAAGGTGAGATTGATGTGTGATAGGTAGGAAGGCATCTGGATAGTCAGGTTAGTTTCTCCTCTGGGATCCCTTGACCCCATTGTCTCCTGCCACCAAGGTTCTTGACATTCCCCTCTCTGGAACCTCCATCAGCCAGTGATAGCTTCCTGAGCATAGACTCCTCCCTGCCCATGGCCACCGACATACACCTACCCCAAGCAGGGGGTGGAGAGGGAGGGAAGGTAGCACCCAGGACTGGAAAGGGCAAGGGCGGACATGAGGGTGAGGCCAAGACACTGATGCCAGCTCTTCTCTCTTCCCTTTTACAGTCAGTGCTTCGGAGAACCCGGTCTGGGGACAGGGTACCCCGCCCCTTCAGCACCACACCGCTCACTAGTAGCACTGATAGCAAGTCCAGAGCAGCTATAGAGGTATCGGTGGAAAGCAAACCTATCCGGGTACCTGTGGGCACAGGGCAGGTACCTGACCCAGAAAACACAGAGAAGGCGCTAGAAGCTACACAGCAGGCACCAGAGAAGTCAGAACATGTGCCAGAGAAAGCAAAAGCGCAGGTAACAGAGGAGATACAGCAGGCATCAAAGACAGAGCAGGCAATGGAGAGCAAAGATCAGACACCAGAGGAAACAGATAAGGCAGGTGGGAAAGGGGCAGAGGGGGCATGGGAAGGCACAGGACAGGAACTAGAGAAAGAAGCACAGCAGGTGCTGGAGGAGACAGCTCCGGTACTAGAGACAGAGTGGACACTGGAGGGCACAGGACAAGTGCTGGAGAAAGAAGCACAGAAGGAAGTGAAGGAGATAAAACAGGGACTAGAGGCAGAATGGGCACCAGAGGACACAAAGCAGGCACCAGAAAGGAGTGAAAGGACACTACTGGAGGTAGAGAGAGAGAATCTACAAGAGGAAGAGACAGAGCAGGCACAGAAGGGCACAGAGTGGGTACCAGAATGGAAGGAGAGGGCGCTAGAAGGGACAAAGGAAGAGACAAAGGGGATGGGAAATGAGGCTCTAGAAGATTCACTAGAGGAGACAGAAAGGACAAAGCAGGCAGCAGAGGGCACCGAGTGGGCGGCAAGACAGACAGAGAGGGCAGTAGAGGGCATAGAGGGGGCAGCAGGACAGACAGAGAAGACACCAGAGGGTACAGGGCGGGCACCAGGACAGACAGAGCAAGAACTGGAGAAGAAAGAGCAGGGACTAGAACAGAGGAAGAGTGAACTAGAGGAGAGCAAGCAGGGGCTGGAGGGCACGAGAATACAGCCCAGGCAGAGCTGAGCTGTGGACCAATCTGGAGGTCAATTGCTGAGGGGAAGGAGCCGGTGGTGGGGGTGGGGAGATGGGGCCATACCCATCTCTCTCTCCCTCCCCACCCCCATCCCCCAGTTCCAGGGGATATGTTCCTGGAGACAGTTCCAGGACTGCCGCGCTGTGCACGTGGATGGGAGCGGGGCGGGGCACTGGGAAGGCCTTACGCTGGGGGAGTCTGACAGGCGTGCCCAGCTCTAGGGAGTCTGGACGTCTGTGCTTCACCTGTTCCTGTGTATGCCCTGCTAACTGCAACAGAGGAACTCGGTCTACCCACAGCCCTGCCCTCAGGGGCTGAGGTCTCCCTCTACCCTCACACCTCAGCAATAAAGTTTTATATAAACACTAATTATTCTCCTGTGGCTGTCCTTATCTCTCTGTCCTCTCTTCCCCCTTCCTCCTGCCCAAACGCAAAGTTTAGACCGCCCAGAATTTCCCTGGCAAACTAGATTCAAATGTCTCTATCCCTGAAGGCACCAGTCTAGGGAGAAGAGAGGAGGAATTTCCCGGGGCGGGAGCCTGGATCTAGCCCCACCATTCCTTAGCTAGGCCACCCCCACACCAGCACCTGCCAGAGAGGGAGGACCAGGCTACCTACAGCTGGGGGTTGGAGGAAATCGAGTAGGGTAGGGGTCCCTGAGCTGACCATTACAGTCTGATTCATCTGTTCAACACTGGAGTCAGGCAACCAGTTTACTTAGGGCCAGGTACCTAGAACCATCCCTCAGACTCCAGGGTCCTGACAGACATGGAATGATGATAGGATGGAACTGTTTGGATATGAAAGGGTGTATGTGAAAGCAAGGAGAACCCGGGGTTCCTTTGCTGCCAGCCCCGACTCATGTAAGCTCTTTAGGGACTGGGGTCCTGGGAAGCACCCCTACACCCCACGGGTCTTACAGACCGAGAAGGGGGAGGACAGGGTTTCCCATGTCAGATTGGGAGGACCCCACTGGCCCTTGCCCCGACTCATCTGGGTCATTTCGGGGCTGGAGGGTGAGATTTTGGGAGAGAGGATGGCCTCTACCCCACTCAAGGTCTCCAGCCCCATAGCCACCCTAGGTCAAGGGATGCTACCTTCCTGGCCCTACCTGTGTGCCCTCTCCCACTACCACTACATTCCTTTCCTCTGACGTTGGGCGTCGGGAGGGAAGGAGGTGCCTGGTCCCATTGGCTTCCCCCATCCCCAGCAACAGGCCCCACCCCTAGCTACTCCCACAACAAGCGGGCAGCTCCGGGCCCGGGGGGTGCCCCGGCCCCCCCCCCCCACTCCACCCACCCCCGCAGATGCTGTAGATCCGCAATTGTATGTATGCACACCTGAATGGCTCAGTGCGAGTCAGAGTGCTCCACCCTCGGGGCTGGGGAGTGGGGTTAGGAGTCAGAGTTGGCTAAATTCTCATCCCTCCTTCTGCCACAGCGCGGGGTTGGGGGGTGGGGGTGGGGTGGCTCTACTGTCCCCTCCCAGTTGCACTTTGTTCCCAGTCTCTTCCACCACCTTCACTCCTCCTGGCCTCGCTTTCTCAGCTCATTCCTAACCTACTCCCCACCCCCTCCAAGCCTTTAAACCCTTCCCGTTCTATACCTCTCTGCCACCTGGGAACCCCCAAGCCTAGAAGGGGCGCAGGGCTGGGAAAGGTGGAGTGGGAAGGGCTGGCCAGGGGGAGGTGCCTCCAGCTCTCCAGCCGCTTAAGGGCTGGGAAGGGCTGAAAGGTGCTGGGAGGTGCCAGGTTTAAATGTGCGGAGGTGAGAAGTGAAACTGGCCGGGACCAGAGGCTGGAGGAGCTGGCACTCATCAAGTCCAGAGAAGTCTTACAGGTGTGCGCTGAGGGTTTCAGGAGGGCAGGAAACCCTGGCTTTATAATATGGTGTCATGTAACAGGGAGAGATCCTTAGCTAAGAAATGTGAGATTCGGGCTCCTGAATTCTGAGGGGGAGAGTTAAGGGGAACCGAGGGAGGGTTAAGGGGAATCAAATACCTTGGGCTGAAGAAAGTGGGAGTTATGAAGTAAGGTACCCAGCTTCCTGAGCTGAGAGACGGAGACAATACTCCTGGATTAAGAAATGGGGGCTCGAATGGAAAATACATAGGGGATTCCCCCGGGAACTTAGGCGCCGGATTTTAGGAATGGGAAATTGTGGGCGGGGTAAAGCTGGGAGCTGGAGTCCCTTACAAGCATTTGAGCCCTGTAGCTTGGGGCGCCTAATGCTTTTTCCCTTGTCCCTTTGCCCTGGGAAGGTACTGAACTGAGGAAGGAAATGAAAGTGAATCTCTTGTCGAGCCTGGTCTGGGCTCTCAGCTGTCCCTGGAATAGATTCTCAAGCCTGTGAACTTTGGGCAGAGAGTGAGTTGATTCAAGTAGGTCTAGGATCCCTCAGACCTTACTTAGAGGATAAGGCATGACCAGTTTGGGGGAACCTGAGAGGCCAGTGGGGAGCATGTTTAAGGAATGATGGGAGGGTGTTCCAGGATCGAGGGGCTTGTTTCTCAAGGAACAAGTCCTAGGAATGAAGGGACTGTGCCCTGGAAATGAGGGCAATGTACCCTGGAAATTGAAGGGACAGAGTCCCAGAGATGAATTCATTCACCCACTCCTTTCCAGGAGTGACTCAATCATAGAATCTCATTCCCAGCATGTATGTGTATCCTTCATAAAAATGAGCAGGCTGAACGGGACCTCAGGGGTCATCTATTCTATTCTGATCTAGTGCAAAGAATTATGGGTTTCTGACACTAGTCAAGTTACTTGTCCATTCTAAGCCTGTTCTCTTATCTGTAAAACAAGGATGATAACCTGCCTCAAGGGGAGTTGTGAGTAAAATACTCTGTAAAACCTTAAAAGTGCTCTAAATGACCAAACAGTGATTATTATCTCTAACTAGGTGGAATGTGGTGGGGGGCAGGGGGGCAGGGGGAGGATCTGTGGCAAGAACATTGATCTCAGAGGGCCTAGGTTGAACCCTGGTGACTTAGCTCATGTCACCTTGTATAAATCATTTCCTTTCTTGGTCATTTCCCAACCTGTTTCCTTATCTGTGAAATGAGAGCATCGGCCATAATGATCTCTCAGGTTCCTTCCAATTCTAAATCTATTCATTGTTTCTTTGAGAACTTTTCAGTGTTAGAGAGCTCTCTCCCTACTGAGTGAGCCCATTTCACTGTTGGGTGGCTCTTCTGGTTAGGAAGTTCATCTTTACATGTGCTGTGGAACCTGCCTCCTCCCTACGAGTAACTCCTTCATGAGAAATAGAAGAGAAATAGAAGCAAGAGTCCTATGACCTGGGAATATGATAGGAATGGCTCAGATGGCAGGGATCTGGACACATCCCACCCAGGCTGGGTGCAGGACCAGGTCCCTCATGGGTACCAGGTTCTGCACCCTCTTGAATGGTCCTCCTGGAATGATGATAACCCATCTTCCCTTCTCATCCCTCTCATCAGTTGTCCTTCCCAGGTCCAGTTCAGGAATCTGGAGAGATAGGGGGAGGGTAGGTAGGGGCAGTGAGTTGTCCTTGGACTCATGTTTGTGTGTTTGGGGGCAGGCAGGGGAATCCTTGGGCTGGGTGTGACATTTATGTCTATGTGTAGAGGGATCCCTGTCTAGCCTGGGAAGTGTACATGTGGGTGTCCCTGGGCCAACCCTAAGTGTAACATTTGTATCTGTGTGTAGGGGTATGCCTGCCTGGCCTGGGAGATATGGGGGAGGGGTGGTCCCTGGTCTTAGCCTAGGTGTGTCTGTCTATGTCTGTGAGGCGGAGGGGTGTGATGCTTTCAATTCAGGTCCTACAAATCCAGTTTCTCTTAGTGATCTGATGGAGTTGGGAGTGCGGCGGGGAGAGGTGTTGGTATTCTTCTTCCTTGTGCTCAGATGGGTTCTGTTGAGTAAGCAGGTATAGCTAGGCTGGCCTCTCTAGGCCAAAGAGACCACAATCCTGAAAGGAGAGTAGAGAGAAGGGGACAGAAGCAGCTCCATGCAGAAATGGGTATTGGGAGTCAGGAGACCTGGAGATCTTCCAGCTCTGGCCCAACTCACTGGGCAATTTCTTCCCCTCTTGGGGTTTCCCATTTCTCCTCTAGAAAATGAAGGGGCTAAACTTCAGTCTCTAACATCCCTTTCAATTCCCACATTCACTGAATCTGAAGAATTGCAAGGCTTTAAGGAGGTTTCAGCCCATCCTACCCCTGGATGGAAGCATGGCCCAGAGTCCCTCCCTCCTAGGGTAGTTGTGTGGCGCTGGAGTCAAGGCAGGCCCTGCTGATGTGTTCCCACTGATTTCTGGGGCAGGAGAATGTTTAGTGCTCAAACATGGATCAGCCTGAAGGGGGAGAAAGGCCAAAGGATGTTCCCTGGTTCCCTTCTCAGATGCCTCCTTTCTGACGCAGATGATCAGAGGATTGGAGGAGAGACTTTATAGCATGCCCATTTTATAGATGAGGAAACTGAGGCTCAGAAAGAGCTCAGAGTAGGAAGAGACTTCAGAAACTCCATCTAGTTCAAACCCACACCTGAAAAAGAGCCCTCTCTACAACATACCTAAAAAGTCTTTCAATCTTTCTTTGAAGACCTCAAGTGAGGGATGGGAACCCACAACCTTTCGCAGAAACAAGCTTTTGTCATTAGGAATATTTTTTCTGACACTGAATCTAAATGAACTTGTCTACAACTCATCACTGTTCCCTCCCCCCTCCCCCATTGCTCCTAGTTCCTGTAAGTCCCTTGATGCCAATATGCCAACTCCAGGGGCCATGTACTGTATGTTGTATTTTGGAGCTTCAGACTCCCAGAGTATTAGAGGAGGTGCTGATCCCCTAACTGATTTGAAGCAGGGGGAGGGGGGAGATAAAGGAGGAGATTCACCGGACTTTCACCTCTCCCTCCCCTCTCAGAGCCCCACCCATTCCAGGTAGGTCTATCAGCCCATTGATCTCTGCCCATCATTGCAGTGCCAGGAGTTGAAGGAGGGCAGTTTTTCTTTAGTTTCCTGCCCAAGCTCTGGGCTCCCTGCCCATGGCCACTTCAATACTAGGCAAAGGTCAGGGGGAGGGGAAATTAACTTACCCTGAAACAGGGACCTTTCCCTACCATGACACCCAGAGGGCAATAGGCTACATATCTAGGCTTGGAGAGGCTAAGAAGAGGAAAGTGTAGCTACAGGGACTCCCCTGGGTCCTGGGTGCTAGGTCATATAGCCTAATCTCTCAACTTCCCTAGGCTCCCTTTTCTGTAGCCCTCCTCTTTTCCTTTCCCTTCCCTCTTCTCTCTCCTCTCTTGGGTCCTTCCCTTAAAGGGCAGTGTGTGGGGGTGGGGGAGTTGAATAAAGGGAAGGAAGAGAATCTCCATCTTCCTACCCTCCCTCCTCTGTCTCCCTTCCCCTAGATGCCCAGCCTAGCCCAACCCAGCCCAACTTAGTGTCAGAAAGTCAGACATCAGACATGCCTGTGTGCAAAGAGTGAAAGCGTATAGGCACTGACAGATTGATATGGAACTGAGTTTCCAGCCCCTACCTTGACTGCTGCTGAATCACTCTGTACCCTTCTCCAAGTCCTCACCCTTAGCATCACTCACCCATAAGGAGGAAGAGAGGTCTCTTCTTTTGAAGCTGGGCCTCCATGGCCTTCGAAGGATAAGGGCCAGACCAAGCTAAAGCCTCCTTCAGCAGGACTGCCCCAGGGCTTGTGGGCTAAAGGCTGCTTCTTCTGCTACTCAGAAACCTCATGACAAACCCCCATCTGGAAAACCACCATCAAAGTGCCTCCCCTTATTATCACTCCCTAACCACCCACACTCTCCTTAGCTGCCTGCAGTCTAGGCTCCCTCTCCAGAAACTGCTCTGTCCAAGGTCACCAACTGCTTCCTGATTGCCAAATCCAGTAGTCTCTTCTCAGTTCCTAGTCTTAACCTATCAGCAGCATATCATTCACCCCTCCCTCCTTTTGAGAAACTCTTCCCTTGGCTTCAGACACACTGCTCATTTTCCTCCTATCTCTGGCTGTGCTATCTCCTCTAAAGGCTTTTCTCCCTTCTCCCACCTCCTAAATAGAGGTATTCCTAGATGCGTATGCTTTTAAAGCATAGGCTTAGGAGGTATTACTATATAAATAAATATGTGCAATTTATTATCTAGGCCAACCTGTACATACCCACGAATCTTCTCTACAGTGTCTGCAACAAGGAGTCATCTAGCCTGGGCTGGAACACCTCCAGCGATGGGGAGTTCCCTACCTACTGAGGCAATCCATTCAATTATTGGGCAGCAATATTTATGTTGGATCGATATTTGCCTATCCATAGTTTCTAACCATTAGTTCAAATTCTTTCCTCTGGGACCAAGGAGAATAAATCTAATTCCATTTTCTGAAGATAAGATACCATGTCACAGATAGGATCATGTGAATTTAGAGGTGGAAATAACCTCAGAGATTACCTCACACTGCCCCAAGCTTCTCTTCTTTAGGCAAAATATCCCTAGTTCCTTCCAACGGTCGATTTGCATTATGGTCCCTAGTCTCCACTTTCCCTTGGTCATCTTATCCACTCCCACACCTTTAACTCACCTCTTCAGATGACTCACATCTCTTGTACTGCTTGGAATGCTTTGTCTACTATTTCCTTCCTGGTGAAATTCTTCCTGGCCTTCGAGGTCCAGCTCAAGTACTACCCCTTCCATAAAGTCCTTTCTGGGGAAGGAAGGAAGGAAGGAAGGAAGGAGGGAAGAGAATGAAGGAAGCAAGGCAAGGAGAGAGAAAGGAAGGAAGGGAAGGAGCGAGGGAGCAAAGGAAGGAAGGAACAAAGGGAAGAAGGGGGAAAGGAAGGGAGAGAAGAAAAAAGGAGGGAGAACAGAAGGAAAGAAAGAAGGGAAGAAGAGAAGGAAAGGAAGGAGGGAAAAGGAAAGGAAGGGAAGGAGAGAGAGAAAGATGAAAAAAGTTTCTATGTTTTGTCCTAGACCCCCTTTCCCCTCTTAGTCCCAACCTAAGCCTAAACCCCTATTCTCCATTCACAACTAATAATGATGATGATGAAGACAGATAACATTTATATAGTACTTACTGTGTGCCAGGCACTGTGCTAAATACTTTATAATTATTGTCATTTGATTCTCACAACAGTGCTATTTATTTAATCTCCATCTTAAAGAGAAAACTGAGACAAACAGAGATTAAGCAACTGTCTAGCTAGTGAGCCTCTGAGGCGAGATTTGAATTCAGGTCTTTCTGACTCCAGGCCCATCTCTATCTAGGGTGCCACCTAGCCACTGCTAACTAGTTTAAGACCCCCTTTTCCAGTCAAATTCCAACCCAGCTGCTTCTATCCAACCTTCCCCAGGCAGATGTCTCGACCTCCAGTCCCCATTTTTCCCACACACCTCAGACTCCAACCAGGCGACGGTGTTGGTTCCCTAGTGGAACCAAGCGATAAAGCTAGCATGGGGTCATTTTGTGGATCTTTATGACTATCCTGCTTTGTCCCCTCCTTGGCTCCAGCCTCCTCTCTTCTTTGCCCTATTCAATGAATTCGTAGAGCACATCTAGAAGAGGGCAACCAGGATGAGAATAGAAACTACACCACACCAATTAGTCTATCAACAAGCATTTATTAAGCAGCTACTGTATGCCAGGCACTGTGCTAAGCACTGAGGACATTCAAAGAAAGGCAGAAAACAGTCCCTGTCCTCAGGGAGCTCACATACTAATAAAGGAGACAACATATACATAAATCAGTAAGTACCAGAGACATATGGAGTAGAGAGAAGGGAGTCTTAGAGGGAAAAGCACCAGCAGCTGGGCAGTTAGGAGAAAAGGGGGACGTTTAGACTGTAGAAGAGAAGCCTCAAGGGGTGCGTGAGAAATGACTTCAAGGACTGTTGTGTGCAAGAGGGGTTGTCCTTGTTCTGCCAGGCCCCAGAAGTCAAAACTAGGAGTATATGGAGAAACTGCAAGAAGATACATGGAGCCAAAAGGCTCCATATGAAGAAGAACTTTCCCAACAATTAATGCTGTTCAAAAGCAATGAGCTGGATGGAGGCCACCAGGCACAGGCAGGATGACCAAGAGTCAAAGATGTCGGAGAAGGGATTTCTGTTCAGGGTGGGGTCAGACTAGGGGCTCCCTAGTTCCTCCCAACTCAGAGACTTCATGAGATTCTATAATTCCTATAGGAGTTATAGACCAAAGGAAGAAGTTTGGGTAGGGCTTCTTTGGAGGACTACGTGTTGGTGGCACCTCAAGTCATAAGAGCTTTTCTTTGCTTCTCCACCTTTCTAGAAAGTGAGCACTGCTTGAGAGAAGCCCACAGGACGTGGACATGGATGTGGAACGTGTCTCGACTGCCAACAGCACTGTGAATGGAGACTCAGCGGTTTCCATGAATGGCACTGGAACACTTCAAGCCTCCAGGGCTCTGAAGACCATGCCTAAGGCTGTCCCTCCTGAGCCCAGGATGGAGTTTCCTATGACTTCCCATAAAGGGGAGACCTATCCCCAGCAGAGAGGCCCCATTGCTGGGGTGTACTTGGAGGCCTCGGCCCAGCCCCTGAGTCTTTACGAAGCCGTACAGCAGGGCCTTCTCCCGGCCAAGCTGGGACTAGCTCTTCTTGAAGCCCAGGCAGCCACTGGGGGCCTCATCGACCCCACTCAAGGTCAGCTGCTCCCTGTGGCTGAGGCTGTGAGACAAGGACTGGTAGGCCTGGAGCTGAAAGAGAAGTTGCTCACAGCTGAGAGAGCCCTCACTGGCTACCCTGACCCCTATGGGCCGGGGAAGCTGCCCCTCTTCCAGGCTCTCCACAAGGAAGTTGTGGCCAGGAATTCTGGCCTGAGTTGGTTGGAAGCCCAGCTGGCCACAGGTGGCATAATAGACCCTGCACGGGGAGGTCGTGTCCCGCTGGAATTGGCCTACCAGAGGGGCCTCCTGGATGAGGAGACAGGTAACAGCCTGTCCGACCCCACAGTTGATGGACCCCGGGCCTTCTCTGACCCCAATACACAAGAGCCCCTCACCTACCAAGAGCTTAGGAGCAGGTGTGTGCTGAGCCCTGCCACAGGGGTGGCCCTGCTCCCACTCAGGGTCACTTTCCCAGCCCTGGGAGGGATGGTGAGCAGTGAACAACTTCTGGAGGCTGGCATCCTGCCCAGGGAGGTGTATGAGGACCTGAGGGAGGGGAGGCTGCTTGTACCTGAGGTGAGAGCCCGCGAAGAAGTACAGCGTTATTTGGAGGGAACGGGCAGTGTGGTCGGGGTCCTCATGCTGTCCACAGGCCAGAGAAGGAGCATCTACCAGGCCCTGATGGAGCACCTCCTTCCCCCAGGCACTGCACTTGCCCTGCTCCAGGCTCAGGCTGCTACCTGCTCCCTCATGGACCCTGCCAGTGAAAAGAGACTGGGGCTGGATGAAGCTGTTAGGGCTGGACTCGTGGGGCCTGAGTTCCGGGAGAAACTCTTGGTAGCAGAGCGGGCAGTGACCGGATACCCAGATCCCTTCAGCAGGGGTCTCATCCCCCTCTTTCAAGCCATGAGAAAGGGGCTGGTACAGAAGGAGCTGGCACTACGGCTCCTAGAGGCTCAGCTGGCCACAGGGGGCATTGTGGATCCTGTTAGGAAACTCCGGCTGCCACTGGAGACAGCCTTCCAGTGGAACTGTCTGGATAAGGAGACTTTTGCCAGTCTCTCCCAACCTACTGGCTTCTTTGACCCCAGCACCCAGGAGAACTTCACCTATGCGCAGCTGCTAGTCCGCTGTGTCACTGATCCAGAGACCGGCTCCCTCCTCCTGCCCCTTGTGGGAGGAGATCACAGAGGGCACTCAGAGGGACACCGGTTCATTGACCATGCCACCCGGGAGGGCCTGAGGAAGGCCACGGTACTTGCTACATCAGGGAAGCTCAAAGGACAAAGAGTGTCTCTCTGGAAGCTGCTCTTCTCCGAAGCCATCCCAGTAGAACAGAGAGCCGCTCTGGCCCATCAGTACCGGGAGGGAGCCCTCTCAGCAGAGGTGCTGGCATCCCAGCTCAGCACCACCATCGACCAGGCTGTCGCCGCCTCGCGCGTCACCTTCGAAGGTCTGAGGGATCATGTGACGCCAAGGGAGCTTCTTAAATCAGAGATCATCGGTCAGGACCTCTATGAGAAGCTGGAGCAGGGACGGACCACAGCACAGGATGTGGGAGGCCTTGACTCTGTCAGGAAGTACTTGCAAGGGACAGGATGCATCAGCGGCCTGCTCCTGCCTGACTCCCAGGAGAAGATCAGTATCTATGAGGCCAGAAGGAAGGGCTACCTGAGACCGGGGACTTCCCTCGTCCTTCTGGAGGCCCAGGCAGCCACGGGTTTTGTTATCGACCCAAAGGAAAACAAGAGATACTCTGTGGAGGATGCCCTCCGGGCCAATGTCATTGGACCTGATGTTTATGAAAAGTTACTGTCAGCCGAGAGAGCAGTGACAGGTTACACGGACCCATACACAGGAGATAGGCTCTCCTTGTTCCAGGCCATGAACAAAGACCTCATTGTTAGGGACCACGGCATCCGCTTACTGGAGGCCCAGATTGCCACAGGTGGTATCATCGACCCTGTGCGCAGCCACCGGGTTCCCGTTGAGGTGGCCTACAAGCGTGGCTACTTTGACCGGACAATGAACCTGATCTTATCTGACCCCTCAGATGATACCAGGGGATTCTTTGACCCCAATACACATGAGAATCTCACCTACTTGCAGCTGTTGGAAAAATGTGTGACTGAGCCAGCCAGTGGTCTTTGTCTCTTGCCACTCAATAGCCGGAAGCCTCAGCTGGTGAATGAAACCACCCGACAGGCTTTCCAGAGCTCCCTCCTGCTGGTGAAGTATGGCAGGTTCAAAGGTCAGAGGGTCTCCATCTGGGACCTGATTAACTCCGAGTATTTCAGTGAGGGCCAAAGGAGGGAGATTCTGACCCACTACAGGCTGCAGAAGGTAACCCTGGAGCAGATTGTGCAGAGATTAGAGGAAGAGATGAAAAAGTGGGCGGGCATCACCCTGCCAACTCTCCGGGGCCGCGTCACTGCCTACCAGCTCCTGGAGTCTCACATCATTGACCGCGATCTCCTAGAGAAGGTCCTGGAAGGGAGCGTGAGCCCTGAGGAGCTCCTGAAGGTGGAGTCGGTCCGCAGGTACCTCTATGGCTCAGGTACCATTGGGGGAGTCCTCCTGCAGCCTTCTAACCAGAGGCTTAGTCTCTATGAAGCCATGAAACAGAAACTGTTGGGACCTGGAGTGGCTCTTCCTCTCCTTGAAGCCCAAGCTGCAACTGGCTCCATCATCGACCCTGTGACCAATGAGAAACTCTCTGTGGATGATGCTGTGCGAAAGGGATTGGTGGGGCCAGAGCTCCATGAGAAGCTCCATTATGCTGAGGAGGCGGTGACAGGCTTCACAGACCCCTTTACAGGCAAGAAGGTTTCCCTTTTCCAGGCCATGAAGAAAGGTCTGGTCCCTTCTCAGCAAGCTGTGCAGCTCTTAGAGGCTCAGGTAGCTACAGGGGGCATCATTGACCCCAACAGGCACCACCATATCCCCATGGAAGTGGCTGCCCAGCGGGGTTTCGTTGATGAGGAGATGGAGAGGACCCTTTCTGGAGCCTCCCCTGCTGCCATCCAAACATTCTCTACAGTGGATGGGAGTGAGAGCCTCAGCTACGCCCGACTTATAGAGAACTGCCAACAGGACACAGCTTCTGGCTGTCATCTGCTGCCCCTGCCCCAAACAGCTGCCCCCATTTCCACAGATGAGCAAATTCAACAGATCTTCCGGGGCACACCAGTGACTGAGAAGAATATCTCCCTCTGGGACCTGCTCTGCTCTGGGCACTTCACTGAGGAATACAGGGCAGCCTTCTTAGAAGACTTCCGATTGGGGAGGATGACGGCCCAGGAAATCGTAGCTGCTGCTCTCAGGCAAGTAAGAGAGGCTGAGCTGCAGGCTCACACCCACATCATGCTACCAGGCCTACGGGGGGGTGTTCCTGCTGCCTGGCTGCTGGACACAGGAATAATTGACCTAGAGACACTGGAGGGACTGGTCCAAGGGACACAGTCACCAAGCCAGGTTGCCGAGAGACCAGAGGTGAAACGGTACCTACAGGGAACAGGGTGCATTGCTGGGGTCCAGGTGGAGGGATCCAAGGCCAAGATGAGCATCTACCAGGCCATGAAAAGCAACTTGCTTCCCCCTGGCCTGGGTCTGAGGCTGCTGGAGGCCCAGCTGGCTGCAGGCTCACTTGTCGACCCACAGAACAACAGGAAGCTGTCTGTGGAAGAAGCAGTCAAGACTGGTGTGATTGGGGGAGAGCTGAGTGAGCAGCTCACTCAAATAGAGCGAGGAGCAACTGGCTATAGTGATCCCTACACAGGCAGCACCATCTCAGTTTGGCAGGCCATGGGCAAGGGGCTCATTGACCAGAGCGAGGGCCTCCTCCTTCTGCAGGTGCAGCTGGCTACAGGGGGCATCATAGACCCTATCCACCACCTGCATTTACCCCTGCCAGCTGCCTGCAGGCTTGGCTTCTTAGATGAGGAGACAGGTCAGCTTCTAGGCAAGACCACTGGAGATAAGAAATTTTTCTTTGACCCTAACACCCGTGACAAGTTGACATACCAAGAGTTAAAGGACAGGTGCATCTTGGACTCTGAGACGAGCCTGTGGCTGCTCCCACTTTCCCAGAGTGTGGCATTGGATGTAGATGACCACACCATCATGGCTCTGAAAGCCATGACAGTCCCCGTCAAGGTGGGGAGGTTCAAAGGCCAAACCGTATCACTATGGGACCTACTCCACTCTGAGTATGTTAGTGCTGACAAGCAGAAGGAGTTGGTAAACCTGGGTCGCTCAGGAAGGGCTGCGGCCCTACGCCAGGTGGTCACAGATGTCACTGCCCTCATTGAGGAGACAGAGAAGAAGGCCGGGCAGATCACATTCCCTGGCCTCAGGAAGCAGGTGTTGGCCAGTGACCTGTTCAGATCCCAGCTGATTGACAAGAAAACACTGGATGATCTGAATCAGGGGAAAAAAACAGTGCACGAAGTGGCCGAGATGGAGAGTGTGAAGCAGTTTTTGAAGGGGGGCAATTTCATAGCTGGAGTCCTCATCCAGGGCACAAAGGAGAGACTGAGCATCTATGATGCCATGCGGAGGCACATACTGAGGCCCGGCACGGCCCTGGTGCTGCTAGAAGCCCAGGCTGCCACTGGTTTCATCATTGACCCCGTACAGAACAAGAAGATGTCTGTAGAGCAAGCATTATCAGCTGGACTAATTGGAAGGGAGGTGTACGAGAAACTTCTGAGTGCTGAGAAGGCAGTGACCGGCTACGTGGAACCCTACACCAATAAACAAATTTCCCTTTTTGAAGCCATGAACAAAGGACTCATCTTAAAGTCCCATGCCATCCGCCTTTTAGAGGCCCAGATCGCTACAGGTGGCATCATTGACCCCGTGCACAGCCACCGCGTGCCCGTGGAGGTGGCCTACCAGCGCGGCTACTTTGACGAGGAGATGAACCAGATCCTTTCTGACCCCTCGGACGACACCAAGGGCTTCTTTGACCCCAACACCCACGAGAACCTCACTTACCTGCAGCTATTGGAGAGGTGTATTCAAGAGACAGAGACTGGGCTCTATATGTTGCAGATAGTACAAAAAGGAGAAAGTTACATTTACATAGATGAGGCCACAAAACAGCTACTGCAATCCAGGACCACCAAAGTGCTCATCGGAAAATTTGCCAATCAGACGGTTTCCGTCTGGGACTTGCTTTCGTCACAGTATTTCACGCAGCAAAAAAAGAGGGATCTGGTCAGACAGTTGAAATCAAAGAATCTGCATGTGGAGCAACTTTTAGAAATTATCATGAACACGATTGAGGAAACTGAGAAACAGAACCAAGCAATTAAGGTGAAAGGAATTCACAGGGATGTGACCGCTGCTGAGCTGTTCAACTGTGGGATCATTGATGAGAAAATCCTTGCTAGACTTCCAAAGGGAAAAAAGGCAGCAGAAAAACTTAGCCAACTCAAAGCAGTGAAAAGATATATGGAAGGGACAGGCTGCATTGCTGGGGTGCTGATGCCATCGACAAAGGAGAAAATAAGCATCTACGAGGCTATGAACAGAGAAGTGATACCTGGGCCAATTGGGATGCAGCTTCTACAGGCTCAGGCTGCCACGGGCTTCATCATCAACCCTCTGCAGAACCAGAGACTGTCTGTGAATGAAGCTGTGGCAGCAGGCATGGTAGGTGAGGAGATACTGGAGGACCTCCAAGATGCAGAGAAGGCTGTCACTGGCTATCACGACCCAGACACAGGTAAGCGGATCTCCCTCTACAAGGCCATGAAGAAAGGTCTGGTAGAAAAAGAAGAAGCAATGAGGATGCTCGAGGCACAAGTGGCCACAGGTGGAGTAATTGACCCGACACAGGGACACCGCCTCCCTGTAGATGTGGCATACCAGCGTGGGTGCTTAGAGCCTGAAACATACAGCTTACTGTCAAATACAAAGCATGGGAGCAAAAGGTTCCAGGATCCTAATACACACGAAAAGGTGAATTATGCAGACCTCCATGCAAGGTGCACAAAAGACCAAAAAACCGGGTTAGCTCTGCTTCCCATAGTACAGCATGAAAATCATTACAGGCACATTGAAGAAATCACTGAGAAGGCACTCAAGGCAGAAATAGTGATGGTGGAAAAGGGAAAGTATAAAGGGACAAGGATGTCAGTGTGGGACCTCCTGTGCTCTGAATATGTGACAGAAGAAAAGAAACATGAACTAGTAAACAGGTATAGGCAGGACACATCAAAAGCATTAGAAAATATTGTGAAAATAATTTGGGAATTAATTGAGGAAAAGGAAAAGAAAAGAAAGGAGGTATGGTTCAAAGGACTGAGAAAACAAGTGACAGCTTCTGAACTTTTCAAGGCTGGTATCATTAATAAAGATATGTTGGAAGAATTGGAGAAGGGACAAAAAAACGTAACAGAAATTGCTGAAAAAGAAAGAGTTAAAAAGTACCTAGAAGGGACAAGCACCATTGCAGGTGTCCTGGTGCCCTCCAAGGCGGACCCGGCCAAGCAGGAGAAGATGAGCATCTACCAGGCCATGTGGAAGGGCATCCTGAGGCCCGGCACGGCGCTGGTGCTGCTGGAGGCCCAGGCCGCCACGGGCTTCGTCATCGACCCGCTGCGCAACCAGAAGCTGTCCGTGGAGGAGGCCGTGGCCGCAGGCG
>CM053622.1:70055850-70126243 GCA_028646595.1 Phalanger gymnotis | reverse complement strand
ACGGCGTGAGGCTGCTGGAGGCCCAGATCGCCACGGGCGGCGTCATCGACCCCGTGCACAGCCACCGCGTGCCCGTGGAGGTGGCCTACCAGCGTGGCTACTTTGACGAGGAGATGAACCAGATCCTGTCTGACCCCTCGGACGACACCAAGGGCTTCTTTGACCCCAACACCCACGAGAACCTCACCTACATGCAGCTCCTTCAGAGGTGTACTTTGGATCCTGAGACTGGTCTTTTTTTCCTTTCTCTGAAATAATGTTTGTGTTTTCTTATTTTGTTGATATTATTTCAGTTCTTCTAATCCAATTTTCCCTATTTTTATGTTTTTCTCTTTGACTGTTTTTTAACTTTCCACTGCTTTGTTTTCTGTTTATATCTCTGTTTGTATTAACTATTTTATTTCCTCTGCACCAAATATGTGTATTGTCATGGTTAATATAGTAAAACAACTGACATCTCAGGTTTTGTATTTTCCTTCCATTTCATATTCATTTTTTAGAACACTTTCATATTATACTTTTATCTAACTGTATTTTGCATTCATATCATTTCATCTATCCATATGTTTTGGTATTAAGCTCTACTTTATACATATCTTTCCGTTTTTCTCCAATGGAGAGAATCAGAAGTTCCTAGTTGTTCTTTTTTCCACTTTCTACACCTTTGATTTTAACAGGAACTGTTCCAAGGCTTCTTAGGGCCCAAAATTAAATAATGACTCCTTTCCTCATCTCCAAGGCCTTCCATCACCCAAATGGCACATTTTTTTTTTGGTCTTCTAACACCTGTTAAGAAATTCCAGTTCTCTGTGATGTGAGAAAATTAGCAAAAGCAGATTGAAACCATAATCGCATTTTCAAGATTCCCTCGTTTCATTTCCCTATTTTAGCTATTATAATTTGAATTTTTCTCTATCAAATATGATGTTTTCCATCACTTAGTTTCTACGGATGATGTGTCATTCCTTTGAAAATATCTAGGAATACCAACAGGATATGCCTTTATTATAAAACCTGGCAAACTTTGGTCCTGTCTGTTCTTGATGGATGCAGTAATTAATCTTAGGAGTAGTTTATTTCAGAGGAATTTGACAAAAAACTGGGTTCTTACACCTCATGGAAAATAATAATGGCTTTGAACATCCCTCTGTGTCAATTCCTATGGAGTCAGAGATGGAATCCTGGACTTGTATCCAGTGGTCTGGAATTAAAATGTCAGAAATTTAAAAAGTCAGAAATAATAGGAGCAATTCTGTACATCTCCATAGTCTTCATGTTTTCCTTTGACTAGAATCCTGGGCCCGGATGTCTCATTTTGCTGTGAATATGAGTGATCCAAGTGAACTGGAACTTCACAAGATTTGTTGGTTTCCCTGCTGCTGAGCAGCAAGTGCTCTCTAAGTAGGTGGCTTTTATGGTATGTCACCACTGACATCAGAAGAATGAAAGACAACCTTTGTTCAAAAGCTAGATACCTGATAGTGAACTTACTGAAATTTAATTTGGGGAAGCATTTGGCTAACTATTGGTCTTGGAAAAATGAAGGAACATAATTTACTGATTTTGTGCCTGGACCCTTCCAGATGCCGGGTTTTTCCAGACCCGTAGGGTCTCTATCCACAGGCCAACTATTGACTACATAAGGTGGAATGCAAGGCAATGAAAAGTTAAAGCCAGGTGGTCAGGCTTTTTGACTCTTCCTTACATACATACAAACACACACCCACACGCATATACATACATACATATGTGTGTATATATGTAAAGAGAGAGAGAGGAGAACTCAGTTCTTCCCTTGGTCTATGATATCAGTTTTCTCTGCTTCCAGAATCTGTATCTTGTGATGCTTATGGGAGTTTGAGGCCAGTGTTGAAAATTTAGTTTCAGTCATTCTTCGTTTTCATAATCCTTATATCTATGCTAGTGAAAAAAGATACCTTATTTACCCACTGGCCCAGGAGGACAAGAAGAATTCTTCAATGAGATATCTTATTCAATGATTTAATTTTTGTTGATATTAATGACAATCACAGACTGGCCTTAGGAATTCAAAGTTAGTACAGTAAAACATTTCAGCTTTTTGAGAAAATCATAGTATACAGAAATGTATGTATAGACAGATATAACATAGGTAGATAAACAGATCTTTCACTATTCTAAGATAAAGTTTCCTAAGATTTAATTAATAGAGCATATATGTATACAAAGGAACATATAAGAAGATTCGTTTAAATAAAACTAGCTGCTAGTCTACCTCCTTTTCCTTATTGCTAGTAAGACATGTTTCTAGGAATGAAGATTTTGCAAATAACTTCTAGTGAAATTTAGATTAATTTCATTTAACAGAAAAACAAAGGAAAGATGAGATATATTTATCAAAGAACCAAGTAAACACAGAAAATTGTTAGGTTCTTATGTGGGGTGGAGCATGTTTCCCAAGGTAAAGTGATTTATTTGCCCTTCCATTTACTCTCTATGGAATGGAAAAGGGGAACAATTTTCATCTAAAACATTTATATATATGCCCACATACATGTATATGTAGAAAGAAGGAGCAAGAGGGAGAGAGACATTAGACTTATAGGCATTAGGTCAAAGCAACTATGCATTTTACTTGTTAATAAGTATTTCTGTTTGGTTCTTAGGGTGAGGGAATAATCTGTTCCCCCTTCAAATAAGTGTCTTAGAAGGAAGAAAGGCAACTTAGAATGACTACTTCAAATTATTTGAAGTGAGAAAAAAGTAAATGAAAGCCTCTCTCTCAAATGATTGTTTTAGAGGAAAAACTCATTGAGATTTTAATATGGAGAGGAAAACGTTAGGAAGTACATTCTTCAGGCATTTCTATTATTGTAGGCCTCACCACGACTTTGAGACTGGTCAGAAGGCAAATTCAGGAGTCTAGGGCTAGAATCTGGGTTCTTAAAAGTCCATCTTAATAGAGAATAAGCTCTGTATGGTCCTACCATGTTGGAAAGGCTTTTGAGTATAGGCCTGGAAAGATGATAGATAGACAGACAGATAGATATTAATTCATGTGCTTGTCTGTGTACAAAATGTCATCTGAGGACCAGCCTAAGTTCGAAGAGGCTCATTATAAAGTTAGCCACATGATATTGGTTTTTTGATCACAGAAACTAACAAAGTCCAGTTTCTAAGGCATAGAGGAAGTCTCAATGTGTCCCCCCCCACCAAAAAAAAAATCAGAGAGCTGGGCAATTTTTAAAGTTTACAAAGCATTTTCACTATAACTCTATGAGGTAGATAGTGCAGGGATTATTATCCCCACTTTACAGGAAACAGATTCAAAGAAATGGCATGAAAATTGCAGCCCGCTCAAATTTATTGTTGGAGATCTCCTACTGTTACAGAGTACAGAAGGCATCTAGGTCTAGTCTAGGCATTTGCATTAGAACTGTACAAACTGGAGAGTGATGATCCCTAGAGTTTTTAAATCTTGTATATGTTCATATCATAACTAGAGTCAGTTACTAAACTGGAAAGGACCCTGGGGATCTAGTTTAACTCATTCACTTAACAGATGAAGAAACTGAGGGTCAGAGAGAAAAATTGGCCAGTCCAAGGTCTCACAGCTAATAAAAGCTTGAGACAAAATTTAAGCTCTGATTTCTAGTCCACAGCTCTTTTCACTGCTGCAAGTAAGATTTTGCTGTCCACCCTACCCACTTACATGCCACTTGGTCCCTTTGTTGAGAGAACATTCTGGAAAAGTTAATGTATTATCTCAGGAGGAGTTCCCTCGGGTCTAGTTTGATTTTTTTTTTTTTTTTTGGTGGTACCTGGTCCTATGTTTGGAGCTAAAAGAGACAAGAAAACATAGCCCTTGGTTCTGAGGAGTTTACAATCTTGATGATGAGATATATCACACAAATAAAACAATGTGATAACAACGTAGTTCAGAAGGTTACAATTGGCAGAGACCTCAATGTCATCCAGTCCAAACACTTAAAAGTTTACAGAGGAAGAAAGTGAGGTTGGGAGAGGGGAAGTGACCTAAGACTAGACAACCAGTTAGCAGTAGAAACTTGGTGTGAAGTCGGATTGTCTGATACCAAATCCTTCACACCACTCGCCTTTGATGACCATCTTGTCTATAACCCAAAGCTAGATTGTGTGGTCCAGGCTTTATTCAGTCAAGAAACATCAAGTATTTATTGGGTGCCAAGAACTGTGCTAAGCAATAGGTATAAAAAGTGGCAAAAATAGTTTCTGCCCTCAAGGAGCTCACATTCTAAAGAGGACAATTCCTGGCTTCCTTTAAGTCCTAACTAAAATCACACCTTCTACAGGAAGCCTTCCCTAACCTAGCTTATCTCTTCCCTGCTTATCTTATATATAGCTTGCTTCGTATATTTTTGTTTGCATTTTGTCTCCCCTATTAGATTGTAAGTCCTTGAGGATAAGAGCTATCCTTTGCCTCACTGTGCTTAGCAGAGTGCCTAGAACATAGTAGGCTGTTAATAAATTGTCATCAGTTGATTGATTGAATACCCTGAGAAATCAGCGGAGGGCTCAAGAGGACACAAAACAGGACCAAGCACAATCCAAACATTTCTTCTGGAAGTGCACAGGGCTTAACCCTAACACAAAGTATGAAATGAGGAAGAAAGTATAATAGGAGCAAACAAAAAAGAATCTCATCACAAAAAGCTATTATGGGGATGAAGAATCTCAAGACACAAACACATAGAAAGAAAATAACTACCAAAAAAAAGCTATATGCAAAGTCTCAAAGAAAAACTTGGCTTGTGCATAGGTCAATGAGAATCCTTGGAAGTGATAAAGCAAGAGATGTTAGGGTTTTGGGTTTTTTTAGGAATTCAAAAGTAATATATAAATGAAGTGAGCACTTGAAGAAATTGGAAAAGAAATGAGAATGCTAAAGGGAAGAGTCAGAATCTAAATGAAAGCTATAGAAGAAAGAATTGGAAAGAGAATTAATAGCTTAGCACAAGAGGCACGAAACTTTATCCTAGCAGCAGACTCTTCGAAAATTAAAATGGATGAAATAGAAGTTAGTGACTCCACAAGACAATAAGAAAAATTAAAGCAAAGTCAAAAGAGTAAAAATATGGAAGAAAATGTAAGGTATATCTAGCAAAAATAACTGAACTAGAAAACATATGAAGGAGAGATCATTTAACAATCATTGGACTATCTGAGAGCCATGACAAAAAAAAAAAAACTCTAGCTCAAGACATCATATTTGAAGAAAGTTAAAATCAAAAGAATCCACTGGTCATCTCTTGAAAGAAACCACAAAATGAAAACTCCCATGAACATTGTAGCCTAAAATCCAGGTCAAAGAAAAAGTACTACAAACAGCTACAAAGAAATAAAGTCCCAAGAAGCCAAAGTCAGGATTGCACAAGACATAATGGCCAACTATAAAAAAGCAAAGAGATTGGAACATTCATGAAGGCAAAAGAAACAGGATTACAACCAAAAATGATAACCAGCAAAACTAATTCTGATCCTACATGGAAAAAAAAAATAGATCTTCAATTAAGTAGATGACTTCCAAGTGTTCTTTTAAAAATTTTTTGGTAAAATATAGTTTTATTTATTTTACTAAATATTTCCCAATTACACATAAACAATGTTTTAACATTGATTTTTTTAAAATTTTGAGCTCCAAATCATCTTCTTCCCTCCCCTGCTTCCCCCATCTATTAAGAAGGCAGGCAATATTGTATTGATTATATATGTGAAGTCATGCAAAATATTTCCATATTAGCCATGTTGCAAAAGAAAACACACACACACACACAAAACTAAGAAAAATAGGTTTTTAAAAAGTATGCTTCATTCTGAACTTAGAGTTCATCCATTCACATTCTGGAGGTGGATAGCATTTTTTATCATGGGTCATTTGGAATTGTTTCCAAGCTTTCTTGATGAAAAAAATAGAGCCGTATAAAATCTTTAAAATATAAACACAGCAGTGTGGAGCAACATATAAAGGTAAGCCATAAGAGACTAAAATAAAGATGAACTATTTACATTCTAATATGGGGAAATAATACATGTGTACCCTCAAAACCCTCTTATCATCAAGGGTCAAAGATCCTTAGAGAAGTTTTGTCATACTTTGATCATCTTAAAAGAAAAAAGTAAGCAGAGAGGAAAGGGAATACAGTCAGTTGGGGGTAGGGGGAAGGAGAGGTGAGGGTCAAGTATCTCAGATAATTGTGACATAAAGAAAATTACTCAAACAAGGAGAAAACAAGTGAGGGGAGCAGTGGCACTGGAACCTCGTTTTCATCTGAACTTGTCAAAGGAGGGAAGAATACAGTTACATACAGTTAGGTACAGAAATACATTTTACTTGACAGGAAAACAGGACAGAAAGAGAAGGGAGAATAGAAGAAGGAAAGGTTAAGACAAGAACTATTCTTAAAATAGTTTAACTGTATTGTGTGGGGAGGAGGGATGAGAAGAAGTATTTAAAAAGAAAGAGAGTATTACAATCTGTGATTAGGGTTTGGGTAAGGGAAAAAGAAAAGGGGCAAAAGAACAGAAACAGACTGCATCAAACCTACAGCACTGTTGCGGAATATACTCCTCTCTTACCGTCCTCTTTGTTTCAAAGAGGGAAATGGAAAGGGAAAAAAAAGGAAAAGTTTGAGAGAATATGATGAATGGAAACATAATTAATGATCATAACTATGATTGTGAATGGGATAAATTCATCCATAAAATGGAAGAGGATAGCAGAACATATTGTAAAACATAATCCAACAAAATTCTGTTTACAAGAAACATTTGAAACATAAAAATTCACACAGTTAAAATAAAATGCTGGAGCAAACTCTATTATGCTTAAGTCATAATAAAAAGGGGGAAGCCAGGTAGCATAGTGGATAGAGTACTGGGCCTGGAGTCAGGAAGACTCATCTTCTGACTTCAAATCTGGCCTTCGGCCCTTAGTAGATGTGTAACACTGAGTAAGTCACTTAACCCTGTTTGCCTCAGTTTTGTCATCTATAAAATGAGCTGGAGAAGGAAATGACAAACCACTCCAGTATCCTTGCCAAGAAAACCCCAAATAGGGTCATGAAAAGTTGGACATAACTAAAACAACTCAACAACAACAGAGTAAAAAAAAATGCAAAATGACATTAATGATTTCAAACAAGGCAGCAGCAAAAAACAAACATAACTAAAAGAGTTGAAGAGGGAAACGTACTAAAGACAATGAATTAATTCCATATAAAACATATGTACCACATGTCATAGCACCTAAATATTTAAAAGAAAAGTTAAATGAACTACAGGGAAAAAATAGAAAAACTATAATGATGAGGACCCTCAATGAACCATTTCAGGCCTTAAAAAATAAGCAAGAAAGAAGTTAAGGACCTGAATGGAATTTTAAAAAAACTAGTTGTGATAGGCCTCTGGAGATCAATGAATGGGAATGGAAAGGAGTGTGATGTGTGTGTGTACACATTCGCACATCTGTGTATACACATAGAGATATATACATATATTAGTATAATATATATATTATATAGCATATATGCTAGTGATAATAGATGTAGTACATAGTATATGTATATAATATATAGTGTATACATATTAGTATAATAGGTAGTATGTATATATATAATATGTATATATGTGCATATATACATATATATTGTACATACAGAGAGAGACATGGCTGTGCATGGCACCTTTACAAAAATTAGCCATGTATTAGGGCACAAAAACCTCAAACATTGTAACAAAAATCACGTTCAATAAAAGGCACCTGAAAAAAGGAATAAAAATTAATTAGAGACTAAATTACTTCATTCTGAAGAATGGAAGGGTCAAAGAGCAAGCCATAGAAACAATATATAATTTCATTAAAAGATAATGACAAAAGTGAGAGAATATACTAAAAATTTCTGGGATGAAGCAAAATTAATCCCTAAGAGAAAATTTTTTATCTTTAAATGCTTTCATCAACAAAAGAAACAATAGATGAATAAATTGAGCATAAAATTTAAAAAAACTAGAAAGCAAAAAACATTTTAAATCCATCAATTAAATATGAATAATAGAAATACTGAAAATCAAAGAAGAGATTAACAAAATTGAAAAGAAAAAAAGAGACATTGAATTAATAAATAGAACTAGGAGGTAGTTTTTTGAAAGAAAAAAAATTAAAACCATTAGCTAATTTTTTTAAGGAAAGAGAAAAATCAAATTACCATCATCAATAATGAAAAAGGTAAATTCGTCCAAAGGAAAAAAAAAAAAAACAACTCTTGCTTTATCTCTTCTAAGAATTCTCATTGACCTATGCACAAGCCAAGTTTTTATTTGAGACTTTGCTTATAGCTTTTTTTTTTTTTCTTGGTATGAATAGGGGAAGAGTTTGTAACAAAACAAGACTTTAAAAGGATCACAGAAAGTAAAATTCTGTTTGAAGAAAATGTAAGATTTTGCACAACAAAATCAATGAAGCTAAAACTAGAAGAGAAGCAAGTGACTAGTAAAAAAAATTGTAGTAATTTTCTCTAATAACAATCTCATTTCTAAGATTTATAGTATCTTCTATGGATATGTTTGAAATTTTTTAAAAGTTTGAAATTGATTCAAATTAAATAAATACCATTCCAAAAAATATGAACAGATAATTCTCAATGAAAGATATCTAAACTATCAATAAGCAGATAAAAATGCTTCAAATCACTAATAATTAGAGAAATGTAAATATTTTTAAATAAGTTTTTATTAATGTCTTTTGTTTTTCACACCATCCATCATCATCGGTTCCCCCAGTATTGCTCCCTAATCCTCTCCCACATAACATATACTATTTTTAAAGACAAAGAAAAGGAAAAGGGGGGAAATCAACATAACTGATCGATAAGTTAAAAATGTAAAAATAAGTGCAATGTGCAATACTTATGAACCCCTTACCTCTACAAAGGGGTGGATTGAGAATGTCTTCTAATAGCTTTTCTTTCCAGATATGTTTTTTCTTTGTAATTCTGAAACATTTAATTTTGATTTTTGCATGCGTAGTTGTTTTTGCTGTTTACAGCAAATGAAGTCAATTTTTATGAATGTTCCATAAGGTGTCAAGAAATATGTACATTCTTTTACAGCCATATTTAGAGATGCCATAAGCCTTTATTTCATTTCTCCTTCAAATTATTTGGTTCTAGATTTCCTTTTTTGTGTCTTGCTGTTAGATTTGTCCAAAACTGAGAAAAGCACACTGAAATCTCCTGTTACTATTGCATTGTTTTCTGATTTATTGTAGCAGAGTTAATATTTCCTTTATGAATTTAGATTCTAAGGCATTTGGAGCATTTAAGTTTAATAGTGATATTTATTTGTTATCTGTGGTTCCTTTCAGCATAATGTATCCCTTTTTTATGTTTTGAATATTTGTTTTTATTTGCCTGATAGAATAATTGCAATTCCTGCTTTTTTTTTGCATTTACCTGATGTATAATAAACTTTTCTAGCCCCTCCTTTTTATTCTGTGTATGTCCTTATGTTTTAAATGTGTTTCTTGTAAGCAACAGATTGTGAGGCTTTGTTTTCTTGCCCAAATGTCACTCTTTTTCATTGTATTAGATTGCTTAATCCATTCACATTTAAAGTTATGAGAACTAGGTTTATATTTTCATCCATTTGTCTCTATTTTTTTTTCCAAATTAGGATTTCCCCACTCTTTCACTGTAAACACAGTACTAAATCTCTTTAGTTATTTTAGCTTTCTCTATTTTAAAGCAGTTCTGTTCTCAGCTCTTTTTCCCTCCCCCTTAAGCCCTGCCCCCTACCATTTGCTACCCCTCTCCCTGGTTTTGGAGTTTTGCTTATTAGTTCTTTTTTCTTGCTTGCTTTTATCTAGTTATTTAATTCTTCCCTTCTTTTTTCCTCTCAGTTAAGTAGTCCAGTAGAATAATAGTAGTAGTAAAAAGTAGTCTAATAGAAGAACTCCTTATCTGCCTCTTCAACTTGTTTTGTTCTTTAGTTTAAAAATTTTCACTTTCTGCACCCTTTTGTTAAAAAAAAAAGGTTTTTTTCATTCATTCTCTTCATTATTTACCTACTCTGTCCAGTCTGGATTTTAATTCTTCTATTCATGACCCTTATACTAGTTTTGTTCTTTATTCTCTGTATTCTTAATGGACTTAAAACCTTGAAGTACCTATTCTGGGTTCATTCTTCTAAAGTTTGTGTTATTGCCCAGTAGGTCTTGCATCCTGGCCCCTTTTTCAGTATTGTGCCTCACCCTTAGAAATACCAATTCCTGAAGGTGATAGAGAGAATACTGCCCTATGGTAAGACTTGCCCTGTGTCCCTGATTATGCTATCCATTATTGATTCAATTTTCCCCCCATTTGCTTTGCAATCTCTTTCCTGGGTCCATGCTCTCCCACTCTTATGCTCCCTGACATTCTAATTGCCCTTCTCCAGAGGTAGGATGATTGGTCTCTCAAAGCACCAATTCAATTCCTTGCAGATAATTCCCATTATAAAGTACTCGGCTCCCTTTGTGGAATATCTTTTCTACCATAGGAATGTTCATCAGTGGTAAGCCCTCCTTATTATTTTCTTTCTCTCTCTCTTTTTAAAAAATCCTTTCCTTTTCCTCCTCACTCATTCTCTCCTACAGGTTCTCTTCTTCCTGAAATACCACAGGACATTGTTAGCCTTTAACTTGATTAAAGTACATAACACATCCGCCTCTATCTTCTTAATCCCTCTCTCTTTTTATGTGCATTCCCATTCTGTCACTTAGACCCACAAAAAAAAGCATTGATTCATCAACAGGTGGGGTATTGGGAAATTTAGTCTGTGATGTTTCATAACTGTTACTCCATCATTACTTCTATTTGACATGTGCTTACACTCTTGTCTCCTTGTGTATATTTAGAAAGAAATCTCTTAATGGTCTCTCTGTTGTCATTTTGTTTTACTTGGTTGCTGTATTTGTTTACCTTTGTATTTCTGCTGTCTGAGGTATTTGAGAATGAAATAATCTCTTCAGGTCTGTTTTTCTTCCTAGAAATGTTTCAAATTTCTCTCTCTCTCTCTCTCTCTCTCTCTTTCTCTTATTAAATAGCTACCTTTTTTCATTTATCACTAGACTTAGATTTGCAGGATCTGTCAACTTGGGCTGCATCTTGAGGTCCATTGTTCATCTTTGATCAAAGGAGAACTTTTTGTAAATATTAATATTTGTAAAAGTGCTTAGCATAATGCCTGGCACATAGTAAGTGCTCAAATAAATGCTTATTCCTTTTTCTTCCCTTTTGTAACACATTATTCCATTCCCCTACCCTGACACACATACATGATGTTTTCTGGTGGGTATAGAATAGTCTTGTGCTATCCAAATATCCTTCCTTTTATATTTGAAGGCCTTTCTCCTGCTCACTTCTTGCCTTTCCTTTGTCCTCCCCAGTCTTAATCATAGATACCCGAACTCTTTTATGTAATCCGGAGGTCATATTTCCTTTTGCCATTAATATCTTCACTGTTAGTTTATGTTCCCTGCTTATGTTCAAGGTCTTTGAGTTTTCATCATCCTAAAATCTTCAGTAACTTCAGTCTTTTCCCCTCTTATTTTCCCCTATTGTTCACTTTCTGACACCTTCCCCTTTTATAGTGGTTTCCCTGGGGGTTGATTTCAAAGCATCCCAGCCTCCTCTCATACTGGACAATTCATAGTTCACCAGCCTCAGTCTTGGCCTGAAGTGACTTCTCAGGGGACAGAATTGGCCCTAGCTGAATGCTGGGTTCTTTGCCTCGGACTTAGTAGAGTGCTATACGGCCCCATACATATGAGTTCTGCCTCTTTCCCTCTGTTCCTTCAGTTCTCTGGGCCATTGGCACAGAATACTGCCAGCTACTATTGCAATCTGAGTAACTTTCTTCCATTTAGAGTTTGGATCTCCAAGGCAATGGGAGGAGGAGAGGGGTCAGAGCATAGGCCTGAGTTTCATTAGAAGCAAGGACACATAAACTGCCCTTTCCCCACTCTGATTCTCCATTCTCAGGCTGAGTTCTATTGTAGCAGAGTGCTGCCATGCTCTTGTTATTGGAGCCTGAGTAAATTTCAGCCTTCTAGTCAGGATATAGAGTTGAATTCCGTTATAAGCACGTGGCTTGTGCAGCCTTGGTGATTGATAAGAGAAAAGATGCTGAAAGAGTGCAACTTAAGAGTTAGGGATTGTTGGCCTTCTCTCCTGTTAGTTCATCAAGTTTTTACCTTGTTTGGTTTCTTGGTGTCCTGATTGTGAAGAAACCACAACTTGTTTTATCTCTGGTGCTTAATTCCTGTTTTGAAGAAATTTGAGAGGTCATGAGGTTTGGAGAAAATGTCTAATCCTCCATTTTGTTGGTTATGTCACCTGGAAGTCTGACAGAAATTCAAATTAAACCAACTCTGAACTTCCTCATTGTTCCCATCCTATTTACAAAGTTGACCTCTGTATCAGCAAGGCAATAATCACAATATAGAAGATAATTGTCAAAATGCCTATGTGGTTCTGTATTGCAAAATACATGAGACTCTCCCTGTAGAAAATTTCCTTTTCCTCTCAGTGAGCTCCTCCTACCACATGTGACTTAGGCTTCCTGTTATGTAAGCAGGTCACATGGCCTATTAATGGGTGGGAAAGATCTTCAAATCTAAATTGTTATTACAACTTCCCAAAATGACAAATATGGGGTGGGGATGGCTGTGGGAAAATGAGAATACTAGTGTCTTCTTGGTAGAGATGTGAATTGGTCTAGTCATTCTGGAAAGCAATTTGGAACAATGCCTAAAAAGTTATTAAGCTCTGTATACCTTTTCACTCAGCAATACCACTGCTAGATCTATACTCTAAAGACATTGAAGAATGAGGAAATGTAAATGTAAAAATATATATATATATTTATAGAAGCTTTTTCAGTGGTAGCAAAGAACTGGAAACTGATAGAGTTCCTATCAACTGGGGAATGGCTGAACAAATTATGGTGTATGCATTTGATGGAATACAATTGTGCTGTAATTGTGCTATGAAGAAGACAGTTTTACAGAGATGTAAGAAGATGTGCATGAATTGATTCAGAGCCAAGTGAGCAGAACCAGGAGAGCAATTAATAAAATAACAATACTATAAAGACAAAATTCTTTGAAAGACTTAAGAACTCTGATCAATACAATGACTGACCTTGATTCCAGAGAACTCATGATGAAATATATTACCCAACTCCTGATAGAGATGGTGTAGATGTCAGGGTGCAGATTGAGACGTATAACTTTTTTAGACATGGTAAATGCAGGAATTTGTTTGGCTTAACTATAAATATTTTGTCACAAAATTTTAGTTTTTCTTTCTTTTTCAGTGTGGGGAGGGAGGAGGTGGGAGAGAATGAAGGTAGAATCTTGTTAATTAAAATAACTTAATTTTAAAATATTAAATATGCACATAGAGAGTAGATGGAAGATAATTTCTGAAGGGAAGGCACTAAATAATATTTCAAAGAAGGATTTTATAAACTGCAATAATTGGATGGGAGGATCTTTAAAGGTTTTACTCTATTTTCTTTCATATTTAAAGGACTTAAAGGACCCTTTATTTGGAATGATGAGTAGGTTTTTATGGATAGAAAGGAAAGAGAAATGGCATTCTAGGTTAGGGAACAGAGCACAGCATCAGGATAAGAAGGAAGTAAGAATGATCTGATGCATGAATAGAAAAATAAGAAGGTCCCAAAAGTCAGGAAGAGGTGTTTTGAAGGACTCATGTTCGAATATTTGAAAAGCTATTATGCAGAAACGAAATTGAAGAGCAGTACTAGGAGCAAAGGATGTAAGTGACAAAAAGGCCAATTTATGTTTTGCATAGAGAAATGTGAACAATTCAAAGTATCCCAAGGTGAAATTGGTTATCCCAAGGGATCATGGGGCCCCTTGAAGTCTTCAAGCAAAGACTAAGTAACTCTTCATAGGGTATCTTGTAGCAGAATGCCTTTCCCCTTGTGGGTTGAACCAAGTGGCCACTAAGGTTCCTTCTCCCTCTGGAATTCTGTGATTCTTTGACTTGTTCTATTGGGTAATCAGGGGCCATCCCGTGGGCATGTTGTGCAGGGGAGGACATAATATAATAGTGTTTTAAGGAGATTAGCCTGTTGAATATAAAGGTTGGATTGAAAGGAGAGGAGTCTAGAGATAAGATTCCAAGAATCCAAGGGTGAGGTATGAAATACTAGCTTAAAAGGATAAAAGAAGGAAGAGGAGCCAAGATATAGTTATGTGATGGAGTAATACAAACACAAGACCTAAAGTTTAAAGACTTGGGTCCGAGCTCCCAGCTCTGACATTTATTAGTCATTTGTGAATTTAAACAAGTCACTTTAGCTCTCTGGGCCTACATTTCCTTATCTGTAAAATGAAGATAATCATGCCTGTTCCACCTACCTCTTGGGTGCAGCCAAAAAACAAAACAAAAAAAGGTATTTTTGGAAATGCTACAGAAATGTACATTGTTATTACTGACTCATTTTCAAGTTAAATGAATAGTTTGTTGTTACTGGAAAAATGAACAAATTCCATCCAATTTTAAGCCAAGGCCCAGGGCCCCCCAGGGACTCTCAGCTCATCTGAAAGTCCTAGTTTCTCTCTTTGTTTCTTTGCCCCAGAACCCAAGTTTCACTTGGGAAGATTTTCAAAATAAAGTTAGGTATGACTCATGTACAGGTTTTCTTAAATGTAGGTGAAAGTTATCACTTATTACTTCACAGACGCTTAATGTACACATAAGGCAAGGGAGTGCCAGAGTCAGTTCCTATAGGCTTGCCCCAATTGTTAAATTTTCAGTGTGAACATTTACACCTCCAAAATTGGCAAATGCTACAAATCAGGCTTTGATTTATTACTTGGTTGATTGTCTAGACTTAAGTGATGGGAAATATGATAAGAATGCAGATTAAACTTAAAAGTGTGTCTACTTGGAGAGCCAGTTTGTTAAACATTTATCAGCATACCCCTAAGGACAAGTACTGTATGAGACAACATTATTTCATTCACCACAGAAAATGCATTAAACTAAAGGACTCACAGGAGCCCATGAACAAAGTCAGGAACACAAAGCATTCAAACATCCCATAGAAAGTAAAGATCCCATTTTGACTGAGTCCACTACAAATTATATTATCTCATCTCAATTGTGCCCTCATGCAACAAGACAATCCTTTCATTCCCCCATAATTGATTGTGTGCCATATTTCCCACAATGACTATTCCAAATCTTCTCTTTACTCCTCAAACTTCTCACATCCGCCTCTCCCATTTTCTGAGATGAAGACCTCTCTTTTCAAACATTATTGGGAAAATGGAGGCCGCTCACTATAAATTTTCCCTTTTCCCCTTCTCACCTTATAACTCCTTGGCATCGGTCTCCCAATCCCTTCCATTTCCTTCTCATAGATACTCCAGTATTTGATGAAGATGTGAGCTCATTGAGAATAGGAACTGTCTTTTTTTTCTTCCTATTTTCTATATTCTCAGTGCTCAGCCCCAGTGCACATAGTGGTACATAGTGGGTGCTTAATAAATGCATATTGACTGACTGGCCCTTCTAACCAAAGCCAAATCCTCTGCTTGTACACTCAATTCCATCCTCTTCTGTCTCCTATAGAAAATTGTCACCTCAGTAATATCTCCCCGCTCACCCTCTTCCCCTACCTCTAACCTTTAATCTCTGTCTACTGGCTCATTCTCTGCTGCCTACAAATATACCCAGCTCTCCTCTATTCCAAATTTAAAAGTTCAATTTAATTTAATTCACCATTATATAAAAACAACAACACTGTAACAGCAAACAATTTTGAAAGACTTAAGAACGCTGATGAACACAAAGACCAACCACTGTTCTAGAAGACTTGTGATGAACATGCTACCCAGACTTGGAGTACAAATTGAAACATTTATTGGACGTAATCAGTGCAGGAATTTATTATGCTTAACTATGCATATTTGTTACAAGGGTTTTGTTTTCCTTCAGGAAAAATTTCAAAATGAACTTAGGTATGACTCATGCATAGGTTTCCGCCAATGTGTGTAATAGGGTCACTAATTATTTCACAAACACTTAATGTACATATAAGGCAAGGGTGTGCCAGAGTCAGTTCCTATGAGCTTGCCCTAATTGTTAAGTTTGGAAAGAAGGTGGAAGGGAGAGAAGATGGATTTTTGTTCGTTGAAAAAATAAAATTAAATTAAAATTTTTTTTAAAAAAACTTTCACCATCCCCTCAAATTATCCTCATATACATATATATACATATATGTACACATACACATATGTATATATACATATATATATATATCTACTCCCTTGCAGAGCAATACTCCTAAAAGAAGTAAGTTCCAGTTCCTCCTCTCACTTTTTATAAGATTATGTTTGTAAAAAGTGCTTAGTACAGAGCCTAGCACATAGTAGGTGATATAAATGCATATTCCCTTCCCTTCACTTCTCAACCCTTTGCAGTCTGGTTTCTAAGCTCATCACACAACTGCTTTTCCCAAAGTTATCAATGATCTCTTAATTGCCAGATCCAATGGACTTTTTCTCAATTTTTATTCTTCTTACCATACACCAAAATAAAGTCAAAATGGGTTCACGATTTAGGTATAAAGGCTGATACTATAAGTAATTTGGGAGAGCAAGGAATAGTTTACCTGTCAGATTTATGGAGAAGGAAAGAATTTATGATCAAACAAGAGATAGAGAGTGTTATGAAATACAAAATGGACAATTTTGATTATGTCGAATTGAAAAGTTTTTGTACAAACAAAGCCAATGCAACTAAGATTAGGAGGGAAGCAGAAAATTGGGAAAGAATTTTTACAACCAGTGTCTCTGATAAAGGCCTCATCTCTAAAATATATAAGGAACTGAGTCAAATTTATAGGAATACATGTCATTCCCCAATTGATAAATGGTCAAAGGATACCAACAGGCAGTTTTCAGAGGAAGGAATTAAAGATATCTATAGTCATATGGAAAAATGCTGTAAATCACTACTGATTAGAGAAATGCAAATCAAAACAACTCATAGGTACCACATCTCTCCTGTCAGATTGGCCAACATGACAAAACAGGAAAATCATAAATGGTGGAGAGGATGTGGGAATATTGTAAAACTGTTACATTGTTGGTTGAACTGTGAACTGATCCATTCATTCTGGAGACAAATCGGAACTATGCCCAAAGGGCTATAAAGATGTGCATCCCTTTGACCTAGCAATATCACTTCTAGGGCTATGTCCCAAAGAGATCATAGAAGTGGGAAATGGACCCATATGCACAAAAATATTTATAGCAGCTCTTTTTATGTTGGCAAAGAATTGGAAATCAAAGGGATGCCCATCAATCAGAGAATGGCTAAACAAGTTGTGGTATATGAATGTAATGGCATACTATTGTGCTATAAGAAGTGGAGAGGAGACAGACTTCATAATAACCTGGAAAGACCTACGTGATCTGATGCTGAGTGAGGGGAGCGGTACAATGTTTAAAGACAGCTCCAAAAGACTCATGATGGAAAAAGCTATCCATATCCAGAGAAAGAATTATGGAGTTTGCATGCAGATTGAACAAACTATTTGCTCTTTTTTTCTTTTTTCTTCTTTTTTGGTTTTGTTTCTTCTTTCTCATGATTCATTTCATTGGTTATAACTCTTCTTTACAACTTGACTATTGTGAAAATAAGTTTAATGTGAAGGTATGTATAGAACCTATATTGGATTACATGCCATCTTAGGGAGGGGGGGGGAGAAAATTTGGAACTCAAAAACTTGTGGAACTGAGTGTTGTAAACTAAAAATAAAGAATAAATTTTAAAAAAGGGAAAAAATTTATTCTTTTTTTTTTGTTTAAATTTTTATTTTTATGTAGGGAAAAATCAAATATACATTTAACCCAATTTGGTTGCAAGTTCCTTAGCTTTTGCCTTTTCCAGTTTGGCTATACGAGCCACCGATTTTGGACCCAGAACATTGCCACCCCAGTGACGACGGATCTCATCGTATCTGTCATTGTAATTGGTTTTGATGGCTTCTACCAGCTTAGCCAGAGCTCCTTTATCTTCAAGATTAACCTGTGTGAAGGCAATGCTTGTGCAGGTCTTTCTGTGAACTAAGCAACCCAGTCTGGCTTTACCTTTGATAATACAGTAAAGAACCCCCATTTTTCGGCACAAGGCAGGTAGGAAGACCACTAGCTCAATGGGGTCCACGTCATGTGCAATCACTACCAACTGTGCTTTCTTGTCTTCTACCAGAGTAGTAACAGTGTTAACACCTGCTCTCAGGACAGGTGGTCTCTTAGTGGGGAGATCTCCTTTGCCTGCAGCCTTTTGTTTAGCCCGAGCCAGAAGCCTTTGTTTCTTATCTTGCTTTGTCTCCAGTCAATACTTATAAGCCAATTTCAGCAGTTGAGTAGCTGTCTGATGATCCAAAGCCTGGGTGAACTGGTTAATTGCTGGTGGAACTTTCAAATGCTTATAAAGGATAGACCTTTGACGCTGCAGTCTGATGTACCGAGGCCATTTGACAAATTGAGTAAGGTCCCTTTTGGGCTGGATGTCCTGACCAATGCCAAAGTTCTTGGGCCGCTTCTCAAACAAATGATTGACCACTTTCTTGGCCTCCTGCTTCTTTACTACAGCAGGGGCCGGAGCCACCTTCTTCCCTATGGCCTTCTTCCCTTTTGGCATCTTGGCCGGTTGAACGAGAGAAAAAAAAAGCAAAATTTATTCTTCTTGACCTCTCCCTGCTCCCCTTTAATATTTTATTCTTGATCAATCTCTCCTCTTAGTATTCTGTCCTCTCATGTTTTCATGACACTGGTCTCTCTTGGTTCTTCACCCATCTGACTGTTCTTGTTGCTGAGTTATCATCCATATTCCATACCCTAACTGTATGTGTACTCCAAGGCCCCCTTCCTCTATCCACTCTATGACTCCATCGGTTCTTGTGTGTTCTGCTTTCACATCTACACAGATAACTCCATCCAGCCACAGTCTTCCTCCCAAGCTCTAGTCCTGCACCTCCACTGCCTACTGGACATTTCCAGTGTCCTATAGGTATCTAGAAATTAACATCCAAAGCATAATTCATCATCTTTCCCCTAAAACCCGTCTTCTAGACTTCCACATTTCTGTTGAAGGTACCACTATCTTTCCAGACACCCACAGCTGTAACCTTGGATATCTTCAACTCTTTACTCTCCGTAACTTCATATACTCAGTCAGTTTCCTGGTCTTATCAATTCTATCACCACAATATCTCTAATATTCATCCCCTTCTATCCACTCACACAGACATCATCATTGATCTCAGGCCTTTATCAATGCATTCCTGGATTACTACAATAGCTCCCCCCCACCCCCACCCAAGTTGGTTTCCCTAAATCAAGTCTCTCCTCTCTCTGATACATCCTTCATTCCTGAAACACAAGTCTTTCACTCCTCTGCTCAACTCTGGTTACTTCTTATTACATCTAAGATCAAATACAAACTCTTCTGTTTAATATTTGAAGTTTTTTACAAGCTGGCTCCTATCTATCTTTCCAGATTTCTTATGCATTAGGCTTATTCATTCACTCTACCTTCTATCAATCAACAAGCATTTATTATGTACCTGTTATGTGCTAGTCACTGTGCTAATTGCTGGGCATACAAAGACAGAGGTGAAACACTTCTCGATCTCAAGAAGCCTCCATTCTTTTGAGGAAGACTATTTGTACACATATAGGTATACACAAAAGAGATCCAAAATGCTGGAGGGGAGGGCACTAGCAGCTGGGTGATTCAAAACAGGTCTCATGTGCAAGGTAGTACTTGAACTGTCTTAAAGGAAACTAGGGATTCTGAGGGGCAACAGTGAAAAAGAGGTACATACCAGGCATGGGAGGAGCACCAGCATAAAGGTACAGAGATGGTTAGTGCAGTAGCATGTATTAGGAACAATAAAAAGGCTAGGTTGACTGGATTGTAGGGAATGTGAAGGGGAGGGATGTACAGTAAGATTGGAAAGGTAAGTTGGGGCCAGGTTGTTAAGGGTTTTAAATGCCAAAGAGAGGAGCTAATATTTGACCCTAAAGATAATAGGAAACTATGGGAGTTTTTTGAGAAAGAGAGTGATGTGGTCATACTGACACTTTAGGAAAACAACTCTGGCAGCTGTAGGGAGGATAGATTGGAGTAAGGAGAGATTAGAATAAAGTTCTCAACCTTTTTTGTATTATAGACCCCTTTGGCTGATGAAGCCTATAATCTCCTCAGAATAATGCTGGGTCTTTTTAAATAAATAATTTTAATGTATATAATATATAATATGTATAATATATTATATATAACACTATATATAATATATTGTATATAATAGATAAATAAATATAATGAATAAATTTCAGTTAGAGCTAGTTGACAATAAAGATGCAATGTTTTTCCCATCCAAGTTCACGTACCCCTTGAGAATCATTGGATATCAAGCTAAGAACCTCTGCACTTGAGGCAAGGAGGCCTCGTAAGGAATAAGGAAACTATTGCAAGTGGGGAGGAAGTGGCGTGGGAAGGCTTGACAAGAGAAATTTGGATTAGGTGTTGTGGGGAATAGAATAGAGAATCAATTAGGGAGGAGTAAAAGGACTGCCTTGCTACACTGAGTGCCTGATTGGAATTAGATTACCCAAATTTGTAGTGGATCCAGTCTTCCCAGATGCATGACCTCTTCCAACTTTGTTCAGCAATGGCAGGAGTTAATCCAGGGCTGGGATTTGGCAAAGGTGTGAATGGTGTTGACAAGGGAGCAAGAGAGAGTCAAGAAATGAGGGCAGGGTGGAGTTGAATTATTCAAGTGAAGAATTAAAAGTAGGAAGAGAGGAAAGTAAAGCAAGAGCAAGGATGATGGCCTTGGAAAGGATTGTGGGCTAGAGGGATTTAGAGGTCACAACAAGGATAAAGAACATGTTTAGGAGGAGTAAGGGGCAGCTAGGTGGCACAAAGGATAGAGTACTGGGCTTGGAATCAGGAAGACTCATCTTCATGAATTCAAATCCTACCTCACACTTTGTCTTGTTTGCCTCAGTTTCCTCATCTGTTAGTTGGTTAGTTTTGTCCTTTGTTCTTGAAGAGGACCAAAATGACATCACTACGCTAAAGTTAAGTTTCAATGTGTCCAACTGTGGCTGATCAGACCAATACGAGCTCGGAATGTTCTACCATAGGTTGGGCACGAATAGTCTGTGCGAACATTTTGGGGTGGATTCTCTAAATTCGCACATCTTGTGCTTCTTCTGAGCTATTTCAATTCCACTTTGCTCATAGTGCACAGCCCCTTTTCTGATGTGGGCACGCCATACTGAGTGGTCCTGAGTGAGTGTCACCCATGTCACACAATCAATTTCAAAGTTCTTAAGAGAGACCCTGAGAGTGTCCTTGTATCTCTTCTTCTGACCATCATGTGAACGCTTGCCCTGCCTGAGTTCTCCATAAAATAGTCTTTTTGGCAAGCATACATTTTGTATTCAAACAATGTGACCAGCCCACCAGAGCTGCATTCTCTGAAGCAGAGTTTGAATGTTTGGCAGTTTAGTTCAAGTAAGGACCTCAGTGTCTGGTACCTTATCCTGCCAAGTGATCTTCAGAATCTTCCTAAAACAATTCATATGGAAGCAATTCAGTTTCCTGGCATGGCACTGGTAGACTGTCCAGGTTTCACAGGCATACACCAATAAGGTCAGCACAACTGCTCCCTAAAGCTTCAGTTTGGTAGTCAGTCTAATACCTCTTCTCTTCTACACTTTCCTTTGAAGCCTCCCAAACACTGAGCTAGCTCTGACAATGTATGTGTCAACCTCATTATCAATGTGTACATCCCTGGAAAGTACACTACCAAGGTAGGTGAACTTATCCACAGCATTCAAAACTTCTTCATTTGTGTAACTGATGGTTCCACATATGGATGGTGTGATAGCAGCTGCTGGACGACCTGTGTTTTCTTGGTATTAATTGTTAGGCCAAAATGAACCCAAGCAGCAGAGAAATGATCCATATTTGCTGCATCTCAGCTTCCGAGGTTGCACTGAGTGCACAATCATCTACAAACAGAAAATCATACACCAACATTCCCTCCGCTTTGGTCTTGGCTCGTAGCCTTTTCAAGTTGAAGAATTTACCATCAGTGTCTCTCCCTCATCTGTAAAATGAGCTGGAGAAGGAAAAGGCAAAACATTCCAGTATCTTTGCCAGAAAACCCTGGATGAGGTCACAAAGAGTTGGATATGACTGAAAGGGAAGAGTAAGATGAAAGGGAAAATGGTAATAATAAGAGGTTATGATCAGATAAAGGAATTTCAGAGTTCTCAATCACAGCAGTGGAAAACCTGTGGGTGATGGCAAGAGCAAGGTGCAATCGTCCCTGTGCATTGCCATCCGTGTGCATGGCCATCCCTGTATATGGCTGAGGTGGAGTGGAGGAGTCAGTGATAAGAGTTGAATAAATTCCCAGTTGATCTCCAGTTGAACTGGGAGGTCAGGGTATTTGAGAGAACATCAACATGAATGCCGGAGTCTATTAATATGAGGAGAAGAGTTGGGGTGGAGAGGAAGACTGCTAAGCACTTACTGCATTCAATGAGAAAAGAAGAAAATAACCCAGCAGCCAACAGATTTCCCTTGCCTGGAATTAATTATCTCCTCACCTCCACCTTTTTGAATCCCTAATTTTCTTCAAAGCTCAGCTTAAATGCCACTTTCTTCATGAGGCTTTTGCTGATTTCCCCAGGGGTGGCTACTTCCTCAGCAAGAATTAAGTTATATTAACTCTGTATATGCTAATACACGTACGGATTTCTCCTAATAGAACACGTGCTCATTGAGAGCAGGAACCGTTTCTTTTTTTGCCTTTATGCACCCAGTGCTTAGCACAACACTGGCCACATAGGCATTTAATAAATGTTTTAAGATTAATTAAGGAGGGAACAGATAGACAGATACTCCTCACTCTCCCTGGATTTGCACCCTTTGAGCAGCTCACAGCAACAGCTGAGGAGGCAAAATTCAGATGTTTTGTTCTTAGCTTTCTCCCTCCCTTAAGTTTTCAGTACTCTAAGCTTCAGGGTGATTCTCTGTTGAGATTCCTCTTCCTACAGAGGCCAATCCCTGAACAATCCGACTCAGGAACTCTTGATTTCTTGGATGCTTTTGATTACAGGGGTGGGGAACCTGTAACCTCAAGGCTATATGTGGCCCTCTAGGTCCTCAAGTGCAGCCCTTTGACCGAATCCAAACTCCACAGAACAAATCCCTTTATTAAAAGGATTTGTTCTGTAAAACTTGGACTCTGTCAAAAGGCCTCACCTGAGGACCTAGAGGGCCATATGTGGCCTCGAGGTCACAGGTTCCCCACACCTGCTCTAGAGCTTGCTGATGCTGTAGGTGCTATAGTGTTGTAGCTGTTGTAGGCCATGGTTGCTAATAATAATAATGACTAATAAATTTTAAAAGATTATTTTAGGAACTCCAGTCTTTGACCTGTACTTAGAAAAGTAAACAGGAAGGCGGAACTTTGCCAAAAAATTCTTTCCTCTTACCTTGATGCTCTTTGTTCTTAAAGTCCAAAGAGGAGAGCACTTACAAAAGGGTACAAGTGACATTTGAGCTTGCCTTTATATACCACAGGGGCAGCTCTTACATAGTGGTGTTCCACAGTCACATAGATCTCACCACTCATTTCACTTCACTTCAGTGAGATTAAAAATAGTCAGCTTATCCCTTAGGACCCCTTGACTTTTTCCTACATCTGTCCTTTACCCCTTCAGTCTATGTGGTCTCCTATCCATTTCAGGACTCTAAAACCAAAGACATTGTACTTTTTTCAAGACCAAGAAAGACACAGGCATATGTGTTTAATTTGAGAATAAATATGCTAATTGGTCAAATAGCAGGATGAAGAGTGACCTACAAATGACAGTTACCAACCTCATTACATACCTAGGGAAGTAAATAGAAGAGACACAAAAATAGCTAGTATTTATGTAGCACTCTAAGGTTTTCAGAACACTTTACAAATATCTCATTTGACTCTCACAATAACCCTCTGAGGTAGGTACAGATGAAGAAATTGAGGCTAACTGAGGTTAACTGACTTGGCCTGGGTTGAACAGTTCCAAGTGATTAAGGAAGAATTCACACCCAGGCCTTTACTACCACACTGCCTACATACATAGTAGATGAAAAGTAACCTTAGAGGGGAAGTTGCTAGCAGCTGAGGGAATTGGGAAATGCCTCTTAGAGAAGGTAGCATTTCAACTGAGCCTTGAAGGAAGCCAGGCATTCCAAGAGGTGATGTTGAAGAGAAAGGGCATTCCAGGCATTGGAGACTGCCAGGACAAAAGCATGGGCACAAGTGGTGGAGTATTGTGCCTGAGCAATAGCAAATGGGCCAGGATGGGTAGACCACAGAATATATAGAGAAGAGTAAGTTGTAAGAAAACTGGAAAAACAGAAAAGGGCCAGGTTGTAAAGAACTTTAAATGCTAAACAAGAGAGTTAATATTTGATCCTAGAGGTTATAGGGAGTCATTAGAATTTATTGATCTGAGTGAGGTGACATGGTTAGAGCTATACTTTAGGAAAATCACTTTTAGTAACTGGTGTAGGAGTTTTTAACCTAGAGTCCACGAACTTTTTTTTAAAAGGAGCCTACAATGATGTCTCTCTGAACCAATAGAGCTTTCCAGATAACTGATAGAGGCTGAGTCCAGCAACATTCTGCTGTGCTCTGATTAAAACCCAGGCCAAGAACTTGCAGAGCTCAGACCAAGGGACTAGCAATCAGATTTAGCCCTGGATTAGACCATTTTGGGAACACTGAAAGCTGGCAGATCTCTAGCATGTCCTTGAGATCCTAGAACAAATAATACAACATTCACTATTCCAAAAAAACAGCAACAGGACCAGTCCATATTTTCCCTCCAGAAATAGGGCAGAGCCCAGCCATAACAAAAACTGACCTGGAACAAAGATTGAAGAGGAAAAAAATGAGTCTTTGGACTATCTGAATAACACAACTTTAAAAAAAAAAGGATCCTAGACATCATATTTCATGAAATTTGAATAGAAAATTACCCAAATCTCTTAGAATTAGAGGGAAAACTGGAAATAGAAAAAAAAAATCCATTGGCCAACTGCTGAAAGAAACTCCAAAATGAAAACTCTCAGGAACATGATAGCCAAAATCCGGAGTTTCCAGGTCAAAGAAAAAATAGTTCAAGCAACCAGAAAGAAAGAATTCAAGTACTAATGAGCTACTAAACATGTGTCAGGATCATACATGATTTATCAGCCATCACTATAAAGGAGCAGAGAACTTGGGATACAGTATTCCAGAAGGCAAAGGATTTAGGCTTATAACCAAGAAAAACTTACCTAGCAAACTGAGTATAATGCTAAAGGGGAAAAAAAATGAAATGAAATAAAGGACTTCTAAGTGTTCCTGATGAAAAGCCCAGAGCTGTAGAGAAACTTGGAAGCTCAAACACTGGACTTAAGAGAAACATAAAAAGCTAAACACAATTGAACAATGATAAAGGATAAGCTCCTTACATTCTAATATGAGGAGATGATTCAGTGGGTAGCCACTGAACCCTGTCATCATCAGGGGACATAGAGGGAGTCTAATAAAACAAAAGCCTGGGAATGGTTTTGTTATGTCTTAATGGTCTTAGAAGAATCAAAAGAGAAGGTGAATACACTGGGATAAGGGGAAGAGAAAAGATGGGAAAAATTTCATATAATCAGAGTGCACAAGTAGATATGCAAACAAGGAGAGGGGATGAAAGGAACAACTGATACTTGAATCTCACTCTCATTTGAACCAGCAAAAGAAGGAAGGATAAACACACACACACACACACACACACACACACACACACACACACACACACTGAGTTGGGTACTAAATACATTTCACTCAACAGGGAAAGGAGATGTGGCCAATGTGAAAATTTGTTTTGTTTTGATCAACTATACATGTTTGCAATGGGTTTTATTTTTCTTTTGTTCTCATTTGGGAAGGGGCTTGGGAGGAAGGGGGAGAAGTTGAATTTTTGATATCAAACTGTTTACCATCTTAGGAGGGGGGAGAAAGGAAGGAAGGAGAGAATTTGGAACTCAAAATTTTTAAAAATGAATGTTAAAATTGTCTTTAAATATAATTTTGAAAATGTCATTTTTAAAAAAAACAGTAATAGAAAGAGGGTAGATTGGAGGGGGTGGAAATAATGAGTTCTGTTTTAGATATGTTGAGTTTGAGAATACTATAGGACATCCCATTTGAAATATCCAGTGGGCTATGGTGATGTGGAGATTGGGGCACAGGAAAGAGTGCTAAACATGTAGATCTGAGCTTCATCTTTGTAGACATAATAACTGAACTTATGTTCAGTTTCATAAAAATACAGACCATCAGATCATGAAAAGGGATGACATAGAGAGAAAAGAGAAGAGGGCCCAAAATAGAGCCTCATGAGAAACCCGCCCAACCCCACTCCACCCCACACAGTTAGTGGATATGACATGGACAAAAATATAAATAAGCAGTGGTCAGACAGGAAGGAGATGGTAATCAGCTGTGCCAAATGTCACAGAAAAGCCAGGGAAGGTGAGGATTGAGAAAAGGCCATTAGGTATAAGAAATCAATTGGAAGAAACTGAGGGAAGAGAGTGGCATATTAGGACCTAGGGGAGCCTAGATGCCCCATAAACATTCCTTCAAAACTCTAAAAATGAGAATGCACTGGTAAGAACAATGATAAAGAAAACAAGAGAGACAGTTAATAGCTTCTCCATCCAGTCTGCACAGAAAGATGGCTAGAGAATCCTGTGGAAGTTCTGAGTGGGAGATAAGCCAAGGTAGGTGGAAGCAAGAGTGTGCAGTCAAGACAAAGCCAGGGCAAGAGACAGGTCAGATCAGTACCCAGCCTGTGTCTGAAGCAGCCCACCTAGAACCACCACAGGATACAGAGGCAGCCTATGCCTAACCCCAGCATCCAGGTAGCCCACGTCCAACCTAAAGCCCAGGCAGCCCAGGCTGAACCCCAGTAGGAGACCAAAACAGGCCAGTGCCTGGATAACTTAGCACACAGGTAGCCCATACCTGAGCCACTGTAGGAACCCCAGCAAGAGAAAGTGCCAAAGCATCACCTGGAAGGCAAAGCACATGGGGTCTCTTGGAGTCCTGCTCCCAAAACAATCAACAGCAAATACCAGTCTGAGGACTGTCAGGGTCACAACAAGTGATAGAGCCCACTCTGGATTCAAGAGATGGAGAGGGAGACAAGACCAAAACTGAAAATGAGCCCTAGGAAAATGAGCCCAAACCCAAGAATTCCTGTAGAAGGCAAGGATAAAGCAAAAAAAGAAAACTACAGACCAATATCCCTGATGAACATTGATGCAAAAATATTAAATAAAATATTAGCACAGAGACTACAATAGCATAAAAAAAAGATTTTACACTATGTTTAGCTTGGATTTATGCTAGGAATTCTGTGTTAGTTCAATATAAAGAAAACTATAAACAAAATAGATCATATTAGTAAGCAAAATAATTTAAAGCCACACAATTATATCAACAGATGCTGGAAAAGGGAGTTTGCGGGGGAGGGAAGGGCTTGGGGTTTTTGTGTTTTGTTTTGCTTTTTTTTTTACAAAATTCAATATCTATTTGTGTTACAAACACTGGGAAGCATAGGAATAAATGGATTTTGCCTTAATAGAGTTAAATAGAATCTATTTAAAACCAAAAGCCAGCATTTTTATACTTATGATGGAGGATTGGCCAACAGGGTGCAGTCCTTTCAGCATGTTAAATTTATTATATGCTTAAACTAAAAGCCAGCTGTACACTATAAAGGTTCACCGTTTCATATGTTAGCCTCTTTTTCGATTCTATTGCATCTATAAAAGTACTCGTTTTACATGACATTTTTAACATAAAAAAATCTTTTTAACTATTTTGAAAAAGGAAACTATTGGTAACTTTGGATAGAGCAGTTTTTAGTATATGATGAGGTCAAAAGCCAGATTACAAAGGATTTAGAAGAAAAATGAGAGGCAAGGAAGAGGAAGCACCTAGGAGTTTTTCAAGTAATTTAGCTGAGAAGGGAAGGAGAGATACAGGAGGATAACTAGTAGGGATGGTAGGATATAGTGAGAGTTTTTTAAGAATGGGGAAACTGAGTCAGGGTTCACAATAGTGATGCCAAGTAAAAGGAGACTGCTAAACTGAAACATGTTTTAAAATGCACAGGGGAAAAATCAGAAGGAAGTTCTTTGCAAAGAACTACAGATAAGCAAGACCGTTTTGAAAGTAATGTGCGGAATTTATTGTATACTTTTTTTAAAAGTGATATGAAATGGACATTTAGCTTGATAAAGAATATTCTTTAGAATGGCCTGCTATGTGCATGTAAATACTATTTTTTTAGTGTTTAATCTCAAAATATTAACGTTTAAACAAATAGTTTTAAAAAAAGATAAAGGGAGGCTCAGTCACATAGGCAGCAGGGAAGGAACCATTTGATAGGAAGAGACCAAAGATTATTGAGAGAATTGGGATAATCATGGCAGCAAGCCACTGAAGAAGATGGGAAGAGATGGGATCAAGGGAGTGTGCAGAGGCGTGACCTTGGCAAGAAGGATTGCTTTTTCATTGGAAATTGGAGTAAATGAAGAGACTGGGGGCAGAGGGCGATGATGTTAGGGATATGCTACGAGAAGTAGAAAAGAAGGCATTCTCAGTTAATGGTCTCAGGCTGTGGTTTTATTTTTTTGCTGAAGTATGAGGCAAGATCGTCACTCTCAAGAGCATGGGGAGAGGCAGAGCATGGAAGACTGGAGGTATGGGACAGCTGCTATGGTGAGAGGGATCAAGAGTCAGAAGGAGGAGGTGGAGAATTGCCTTGCTGCTATGAAGGCCCAGTTGATATTATAGATATATGTAACATATACATATATAACATAATATATATTAATATATAATATAATATATAATATATATAACATATACATATATACATAACATATACATGCACAAAATATATGTGTATATATGAACATATCTATGTATATCTAGATATATGTAACACCTATCTATATGTATATATTTAGAAATACACATATCTAGATAGATAACATGTTAGATAAATATCTAGATAGATATAAATAGATATGTAGATAGATAAGATTATGATAACGTAATAAATTTTTAGCAGACCCAGTCAGAGCGATTTGGTGACTTGCTCTGGCTTCTTTCCCTAACGCATGAGTAGGTGCAAAGGCAGCAGGTGATGGGAGCTCTATAGGATTCAGACAAAGGTTTCAAGAATGAGGAATAATATAAAGTTGAACTACTTCACCAAGAGCATGAGATTGGGATCAGAGAAAAGTACAACCAGAATAAGAGTGATAGCCTCAGAAAGTGATAAGGGGCAGAAGTATTGGAGGTAAAGGTGAGAATGAATAGGATTAGGAGTAAAGAATAGAGAGTAATGAAAAGATAATTAGTTATGATCAGATAAAGGAATTTCAGGGTTAACATAAAAAGGGAAAATTTGGGGATGAGACAACTGTTGTATCTTGTGTATACACAAGATGGTGGAAAAGAGTAGATCATAAAAGATAAATAGAATGAGGAACCAGGATGTTAGGGAATTTGAGGGCGCATCAATATGTGTATTGAAGTCCTTGAGTATGAGGGTAGGAGTTGGGATAGAAAAGAATGGGAGCCAGACAGCCAGATGCTGCAGCAGATAGCAGGCCAGGCCTGAAGTTAGAAAGACCTATAAGTTAAAACCTGGCCTCAGACACATACTAGCTACATGACCCTGGCTGACATTGTCTCTGCCTCCAATTCCTCATCCTTAAAATTGGGGCAAATAATAGCTTGTACCGGTGTTGCTGTAAGGACAAAAGAATATTTATAAAGTGCTTTAGAAATCTTAAAGTGATATATAAATGCTAGCTCTTATGAGATATTAATATTGAGAAAGAAGGGAAAATGCACTGGAGGTCAGTAGATACCAGCCCCCAGGATATGGATGGAGTGATCAATTTGGATTGCTGAGGGATGCAATCAAAGGAGAATATGAAAGTGGCAATGGGGTACAAGGAATATTCTGACTCCTCCATAGACATCAGGCAGTCAAGGGGGATGTAAAAAGGCAAAGCTAGTAGCAGAAGGGATGGCCAGGTTGCAGTGTCAGCTGAAAAGAGCCAGATCTCAATGAGAACCAGAAAACAGAAGTAGCAAGAAAGGAAGTGGTCTAGAATGAAAAGAAATTTGATAATTATGGAGCAGGCATTCAGGGCAGAACAGCAGAAGGAGGGATGAAGAAGGAATGAAAACCTGAGCTTAGAGCGACAGGGTTGTGGTGGTCCAGTATCACCAGGACAGAGAAAGTCAGAAAGGGGTGAGAGTAGGCTAACCACTGGCTCCACCAAGAATATCAGCAGACGGAGAAAAGTTTATGGATGAATGGTAATATTGAAACAGCATCAGTGACTCCATTTTGCCTTTATCCACCATTTTGTAAATTTCTCAAAGTCACCCGAGTTTGAAGAAGTCACGAGATTACTTCCCCTCAAAAAGTCGCCCAACTTAAAGAATGTCACAAAGCTAGCCTTTTTCCTTCTTTCCTCAGTGCCTCCTGATTATCTCCCAATCCCCTCCAGCCTACTTAATTGTCTCCAGATTTCCTCCTCCACTAAGAAACCAGGGTCTTAACCCTTTTGTCCTGTTTTTCATTCCCTCCAAACTATACACTAACTGAGTAAAAAACAAAGTTCTGGGTTCTTGGCTACTGAGAGCCCCGAACCCGATTTATTTCACAACCTCATGCACTTCTAAATAAATGGCTTGTCTGGATGATACTTGGTTTCATTATTTAACTGTAACAAAAGGCAGCTTGGTGGTGCAGTGGATAGAGTGCCTGGAAACAGGAAGACTCATTTTCCTGAATCCAAATCTGGCCTCAGATACTTACTAGTTGTGTGACCCTGGGCAAGTCACTTAACCCTGTTCATCTCAGTTTGCCATCTGTAAAATAGGCTACAGAAGGAAATGGCAAATCACTCCAATATCTTTGCCAAGAAAACTCCAAACAGGGTCACAAAGAGTTGGACATGCCTGGAAAATGATTGAACAGAACAGAAGGCAGATGATTAGAGTTCATGGTTAGCTCTAGAGATCCCTAGGCAGCACCTAACTTTCCGGCTTCAGGGCAAATGATGCTGCTGTATCCCAGGAAGCATTTGGAAGTCTACCTCATACCTAGAATGAGCAGGAGGTAGTGTGTTCCAGATGTCCAAAACCTCAGCTAGGAGGCAGGAGTTACTCTATCTTTGGAGCCTGGTAGGGTTGGTTATAGGTGAAGAGACTTCCAGAAGCATCTTGAGAAGGTGGTATGGCATGGTATGCCCAAGAGTAGAAACCTAGTATCAAAGCAAGGAAAAGCCCAGGGAGTCTCCAGGAGGCAACGTCTACTAGTGTTGTAGGCAGGTGTGTCCTGGAATCCAATATGATCAGGACCTGGCAGACTTGTGGCCTTGAGAGACTCCAGAAGCCTGGTCAGGAGGCAGGAGGCCATATGACCCAGGGGATCTAGCCTAGCCAGGATTCTAATTTTGCAAACAGGCCATTCATAGCACAGACTATTATTTCCACCTACCTAGACTAGCATATCACCTCCTTGTCAATAAGTTACAGAAAGAATTCCTTTTCTGAATGCGCTGGCCTAGATAAGTGCTGAGGTCCTTTCCAACTCTCCAATTGCATGATTTCAAGCAGGTCTTCCCACTTCTACCCTCCCAGTTACATACAACTGCCAAAATAATATTTTTAGTTCACAGATCTAATTATTTAACTCTTCTGAGTGAAAATCTTCAGTGCTCCTTGTTGTCCATGGGATAATGTTCAGCGGCTTTCCGTCTGAGGCCATCATTTCTTTCTCATGTTACTTACCTCATATCTCTTCCATGTGCTCTATGCTTTAGTCAAACTGGTTTACTCTGTCCCTGAAACACACCCTGTGCTTTCCTACCTCTATGCCTTTGCTAATGCTGTTTTGTTTGCCCAGAATGTCCTCTTCAACCAGTCCTTTTCCTGTTGAATTCCTATCCACTTATTAAAGCCAAATTAAAATCACACTTCCTTCAGAAAGCCTTACTTGATTTCCCATTGTTTTCCCATCTTTTCCACAGGGCCTGATATAGCAATCTATTTTGCATTTAACACATAATATTGAATATTACAATTGTTTCATTTTGTTGCCATATGTGCATATATATCTGTGCATATACTTATGCATGTATATGTATACATACATGTATATCTGTGTGTGAACATATACATACACGTATACACACACATACATGCACACATACTCTAATTTTGAGGACATGACCATGAGATACATAATAGTGGCTAAGTGGTTTTATGGGGCAGCTAGGTGGCGCCATAGTGCACCGAGCACTGGGCTTGGAATCAGCATCTTCGTTTCAAATCTTGCCTCAGACACTTATTAGCTTCGTGACCCTGGGCACTCAACCCTGTTTGCCTCAGTTTCCTCATCTGTAAAATGAGCTGGAGAAGGAAATGGCAAACCACTCTAGCGTCTCTGCCAAGAAAGCCCCAAATGGGGTCATGAAGAGTCAGACAGGACAGAACACCAGCCGTCCCAGTCCAAGTGATTTTGTTACCTTGTGAATGACTAGACCCAAAGAATCCACATGAACTTGGAAGGCAGTCTTGAGCAGGGTACCCCAGGGCTTTACTCTTGGCCCTTTGCTTTGTCATTTTAATCGATGGCTAGGAGGAAGGCATAGGTGGAGGGCTTATCAAATCGGCAGTTGATGGAAAAACTAAGAGGAGGAGCTACTAAATCCATTAAATGACAGACTCAGGATCCGAAAGCATCCACAAAAGCTAAAATAATGGGACCAAATCCAACAAGATGAAATTTAATATAAAAAATTTCATCTTACATTTGGGTTAAAAATCCATTTCACAAATGCAAAATGTAGAGCTACGATCATTTTTTCTGAAAAAAAAAAATCTTTTTAATGGATTGCAAGCTTAGTAAGTGTCAATGGTGCAACATGGTCAAAAAAAGTTAATGGGATCTTGGGCTGAATTAAAAAGGTCACGGCATAGAGAACTGATAATTCTGTCATCCTGTGGTATACATGCTGATTAGAGGTGCTGCTGTAGGCTTCCCTGGTTGCGTTGATTTCTGGATCCCACATTTTAGGAAGGAAATGGATTGATGAGATGCAGACCATTCAGAGGAAGGTGATCAGGATGGTGAAGGAGCTGGAGACTACAGTGACCTGTCCAGAGCATTCTTGGTAGATGGTCTGTGTTCAATCTTAAGGAACGTCTTTCTAATAACAGTACGTCTTTCTGTGTACCCCTCCCCCCCCAGAAGTCATCTCTGGGAATATCTGAATTGGGCACATTTCTAGTTCTCTCCTCAGGTAAACAATAAGTTCCTAATACACATAAAGCACAGTTATTACAATATAAACAGAACAAAAATAAGATTTGGATCCAAGCTCTTGGGTAGTTGTAGTTTGTCCTTTGTTCTCGAAGTAGACCATGGCATCAGGAATATGATGGCATGACTTGCAAATGAATTGGATTTGAGTCAGGGAGAGCTGTGCAAAGTCACCAGCGTCACTTTCTTCTCTAGAGCTATCTTCTCTAGAGTCATATCTTCCAGTGGGAAGACATAGATCAGGACCACTGGAGATGGCCCCGATGCAGTGGGAGGCCTTGGACTTTTTAAGCTAAGGTCTTTCCAAGGTCTCATTTTGAGTGAGGTAATGCCCATTCAGTTAATAGGCCCGTTTAAGAAATGAGTCAAGGGATGACCCCTTTAATCTAAAAAAAAAGAAAAATCAAAGTGCTTGGACAGGGACCTATTAGGGAATGCACGTAAATAGAATCCCTTCTTTCCCAGGACATCCATCCCATCCATGTAGAAACAAATTCAGGGTCCCTAAGGAAAGTCACAGTAGAAAGAACGAAGCTGGGGCCTGAAGGAAGCATCTGCATGTGTCCTGTATTTGCTCCCCTTAGTTGTTCTGCCCTCCTGTTTGCTTCAGGATTTAAATACCTAATCTACACCCATGCAAGTCTCAGTCCCTTAGCATCAGCCCTCTGCATCATAGCTCCAATGTTTTGGTTTGCTCAAATACTCTTCAATGCCAGCAACCGGCTAGCCCTACCCAGCTGGCTGACAGTTCCTAATAAGTGCTCTGACTCCTGGACACTGTCTTCACCACCAGAGGCTTGCCTTCCTCCCCTTATCAATCCCAGCTCTCCTCTGATCAACACATGTAACCTCAGGACAATAGCATTATTAAGAGAAAGTGAGTCTTATCAGTCCTTAACTATGACACATTTTATATGTTTGTTGCCTAGTCAATAAATCAATCAACCCTCATCTACTAAAAGCTTGAATGACCAAATAAATAAATAAACTGTGTTAGCGCTGTCATTCCAAGGTTGCAAGTCTGTCTCCTTCAGACTATGAGCTCTGCCAGAATAAGACTGGATTTCTGATTCTCCGTTTTTCCCAGGTGAGCTTTCTGAGTGCAGGACCTGCTTCTGGTCCCCAAAGTTGGCATCTCAACTTCTTCTCCCATGTCTTAGCACACTCTATTCCCTTTTCCTGAAATGTCCTGCCTCTTTGCTTCCATAAGACTTAGATCATAAGCCATTTCCTCCTGGAAGCCATCCCTGATTCCCCTATTTGTGCTCTCCCTCTGCTCAAATTATTACTTATTTATATATCTGTTGACATATTGTATCCCACCTCTGTAGATTCCTTGAGGGCAGAGGCTGTTTTTAATTTTGTCTCTATATTCCTCTTGCCTAATTTAGGGTCTTGTACATAGTAAATGTTCACTGAATACTTGCTGGACTAATTTAGATTAAACTTAACCTATGTTGTATTGGAGAGAGTTGAATGTGGCAAAGATACTAGAGTGGCTTGCCATTTCTTTCTCTAACACATTTTACAGATGAGGAAACTAAGGCAAAGAAGGTTGGAGGGTTAAGTGACTTGTCTAGGGTCACACAGCCAGTAAATGTCTGAGGCCAGATTTGACCTCAGGTCCTCCTGACTTTAAGCCCAGTGCTCTACCCACTATACCACCTGGCTACTCAAGCAATAGGCATTTGATGAATACATATTGCACCAAGTCAAGTCAAATCAATAGATGCCTGGCATATAGTAGGCATTTGATCAATATTTGTTGAATTGTTGTCAGATAGTTCTATGCCAATGGTTCAGCCTCTTGCCCAGACTAGTCAACTCCTCTGGCAGACAGTTCTCCAGACCTATCCAAGCAGGCCAAAGTTGGACCATACCCAGGTTACATCTGCAGCGACTCAGCCACAAAATAGCAGCCCTGGGGGGCTCAGTGGTGTTATCTGGTGGTGTGAGTTTGGGTGGGGTTCGAGAGAAGGGAGGGCTGACTCAGGAGTTTAGTTCTGCCCCAGGCAAGTAGCTGCCCCACCCCCAACCCAAGTCCTCTAGCTCATGGCTGACCCTCAGAATTAAATCAGAGGGGAGAGGAGAGGAGAGAACTGAGGGACAGGATTGCTTCATTGAAATGGTTCGGGGACTGGGAGGAAGAGAAAGGAGAGGAGGAGAAAAGAATCTGACCAGAAGCCTGAGGGATGCCTCTTCTAGTATGGTGTTCCACTTGTCTTAGGGAGGAGCTCTTTAGGCCCTGGAGTATGGGAAAGGAAAGTTCTGGATAGAATAGACCTTTCCCCATGCCTTTATCATCACCCCCCCCCCATCCCACCCCCAACTTCAGCACTGTTGGGCCCGTTCTTACCTGCCCAGCCTGGCTCCCTCCTTCCTCCTCTGCACCACATTTCTAGGTGTCTCCTTTCCTTGAGGAAGCCTCAGCCAGACCTGGCCTGATTCCAGGGGACTGGGAGGGGAAAACAGGCTAAGGAGGGCTTGGCTTAAGAGATAGTGGGGGAGGATTTGTGGCTTGTGTCCAGCCCAAGTGAATGAAAGTCAGCCTAAGTAGGGCAGAGCCCTAGTGCTCTGGGAGAAACTGAGGATGATTTCAATGCTCAAGTCTCCGATCACTTCCAAAGCAAAGAGCTATGGGGTGAAGGCCCTCCTGCCTACCAAGGCCAATGAAAGAGAAAGCGCTCCCATATAGTTCCTATCCCAGCTTTACCACTGACTCTCTTGTGTGGCCTTGGACATTTCACAAGTGGCTTGTATGTGTCTCAGTTTCCTCATCACTACAGTAGGGACTGAGATCCATGCCCACCTGCCCTCCCTCACCCGCTATGTCCTTCAATGCTGAAGATTTCTACCTGGCAAGCCCTCCTACTACTATAGCACACATACAACCTTAGAAGTCTAAATGAGCTGAGGATACTGGGGAAAAAATAATCCATCCCAGTGGCCAGTGATGAGCCTCCGCCCACAGAGCCCTAGGACACACTGTTCATCCCTGTCACAGTCTCTGAAACTTCAGGGCCATCACCATGGAACAAGGAGAGCTCAGGAAAGGACAAGAAGCCAGAGGAGAATCTAATGAGAAAAAAAGCTCTTTGTAATCTAATCTTTAAAGACCCAGGAGTATTGCAGGGGTGGAGAGCATAAAGACCCAAAAAAGGAAACAGGGAGAAGAATTTCTGACACCCTCTGTCCCCACATCCCCCTCATACTCCATATCCCTTCTTCCCCTTCAGATTCTGTGTTCCAACAGCCCCCTCACACCCCATGTTTCCTAATCCCCCTTATACCCTTGATAAGGGGCTTGTGAACTTGTTTTTTAAAAATATTTTTGTAATATTTTCAGCATAATTGGTCTCCTATGTAATCCTATGTATTTTATATTATGCATTTAAAAACATTATTCTAAGAAGGGGTCCATAAACTTCCCCAGATTGCCAAAGGGGTCCATGATACAAAAAAGGTTAAGGACTCTTGCCTCAGTTTGTATCACCCCCTTGATATTCCTTGTACATTCATCTCTAACCCCATGTCCCCACACTCTTCTCCTCCATCTCTTTCAAACTCCTAATCTTCCCCATTGCATTCACATACCATCCTCTACCTGCTCTTTCCTCCTTCCAACCCTGTGAACTTCACAACTCCCTCACAGCCTATGATAGTGCATCCCTGTGATGGGGATGGGATTTGCATTGGACCCCTAAAAGGAAAAAACCATGTCTTTGCGACCTGGACCCTAAAGCCCCTAAACCAAGTCACTGGCCTTCACCTAAGGCATCACCCATCCCAGTAATCCTTTCAACTGTCCTTTCCTTGTGTCCCTGCCCTCCCCCACCCCCCCATCCTTCATTGCCTGTTACCTCTGGACCACCTCATGCTATTTCCTACCCTTAATCCCACTGTAAGAAATGAGAGGAGGAGTTTTGTTTCCACAGAACTGAAGGTGTACTTCCCCCCCACCCCACCCCACCTTTAGCAGAAACCAGGCCTCAGGTTGGTCAGGTGAAAGGTCAGAGGCTTGTATGCATGCTTGAGGAAAGCATGACCTAGGCAGTCAGGGGGTTGTATGTGGCCAATGAAGAGCCTGGCGGGAGATTCAAGGTGAGGGTCTATTAAAGGACTGGTGTCCATCTGAGTCCTTTGTACTCTGTTCAGGGGAGGTACCCATTTATTCAGGGGGAATAAATGTAAATTATAATTAGAACATTCCTGACTTCCCGAGTCTCGCTTATTCCTAGACAATGTGAGTATGTTTCTAACACCACCTAGACCCCTTCCCTGTTACCTCTAGGTCACCCCAGGCTCTTGGCCACTCCTACATCACATTCAGATCATCCAAAGATCTTTCTGTACAAAAGGTCCATCTTGCTCCCCACCCCCCAAATTGTTCAGAGTCTTGAAATCTGGCCCACTTGTATTGGTATTACAATAAACCTAGTCTCTGACTGAAAGAAGGTTTGAGCGGAATTCTTTTGAGGCAGACCTGAGCCTTTCGCCCTTGAATTTTGGGGTTCCCAGCATCCCTAGACTGCAGTATATGGTTCCCTGACCAGGAAACTCAAATCCCATCCCTTTCACCGGCACATTCCCAGTTTAGGAAAGACTGCAACCTCAGAGCAAGGTTCCTCTCTGACTTGGGCTCCAAATGCCAGACTAAATGCCACAAGAAGCAAAGCCTCAGTGTCAGGCTTGACACAAAGCCAACTTTGAATGTTCTTTGTTTGGGATGTCTTCTGACTATGCCTTATTCTCTGCACCCTTGGGATATAGCAACCGAGCTGGGTCATACTCAGTTTCAGTGGAATCTCTGGGGCCCCAGACCTCAGGCCTGAACTCCCCAATGCTGACCTCAACTGCCTAGAATTTTGAGCTTCTACATTCTTCATTGAAGAATTTTGAGAGTGAACGTTATTCCAGTTCTGATCTCCATCACCATGGGACCAATCTATGGGACCCATATCTAGCAGATTTACACCTCTTACTCAGTTAGTCCCAGTGATCCAGAGTCAGCATGTCTCATTAATGATATTGCTAATCCTTCCCATGCTTTCCTCTCATTCAGCCCAATCCACCTATTACCCCAGTCCCTTTCTTCCTCTCTAGGGATTTTCCATTGTGACCCTCTCTTTCATGTCCTCCTACCATGTAGGGCTGGAGAAGTTGGCCTCCTTTTTTGCTTCCCCGTGCTACTTTCAGACACTCTCTCTGCCATCGTTACTCAGCAATCACTCTTTCTTTGAGCTTTATTCCATCAGTTTATATTGTCCATTGCAGATCCTTCTTATTGTGCTATCCCTGCCATTCTTTCTCCAGCCTCGGGCTCACTCCAAGCTCTGCCTTCCTATTTGAGGAATTCGACATAATTGGTGATAACCTTCTCTGATACTCTGGCCTCCCATGACTTCTGGTTTTACTTGACTTTTGATGCTCATAACCTAGATCTCACTGTCACCTAAAGCGCATTGGTATGGGACTCTCTCTTCATCGGTGGAGATCAAGGCCCTTGTACCTTCCTAAGGGGCAGAGCAGAGTTAGGGAGAGCAAAGGAGAGTTGCTTGTGTCCTTCAAGTGGCTAAAGTTCCTCCAAGGTCTCTTCAGTCTCTTGGGCGTTCTGAAGTTGCTTTAGGAGCTTCTGGCTACCAACTTCAAGAGAGTAAATGGAAGAGGCCAACTCTGCTTCAGATTGCTGAAGGAAAAGAGTGTGGGAAGAAGCCAACATGCCATCAGTCTCTGTCTATCTCCAACCCCAGTTTGCTACACTAGAGACTTTGGGGGAACTTCCTCTTGGGTGAGATCTAGGAGTCTCTGTCTCAGTTGAGCTGAATTACCTCACTCTCAATGGGAGAGCTCCTTCACTCTGTATTGTCTAGTGTATACACTCTTATACTTTCTCTGATTTCTGTTTTTTGCTGTTCAACTTGGATAAATGAATTTCTTTGCCACCTGCTATATGTGTTCGTTGCAGAACTGATATTTGGTAGGAAAGGAGTCAAGCCTTGGATATTTTAAAGCTTAGGGTGCTGCTTCCTCCATTAATGGAAGAACGATTCAAAGTTAGCTTGAACATGAAAAATCACATCCCCTAGAATAATGTTTAAGGGAGCAGAGAGATATAATTTCAGCCCTGTACCTGCTTTCTCTGAGACAGCATAGACAATCTGTCTGACCCCAACTTCCTGCTTCCCCTGGAAGGAATTAATGCCTCCCTTGGAGAAGAACGATGGGAAAAGAGGCTAGAGATGTTTATTCTGCCTCCCTTTGAGCCACACCATGACACCCTCATGCTACGTGTGAGGAACAGCCTTCATTATATCGCTCTTACCCATAAGCATACCACCAGTAACTGTGAACACTGAAATTTCCCTTTATGATCACAATCTTCTGTCTCTCCATCTCTACCTCACTTGAATCAAGTCGAATCAACAAACACTGATGAATACTTGACAGAATCTGTGGTAAGCTGAAGATACAATTCAAGGCAAAAACAGTCCCTGCCCTCAAGGAACTTACAATCTAATGGGGGAGACAACATGCAAACAACTATGCCTACACAAAACGTGTGAAGGATAAATTGGGGGTACTCTCAGAGGGAAAGTACCACATGGAGGGGAACCGGAAAAGGCTTCTTGCAGATGAGATTTTAGCTGGGACTTAAAGGAAGTCAGGGAAGTCGGAGAGTCCTGAACCTCTTTTTTTTTTCCTCACCACAACCTCCAGCCTTTCTACCCTCCACCTCCCCACCCCTGTCACGGGATGGGGATGGCAGGTAGGGGAAAGATGGGGGAATAGAGGAAGAAGCGGGGAGAAGGAGGAGGTATAGGCCATAGAGGGGATTGAGAAAGGAAAAAGAGAGGAGGGACATGGCACGGAGGGGAGGGGGAGAGGAAAAGGAAGAAGGGTCAGGACACTGAGGCAGAGGGAGACGAGGAAGGGTAGAGGACTGGGAAGTGGGGTAAAGGTGAGAGAGGGAGGAGGGGGCAGGAATAAACCCGTGTGATAGTAGGAGGGAGAGTTTATGGGAGGCTGGTTATGTGTGTATGTATGTGTGAATGTATTCATGGAGATGTGGAGGCTTGTACTTGAGGGCTGAAGAGCATGGGAAAAAGTAAGCATGAGGGGGATGGGTATACTTTGGTAAGGGTGAGAAGGAGGAGAGTGGGCTGGGGAAAAGTGTATGTGAAGGAAGGAGGGGTTACTGGCCTTGGGTAGAAAGGATGCTGGGAGGGAGGGAGCTTTTTGGTGGTGGAGTCACCCACACAGGTGGGGAGGTGATGAAAGTCGGGGGAGATATTACCTATGAAGGTTGGGGTATGTGGTAACTGCACACTACACGTATCCTCTGCCTTGTGTGAAGAAGAGTGGGTGTTGGGGGAGGGGCTGTGGAAACAAGAAATAGGAGGACCTAGGAGGTTATTGGAGTCCATTGGATAATATGGGAGAAGTGGGGTGGAGGTTACCTGGAAGGAGACACGGACTGAGTGAGGCCAGGCTGCCCCCTGGTGCCTACCTGGAGCTATGCCCTGGTTTCCCTCTAATCTTAGAGGCCCCAGTCTCTGCTTTGACTTAGCCTCAGAGTTAGCTTTCAGTATTAACGCCCTAATAAGCCTCAAGTAAGGATGTCGAAGCTCTCTCACCTTGTGCTCTAGCCTCCCCACCTCCCCATCACATGAGTCAGGAAAAGTTTGATTTATGGGAAGGTAGATAAGAAGGAGGGAAGGGTTTCCTCCCTCCCTTTCTCTGTACCCTTCTCCTTTGGTTTCATCTTTCTCCATTTCCTTCTCATCTAAGGCTGAACCTCTCCACATCTGCCCCAGCACTGCCAGCAACCATCGTCATCCTTCCCCTTCCCCAGGCCAAACTTGCCTAGGAGGTCTGTCCCCAGTCAGGAGAGGCACACAACACAGCCCGAGCCTCCCGCCCCAGCCTTGTACCTACCACTCTGTGTGCCTGCCCTTGCTTACACCTCTTGGGAGAGAGGCGAACCTCGACCCTCCTTTTGTCCTTCTTCTGTTCCCTTTCTCATTCTCCCACTGTATTGGTTCTCTCTGAATGTCTTCCCCAATCACAAGCTGCCCTAAAAGTTTTATTGCTTCCAAGATAAGGTTAATTGTAGTAACAATTATTGTTATTATAATCATCATTATTCCTGTTTCTAGATTGTTTTAAAGTAGTGGTCCTTAACCGGGGTCTATGGACTTTGAAAAAAAGATTTTGTTAACTATTTCAATATAATCGATTTCCTTTTGTAATTCTATATGCTTTATTTTATTTTGGGCATTTAAGGTGGCAAAGTGGATAGAGTGCCAAACTTCTGGAGTTAAGAAGACCTGAGTTCAAATCCCGCCCTCAGATACTTACTAACTGTGATTTGGAACAAATCATTTAACCTCGCCTTGACTCAGTTTCTTCATCCATAAAGTAGAGATAATAATAGTGCCTACCTGACTTGGTTGTTGTGAGGACCAAATGACATTTGTAAAACTCATCGTAAACCTGAAAGTGCTATATAAATGCTATCAATTATTACTGTCTTGAAAACAAGTCCTTCAGTGTCATCAGGCTGCCAAAGTGGTCAATAACACAAAAAAAGGTGAAGAATACCTATAAGGTAGGTAATTTAAGCATTAAGCTGATTTTACATAGGACCCTCATGTTCATAGAGGTTAAGCAACTTGTCCAAGGTCACACAATCAATAAGCATGTATTGCACCTATTACGTGCTAGTCATTGTTCCCAGCACTGGGGATACAAAGAAAGACAAAGATACTCTCTGTTCTCTGGTGAGCACCCAGTCAAATGAGAGAGATAATCCACAAACAGTTCTGTACAAACAAGATACCGATAGGATAAATGGGAGATAATCAACAGAGGGAAGGCACTAGTTAGCATGTGATTACGAAAAAGGGGTGGAGTCTGACAAAGTCTTTCATTAAGGCTTCCCTTGTGCTTGTTAGGTTATGAGGGGAGCTCAGCCTCGTTTCTCCCTTCCTTAGTTCCTTCCCAATATGAGAGAAGGATGGAGCCCTTTAGCTCTTCTGCACCTGCCTGAATTTCTGATTCATCTTGGGCCTGTGTGACTTCCACTAAGAAGGTCCTCTCTCCTCTGGGAGTACAAACAGCTAGTACCTGGTGGGTACTGAGTGGCATGTCTTTGAGGTCTGGAGGCTTGAAGCCAGACTTATCTCATCACCTAAGAAGATTAGATTGTTTGCTTCTATGTTGCATTTTCCCTTTTCCCGGGAGACTGAGCACTCCTCCCCACCTAACCAAGGCTGAAATCCTGGGTGCTGTGGGATATGCAAAGAAGACACAGATACAACTGGACTTTGGAGGGGATCCTTTTGGGAATTCAATATCATTTAACTCAATTCAGCAGCATTAAATACCCACTATATACAGGACTCTGTGATTAGCTACCCTGGGGACATGGGGTTGAAAAATAACATGGAGTCCCAGGATCCAAGATTTAGGATAGGAAGTAAATTTAGAAGTCATATAGTGCAGCCTCCTTATTTTACAAATGAGAAAACTAAAGCAGAAAGAGGTTGTGAGTTGCCCAAAATTACGGAGGTAGTAAGTGAGAGAGGCAAGATTCAAACTCAATTCCTCTTACTCCAAATCCAATTTTCTTTCCACTAAAAAATAAAAGGGACTTTGATGACCATCTGTTTTAATATTCTTGTAGTACATAGGCTCTGGGCTCACTCTCCTAACCCCCCACTAGACTGATGAGTTAGATCCTCAGAGTGTGGCTAGCTACTTCAGCTCTCAGGGTCTAGGGGTAACCCTTAGGGCTTGTTTGTGGTTTTTAACTGAAAATCATGAGCCCCCATCCAGTGTGTTCACCCCAAAATCTATCTCCAGTTATTATCATTTAACCAAGTGGCACTAGTGTTTTTTTTTTAAATAATGGCAGTATTTTAATAACATGTAATTTTTACAAAGAGATGATGGTATAGAAAGGACCAAAGTACAAAAACATTCAAAACCAGAAGCCTATCACCTTGATCTCCTAGGGAGACTGGGCTCAAATTTAAAATGGCTACTACAGAACATTACCCCCACCCCCACCAAGTTTACACCCAAAACATCACCTTGTTAAATTTCTCTTGGGTTCAATGGCGATCTAGAGACTATAATCTGGAACATATGTGAAATTACCCATCTGAGAATTTCTTTTTCTTTGTCTCTATCTCTGTCTCTCTTCCTTTCTCCCTCCCCTCCTTTCCTCTTTCTGAACCCCCATTTTTTTCCTCCATGGACTAACATCCCATTCCAATCTTGAATGCCCAAATTTATAGGATATTCAAATATGATTGGGAACTGGGCAATAGAGGTCCAGTCCTTAGAGCGTGTACAATACGCTCCACCTGATATCAACTTACATGCAGGCTTAGAGAACCTGCTTCTGGAAATACATGAGGGAGAAGCCTTTTGCCAGTTCAAATGTATGCATTCTCCATTTTCTATCAGCGTACTGTCTTGACAAAAAACCCTTTTAATTTGCTGCTGTGCAGGAATAGAATGTACATACAAAGGGCTTGAATGGATAAAAGTTCTCTGTATTCCCTGGTAGAAAGCAAGACAAGAACTGCTAGAAAGCTCCAAGTTAGGGAAGAGGTAGCACAAACTGCCTGCTTTCCACATGTGGGATGCCACATGGCCATGAATGCAAGGCACCTACATTTCTTCTACCTCAGCTATTCTGATTCCTTCCTGATTTGAGGTAAATGAGTACTGGAGATACAATTGACCAGGTTATGACCTTATGAACTTCAAACAGAATAGTTCCCAAAGCTTCAGAAGCTAGAATTCATAGAAGAAGCTGTTGGCAGCCACAGCAGCCAAGTCTGGTGAGGAGCAAGCTCCAAGTAGTGACATGATTGAAATAGCCCAGCTATGAATTGATCTGGCAGTGCAGATACCACATTTCTGCTTTCCTACAAAAGAGTTAATCATCTGCCAGGTATGCCACATCCAGAAGTGAGTAGAATGCTTTGTAGCAGCCCTCTAAGTTTGAGCCCACTCTCCCAGGGACCAAGTGAGTGGGTGAATAGAAGAGGGAGTATACCTCGGTTTAGGCAGATGGTTTTGTACTTCAGGTCTTGCTTTATCTTTTCAGTAAATATCCCTTTGTAAAAACTAATTGGTATTAGTTGGTTAATTGATATTGAAGAAATGATATTGAATGATATTAGGGCAATAGTTACTGGTTAGATGATATTAGGGAAATATTAACTGATAATGATACTAGAAGAAATATATTAGATGGGAGCTCATAAGCTATAGAAACATGAGCTGTAGACAGAAACCCCACAATGCTCTTAGATCTTTTAGAGGGTATTAGTCTTTCTCTAAGAACCAGAGACAGAGACAGAGAGATTCTCATATAGGTAACTTCGCATACATTCCAGAGTATAACTTCTGGATTGCCTTTGAACCCAGGAGAAAATTAACAAGGAAATGAGGTTTTGGTGTTGGAATGAGGGTTAGGAAAATGAGCTCAGACCCTATATGTGCTATACAAATTAATGCTGATATAATTTATTAGCAGCATCAAATAACATAGACAAACCCAGATAGACATTAAGTCAATGCTTAGAGATTAGAGACTAGGCTGAAGAAAAAGACACTGTAGGCATACTACACTATAGGACTACTACAGTGTCTGCTACAAATATTTCCCATTCACAGTCATCTTTTACCTGCAGAGTCCAAGCATCCCACAATAATGGGAGGGTATGCAAGGCCAAGATCTCTGAGCCCTTAGCTAGTTTCCCATCCTCTTTGGAGGACTCTCTCCTACTTTTCTGAAAAGTCAGCTGTTCCAGGGGTGTGGGGGAGCCAGCTTGAGTATAATTAGTTAATGCTACAACTCAGAGCTTGGTTGTTTTGTTGATTACCTACCAGGGGTGAGGAACCTGTGGGCCTTGAGGCCACATGTGGCCTTCTAGGTCCTCGGGTATGGCCTTTTGACTGAGTCCAAATTTTACAGAACAAATGTACATCTCTAAATGTTTACATCAATAAAAAAGAGCAGATCAATGCACTGGGTATGCAATTTAAAAAAAAACTAGAAAAAAATGTAGAATCCCCAATTAAACACCAAGTTGGGAATCCTAAAAATTAAGAATAAGACTAGTAAAATCGAGTATAAAAAACCCCATTGAATGAATAAATAAAACTAAGAGTTGGTTTTTATGAAAAAAAACCCAATAAAATAGATAAACCATTGGCTAATATGATTAAAAAAAGAGAGGAGAAGAAAACCAAATCACCAGTATCAAAAAATGAAAAGTTGTGAATATATCACTAATGAAAATGAAATTAAAGAAATTATTAGGATTTATTTTGCCCAATTATATGCCAATAAATTTAACAATTTAAGTGAAATAGAAGAATACTTGCAAAAGTATAAACTGCCAGATTAACAGAAGAGGAAATAGGATATTTAAATAAACCTATTTTATTTTTTCTATCTATTCATTTTCTTTTTTAAAAATTTCAGACTGAAACACCAGAACACAAATACAAAATAGAGCAAAGAAAAAAATTATAAACTTAAATACTGGAATTTAAATACAAAGAAAAGGGGGGGGGGAAGCATGTCATATGCATAGCAGAACATAAGAGAGGATTCAAAGTATGTAATGATAAATTTTCAACTCAAGAAAGCCTAGATGATAAATACTAAGTGTTGTGCTGGGAGCCGTCCTTCTTTTTTTTTCTTCCTTGTATAAAGAAACCTATTTTAGAAAAAGAAATTAAACTGGCCATAAATGAGCTTCTTAAGGGAAAAAAAAATCATGGCCAGATGTATTTACAAGAGAATTCTACCAAACATTTAAAATCAGCTAATTCCATATTAAATAAATTAGTTGGAATAATAGACAAAGGAGTCCCACCAAACTCCTTTGATGAAACAAATATGATGCTGATAACTAAGTCAGGAAGAGTGAAAACAGAGAAAGAAAATTATAAACCAATTTCATTAACGAATATTGATACAAAAATCTTAAATAAAATACTAGCTAGGAGACTATAGCAATATATCCATATGTTTCCATTGTGACCAAGTGAGATTTATGCCAAGAATGCAGGGCTGGTTCAATATGAGGAAATCTATTAACCCAATTGATTGTAACAATAATAAAAGTAATAATAATTGCATGATTATATCAACAAATGCAGAAAAAGCTTTTGACAAAATACAGAATTCATTCCTATTAAAAACACCTAAAAATCTAGGTATAAATCTATTCTTCCTTGTAATAATAATAAGCATCTACCTCAAAGCATCAGCAAACTTTATAGATAAGACAGATAAGCTCGAAGTCTCCCTGATAAGATCAGGAATGAAACAAGGATGCCCATTATCACCGGTATTCTTCAATATTGTACTAGAAATGCTAGCGATAGCCATAAGAGAAGAAAAAGAAATTGAAGGAGTCAGAAGGGGCAATGAGGTAATAAAGCTATCTCTTTTTGCAGATGATATTATGGTATACTTGGAAAATCTTAGACATTCAACTAAAAAGTTAATCGAAATAATTAATTTTAGCAAAGTAGCAGGATATAGCATAAACCCACATAAATCATCAGTATTTCTACATATTACAAATAAAACCCTGCAAGAAGAGATAGTAAGAGATATTTCATTTAAAATAACCATAGACAATACAAAATACCTAGGAGTATCCCTGCCAAGACAAACCCAGGAACTATATGAACATAATTATAAAGCACTTTTATTCAAATAAAGTCAGAAAATAATTAGAGGAATATCAATTGTTCATAGGTGGGCCATGCCAATGTAATAAAAATGACATTTCTACCTAAACTCAATCTGCTTATTCAATGCCATTCCAATGAAATTATCCTCCCCAATTTTTTTATTGAGCTAGAAAAAATGATGAAATTTATTTGGAAAAATAAGAGGTCAAGAATATCAAAGAAATTAATGAAAAAAATGTAAAGGAAGGAGATCTAGCAGTACCAGATTTTAAACTGTATTATAAGGTGGTAATCATCAAAACTAGCTGGTACCAGCTAAGAAATAAAAAGGTAGATCAGTAGAATAGGACATACGATACACAGTAGTAAGTTATTATAGTAACTTTGTGTTTGATAAATGTAAAGATTTAAGCTTTTGGGATAAGAATTCACATGGTGAAAAAAAATTGCTGGGAAAACTAGAAAGAAATCTGGCAGAAACTAGATATAGACCAATATCTTACACCATTTAACAAGATAAAGTCAAAATGAACATATGACCTAGACATAAAGAGAAATATCATAAGTAAATTAGGAGAAGGTAGAACATATTACCTATCATATTTATGGATAGGAGAAGAATTTACAAAAAAAACAAGAGATAAAGAGCATTGTGGTATGTAAAATGGATAATTTTGATTACATTAAATTAAAAAGTGTTTGTACGAATAAAGCCAATGTAACCAAGATTAGAAAGAAAGCAAAAAAAAAAAAAAAAAAAAAGGAAACCAGGGAAAAGTTTTATAGATAATTTCGCAGGTAAAGTCCTCATATCTTAAATATATAGAGAACTTTGTCAAGTTTACAAGAATAAGAGTCATTTCCCAATTGATAAATGGTCAAGGGATGTGAACAGGCAGTTTTTGAAAGAAGAAATCAAAACTACATGTAGTCATGTGAAAAAATGTTCTGTCATTATTGATTAGAAAAAATGCAAATTAAAACAAGTTTGAGATACCATCTCACATCTATAAGAATGGCTAAAATGATAGAAGGGGAAAATGACAAATTTTGGAGGGGATGGAGAAAAATGGAGATACTAACACATTGTTGATGGAACCGTGAACTTATTTAACCATTTTAGAGAGCAATCTGGAATGATGCCCAAAGAGTTGCAAAACTATATATACATCCTTTGACCCAGCAATACCACTATTAGATCTGTTTCCTAAGATAACCAGGAAAAATGGAAAAGAACCTACATGTTCTAAAATAGTTCTAACAGCTCTCTTTGTGGTGGAATTGGAATTTGAAGGGATGCCCATCAACTGGGAGATGGCTGAATAAGTTGTGGTATGCGATGGAATACTATTACATTGTAAGAAATGATGAGTAGGTTGATTTTAGTAAAACATAGGAAGATTTGCATGAAATAGTGAAGAGTGAAATGAACAGAACCAAGAGAATGTTGTATACCATAGTAGCAATATTGTTTGAAGAGTAACTGTGAATGACTAAGCTATTCTGAGCAAGATGAATATTCAAATCAGCTACAAAGGACCTATGAAGGAAGATGATATCCACCTCAAGAGAAAGAAAGTATTGTATGGTTTCACATATATATATATATACATATATATACACACACACACACACATATATATATATATATATATATATGTATATATCTGTGTCAAATGTTGGCCTTTTCTTGTGGGGAGTTGAGAGGGAGAAAGGGAGAGATAGCTTGGAGCTCAAAATGTAACAAAAACTAAATTATTTTTAAAAGAGATGATTTATTATTACCTTATTCAGAGCTTCTGAAACTTTTTCCACTTGTGATCCCTTCAGTGACCCCATATGGGGTTGCTACCCATAGTATAAGAAGAGAAGGCAGTTCCTCTGACAAAATTCCATTTTCCTGAGGGTCAACAAGAAGCAACCCCAGTCACTGGAGAATCCTCAGAGGGGTTGCCCACGTCCTCTCAGCAAGAGGTTAGGGCACAAAAGGATCACAGATCTATAGCTGGAACGGGCTTCGTAGGCCATCTAGTCCCACTCCCTCATTTTACAGGTAAGGAAGGGAGACCCAGGGAGATTTAGTGACTCACCCAAGGTCACACAGGGAGTAGGCACTTTCATGGAAAGTGCTCCCTTACAACATAGGTCCACAACACATGATCCCATCAAGTTGGTTGGGGAAACTCATCAAACTGATCAGATGTTCACCTCCTATTACAACTAGGTCTCTGTGGTTCCTTTCAGCTCTGAACCAGTGGTCTTCTATAGCCAATGACTAGTCAGGTGGACAATTTCTTGGTCTCTACCCAGATTGTTGCATTAAGGAGATGGGAACTGCTAAAGTCAGGAACTGAAGTTTCAAGAACATTGTTGTTAATTATCATGCCAGTCACAGCAGTTAAAAGCCCAAGGACCTGGGCTGCTTTTTGGACATCAGGCCAGAGAGGAAAAGTCCCATCAGGCAGCCAGGTGGCAACATATGTGAAAGAAGTCACATAGAGAGGGTGGGTTCACCTTGTGGTGGGGTAGGGTACTCCATCTCTCCCTCTCCCTCACTGTGTAGGAGTCATAATCCTCCTCTGGAATCATAGATAGCAGAGACCTCCTAATGCCAGGCTGGGGAAGCAAGGCAGAGATGGTATGACCCCAGTGCTGAGCAAAGATTACAGGGTGGAAACCAGAAAACAGCTATCCTGGGGAGAAGACTCACCTTAATGCCTTAGATCCTCTGAAGAAGTATCTTAGGAGCCACTTGGTCTACAGTAAAGTCATTTATCCCACCAAAGGCTTCTGGCAGAGTTTAGGGAAAATGAAGTTGTGAACTTATCTATTACAGGGGTGGTTGTTGGTTCTAGGAATGGAAGTGGCTGACCCTTCACCTGAGTGGAAGGTGGCAGTTAAAAGTTGCAGTACTATGTCTTTTTAAATTAGGATTTCTTGTCATAAAGGTATTCTGGACTATAATTGGAATGTCTTATTCTCTTGGTTCTAAATGGGAAAAGACAGAAGGATATTAATGAGAAATGAAGTATGAGCTATATTTGGAGATGATCTGACTTGTGATAAATTTTGAAACATATTCTGTTAATAAAAATTTTACATTTCAACCCTTAGACCGAGCTGGGGAGGTAGATGCTTCCACATTGTTTCTCATCTGCTGCTGCTTCTGCATTTAGGAAAATTTCCTGAACTATAGCAGTTACAGAAGCAACCCCTTTTACTTTGAAGGTATCTAACCAACGCCTCTCCATGTGCTTAATTCAGCTCATTGAGCTGAAAATTCTGTTGAGGGAGGGTGTAGCAGAGCCCAGTTCTAACCTCTTTCTATACCAGGAAGATATAGGAGCCAGGGGAGACAGCCCCACAAGGCTACAGCCACACTTCCTATGGTCACTTGTGGATATACAGTGCACTGAAAATGTACAGTTGAGAGTAGGGAGGAAACTATTTAGGGAGAAAAAAAAGAAGAAAAATTTGAGGGCAGAATGTGGGAGACAATGTCCCCCAGCTGAAAATTTTCTTTCTATCCTCAAAATTTTCTTCCTTTTTTGGAGAGGCGGGGGTTCCTATCATATTCTACCTTGTATTGTTCCTTATTTGTGCACATCATATCCTCCCTCCCCTATAAGTTTCTTGAGGGCAAGAACTAAATTCATCAGGGTTTCTCTGATCACTCCTGCTACATTTGTATCCCTGGGACATATAGTAGGAGGCAACTAAGTAGTACAGTAGATAGAGCTCTGGCCCCGGAATCAGCCTAGGAAACTTACTAGCTGTACAAGCCTGAGCAAGTCACTTATCCTCTGTCTGCCTCAGTTTCTTCTTTTGTAAAGTAGGCATAATAATAACAAATGGGGCAGCTTGGTGACATAGTAAATAGAATGCCAGCCCTGGATTCAGGAAGATTCATCTTCTTGAGCTCAAATCTGGTCTCAGACACTAGCTGTGTGACTCTGGGCAAGTCACTTAACCTATTTGCCTCAGTTTCCTCTGCTGTAAAATGAGTTGGAGAAGGAAATGGCAAAAGCTCTCCAGTATCTTTCCCAAGAGAACCCCAGGTGGGGCCACGCAGTCTGACAAGAATGAACAACAGCAGCAATAGAAACATGTATCTTGGAAAGTGCTATAAAGCACCTACAACTGAAGGTTGTTGTGAGGATAAAATGGGATATTTGTAAAGTGCTTTACAAACCAACCTTAAAGTTCTATATGTTAGCTACTATTCTTATTAATAAGTGGTTTGTTAACTTGGTTTCAGAGGCGCCCTGTCGCTAAATGATCTTCTGCTATCTTATATTGGAAAGAGCACTCAATTTGGAATCCGAAGATATGGATTCAAACTCTAATTCTGCCTGCCACTTATTACTGTGAGACCTTGGACAAGTCACTCTGCCCCTTTGGGCCTTAGTTTCCTCATCAATCCATCAATAAGTATTAATCACGTGCTATGTGCCAAGGCCTGTTGTACACACCGGGAATGCAAAGATATGACAGAAACAGTCCCTGCTTTCAGGCAGTTTACATTCTGCTGGGGGAGACATGTAAACAAGGTAATGGGTGGGGGCACTGACATTTAGGAAGAATTCCTGTTATGTTTCAGAAAAAGCCCGTGCGAAGGGGTGTGTGTGTGTGTGTGTGTTCAATAGATGCCCACGCCCGCCAGGAACAGAGACACTCACTAGGGCACACTCAGACACTAGGGTGGGGCCGCGGGCTGGGGGCTGGCCAATGGGAGGGACTCCCGGACCGCGACGGGGGCGGGACGAAGTGGCCCAGCCAGCCCTAGGCGGACCCCGCGGGGCGGGACCAGGAGGGAGGGGCTCCGCGGCCGCTCCCAGACTCCCGCCTCGGCCCCGCTGCAGCTGCGGCCGAAGCGCAGCAAAAAGAGCCCAGAGGAGATCCAGGACAGGGAGGGGTGGGGGCCCTGCCCGTGGCCGTGGCCGTGACCGTGACCCTGAGCTAGCAGAGCCCTCCGAGCTTCCGGCCTGGCCCGCGCCGGCCCCAGCCCCGGCCCCGGCCCCCGGCCCCGCACCGCTCCCCGGGCGGCCGCAGCCATGGCGGCCCCGGAGCCGGCGCGGCGGGGCCGGGAGCGGGAGGACGAGAGCGAGGACGAGAGTGAGATCCTGGAAGAGAGTCCGTGCGGCCGCTGGCAGAAGCGCCGGGAGCAGGTGGGGCCCGGGCCCCCCCGGGCTGGGAGCGGCCGCGCGGCGGAGACTGAGTAGGACCTGGCCCAGACTGGGCGCGAACGCTAGGGCTAAGGGGGCTTGGAGTCTTAAGAAGGGGGCTACCTGAAGTGTGTGTGTGTTGGGGGGGGGGGTTCGTGGGGTCGCTAGGACCCTGGGGGACTCGTGGGCCCTGAGCTGTGGACTAGGAGCTCCGGGAAAAGGAAGACGCTAGGACCCTGGGGACACGTGAGCCTCGGGCTGAGGAAGGGGAGCTGTGGCTACGGGGAGATTCTAGGATCCGAGGGGTTCGTGGGCGGGATCATAGAGCCCTCAGTGAAAAGCAAATTGTGGGACTCGAGGGGCTGGGTGGGAGGGGCCAGGGCTCTCCCGGGGCTGCCGGCTTATGGATGGGGTCAATAGGAACCAGGGTTAGTTGGGGCACTGAGGGCGGGGTCCAAGAGTAGGAGAGAAGGTAGCTGCTGTTTGCTGTGCCTTTGGGGCGGGGGTTCAAAGTATTATCTGATGGGAGGGGACCAGCAGCAGAAACCAACTCTGAGGGTCTGCGGGATGGGTCCCTGAGGGGCTCGGATGGATGGGGAGCTAGGCTTCTGCCTGCTTTGGCTCAGTGCCCAGGACTTGATCCCTCAGTCCCATACCAGCTCCTACTTGCCCCGCCTCCCTTCCCTGAGCTCTGCGGGGCCCCTACTTTTTGCCTCACACCGTTTAGAACCGGGAGAGAGGAAAGACAGGCAGACAGACGTTCTCCTAATCGAGTAGGGGGAGAGAGGTGCAGACACAGTTTTTTCAACGTGTACAAGGAGGAATTGCTCAGTACCACAGTGAGTTAGGGTGATGAATCTCAGTAAGGCCCCTTCTTTTTGCTTCACTCCCTTCAGAGCAAAGGGAGAGATGGGACAGACATCTCCCAGCGAAGGGAGGAAAGAAGGGCCAGACAGAAAAATCTCCATTCGGCGATGCCGTGCAGTGTATTCGGAGAGGAAGGGCCATGATACCATGGGGTGGGGAGTAGGGGTGGGTCCAGATCTGTCACAGGCTGGGAATGGGGAGGCATATATACAGCAGACATTCTTAGTTTGATTAATCTTCCTCTCCTGCTGTTATCCAAGTTCCTGGGTTCTAGGGAAGCTGGTGGTTTAGGGGGCAGGTGAAGGGAAGATTGGTACAACTTGGGGCCCCAGGGGAAGCCACTTTTATGAGGGCACTCTAGGTAAAAGGCAGGGTCTTATATCTAGACAGTATCTTAGGGGACCAAATGGGCCCCTGTCCCTTACTTACTTCAGCTTTCCCTTTTGGATCAGGCGACTGCTCTGTTCCCTCCTTTCCCCTCCCCTTCCCTTCTGAGTCTGGGCTAGAGATGAGAGGAGCCTTTGTGTGACCCAAGGGGGCCAGGGAAGGGATGGGGGGGGTGGGGCTGGCATGGGCCTGTGTCTTTGCGCTACTTGTCCAACTCCCCTCCTCTTGGCCCTGATCCCTGACTTGACTGGCCCCCTTCATAACCACACCTCACTGTGTGCCCAGCTTGAGCCCCTAACCTGCTAAGCCCCTGCCGTATACACTCCTGGCTTCTGGTAGCATGAATGCTCCCACTCCCTCCCCAGGTCAACCAGGGCAACATGCCAGGGATCCAGAGCACTTTCCTAGCCATGGACACAGAGGAAGGTGTGGAGGTTGTGTGGAATGAGCTGCACTTCACAGACAGGAAGGCCTTCAAGGCCCATGAGGTGATCCCTCCCTCCCCCCCAGTATCGATTGGTATCTCCTTCCCCTAGTCTGTGCTTCATCTCCCCCTCCACCCTCTGGTCCCCCAGGAGAAGATCCAGACTATGTTTGAACAGCTGGTGCTCGTGGACCATCCCAACATTGTCAAGCTGCACAAGTACTGGCTGGACACACCAGAATCCAAGGCCCGGGTGAGCGTAGTGTCCTGCCCAGTACAGAGACTGCCTCTGGACCTGTTCCAAGCTGGACTCTGTCCCTTCCCTCTTCCCCAGTCCTCGAGCCACTGGTGGGGAGGGGCAAGGCTAGAGACTCAGCCTAGACCACCACCTAACCTCCTCCTGCTGCCCCTGACTAGGGACTAGGTCAGTCCTCACTGTCAAGGAGCTCCCCAAGCCCCTTGGGAATATGAAGAGAGTATCCAGAACTGAACCCTGGTCTTGCCCATCTAGGTGATCTTCATCACTGAGTACGTCTCCTCAGGCAGCCTCAAGCAGTTTTTGAAGAAGACAAAAAAAAACCATAAGGCCATGAATGCCCGGGTATGGGGGCTCTGGGGGAGGGGCCTGTTGGTGTTGATGCTGAGGAGCTGGGCTTAGAGCATTTTAACTCCATCTCTGAAGACCCTCAAGTGCTTGGTGCCTGGTAGGGAATAAGCCAGTTGTTTCCCTGAAGCAGCAAGGACTTAAGCCCTCTCCTTCCCTCTTCCTCCAGGCCTGGAAACGCTGGTGTACGCAGATTTTGTCTGCTCTCAGGTGAGGTGGCCCCAGCCCCCAGCCCACTTACTTTATATTTTCCTCACACTACTTCATATCCCCAGCTCACTCTTCTACTTGGCTTTTAGTCCCCCATCTACTCTCTCTAGTCTCTCATTTCCCCCAGTATCTGATTCCTTCTCTGACAGATACAAGCCATGTGACCAAGGACTAGTCACTTGGACTCCCAGTGTTCCAGAAAACTCTCTGAAATAATGTATTACAGATGAGTTGCCGATCCGCATTGATAGAGTTTCTTCACTGTGAGTTCTTCACACCAATGAAATCATAGATTTGGAACCCTACTCACAGAAAATACATGGACACACACACACACACACACACACACACTCACACACACACCCTCCAATACCATATCCCCTAGCCTCTAGCTCTTTCTGAGCCTGGGCTTGTGTCTCCTCAGCTTTCTTCACTCCTGCAACCCTCCTATCATTCATGGCAACTTGACCAGCGACACCATCTTCATCCAGCATAATGGCCTGATCAAGATTGGTTCTGGTGAGCTGGCCTGGGGGTTGTGGAGGGGGGAGAGCCAGAGAAGAAGGAAAGCCTATCTTTTTGCTGGCCCTGCTCCTCCCTACCACCCATTCACATTTTTCTTTCTTTCTCCCTCAGTCTGGCATAGGGTATTCTCCAATGGTGAGTTTGAGGCAGGGATGGGTGGGAGTAGATCAAGTGCCTTTTTGGGGAAAGTCCTTTGGGACTACCTCTGTCTCTCAATCTGTTCCCTCCAGCAATTCCAGTTGATCTCCGTAGCCCCATTCGAATTGAGCGAGAAGAACAGAGAAACTTGCATTTTTTCCCCCCGGAGTATGGCCGTGAGTGACCACTGGGACCCCCTAGGGCTGTCTTCTTCCAGACTTCCTTTTTCCTTACAGTTCTCCATATCCACTCCTTGTTTTCTTACCCCTAACCCTTTAATACCCGCACCATCTTCCTTGATCCCTGACCCTGTGATACCTTCTCCCTGAACTTTGACCCTGTGGTATACACCCTTCCTCCCCTACCCTTGCTTCCTCGATTTCAGAGGTTGCTGACGGGACAGCTGTGGACATCTTTTCATTCGGGATGTGTGCACTGGAGGTATTGGCTCCCCTCCCCCTGATCTCCCCAGCATGGCCTTCTTGCTCATATCCTACCCTGCCCATGCCCTTTCCTCCCAGCATGCCCTTTCCAACCCCTCCCTAGGATCCTCTACCATCCTTCCTCACCCTAAGCAGAGTCCTTCCTCTACTTAAACTCCCATACCTGCCTTATTATCCTGCTTCCTGCCCCTACTTCCCCCATTTCTCTCTCTTACACTGCTCTCACTTAGGCTCTGCCTCTGGTCTCCTCCCCTTCTCAGATGGCTGTGCTAGAGATCCAGTCCAATGGGGACACCCGGGTGACTGAAGAGGCCATTGCCCGTGCCCGGCACTCACTGAGTGACCCTAATATGCGAGTAAGAGCCTGTGTCCCCTCCCAGTTGTTCCTTAGCGTTCTTCCTGTGTTCCACCAGTCATATATCATCTCTAGGTTTTATTGAGTGTCAAACATGGCTTAGCTTTTCTCTTTCCCCAGTGGAGTCTCTTACTGGTTTCCAGTATTGGGGAATGGCCACAAGAGGGTCATAGTAGTCAGGAATCATAGATTTAGGTTTGGAAGGAATCTTAAGGGAAATTTGGTCCAACCCTCCCATTTTTCAGATAAAGAAACCATATCCCAGAGATGTTAGCTGACTTGCTTAAAGTCAAACATGTGCAGTCAGGATTTGAACCCAGGCCCTCAGATTCCATTGTAACATACTCTTCTCTCTGTCTCAGCAACCCTTTGGTTCCTCTTCTCTTTCCTGCCCAGTTACCAGGTCACATATACAGTCTCTCTGGAGTGTTCATATGATTTATTATTTGCTGAAACATTGTTACATACACTTATGTTCCTGCTTTTGGTGATACTTTCTTGTATCTCTGATCACTTCAGTGGTCAAGGGCAGCCCTGACTGCTGCCTAGCCTTATTTGGGGGATGGGAGAGGCAGTTGAGATTAAGTAACTTGCCCAGGATCACACAGCTAGTAAGTATCTGAGCTAGATTTAGACACAGGTCCTCCTGACTCCAGGTTAGAGCCCCATGCTCTATCCACTGCTCTACCTACCTGCCCCTTGCCTACCCCTATTTAAGAATATCATGGCCCAAGTATTTCCCATCATGATCATTCCCTCCCAAACCTCACCTGACTCCAAAGTTCTTTCCTGGAGTCCTTAATAGGATAAGTTAACTCCTGCCAACCTGGAGAGGTACCTTCTTTTACCTAGATCCCAGGCTTTCCCTGTGCGCCTCACGTTTTGTACTCTGTGAAGATGGCTCCTTTGTCCCCTTTTTGGGGTCCCTTTCCCAAACCTAGATTCTGGAAAACAATTATTTCCCACCTGGGCTCCAAGATCATTCATTCCTCTATCCTCAGGCCACCAATAAGCTTCTTGGAGACACTCCTTTCCTGGAGTTTTTTCTCTCTTTTCCCCTTGGTTTGTGCTCTCTCCCTACTTCCTGCTTCTTTGGTCCTGGCTTGCCTCTCTAAAAGTCCTTTTGTACTTCTTAAAGTTGGCTGTGGTTCATCAGGGTGGTCAGTCTTCACCTCTCATTCTGGGGAGCCACCCCGATGCAATCTGCCCAGAATCCATGAGCAAGATCACAACTTCCATTGTGGCCCATTTTCTTTTCACTTTGATAACTCTTAAATAGGAAAGAAATGATCCCTTCCCTTCTTACAAAGTATTCCCCCTCACAACAACCTTATCAGGGCTGTAATGCAAATGTTACTCTCCTTGTTTTTTTTGATATGGTGCAAAGGTTAAGTACCTTGCCATGGTCCCACAGCTATTAAGTGTCAGAGCTGGGATTTGAACCCAGGTTTCCTGACTCCTCTGTTCAGTGCCTTTTTCTTCTAGGTTACCTTGATTGAGATTTATAGCTCTACCTATTTCCCTAGGTGTGAACTGATGACCTCATTGTCCCAAGTGACTTTTCATACTGCTGCCTTGTTACACTGCTATCATTCCTCGAACAGTGACTTAGTTACTAAGCCCCTGTTATGTTACAAGGCTGGGGTGCTGGACACTAAGAGTCCAAGGATGAATAATGACACGTTCCCTAGCTTTAAGGAGCTTAAGACCTGAGATCTTTCAGATGAACTGTAATGTCTGACCATATCTCCCCCTGCCTTATACTTATCAAGTTGATTTTTTTAACCCAGGTATAGATTTATATCCATTAAATTTCTTTTTTTTTAGATTTGACTCCTTTTTTCTTTTAAGAGCTTTTTAGCTCCTAAGTATGTGATCCGGTGTTGGTTGGTCCTATGGTTCTTCTGTCATCTGCAAATTAAGTCATTGAGCAAACTGTTAACTTGTCAAGGACAAGTCCCTGAGGCATTCCTCCAAGTTGACATTCAATCAAACAATCAATAAACATTCCTTAAGTGCCAGGTGCTGTGCTCCAAGGTGGCAATACCAAGATAAAAAATGAAATTGTCTCTGTCCTCAAAGAGCTTACCTTCTGTGGGGTGAGACAATGTGCATATATATAAGCATAGCCACACAAATTGATTTAGGATATTGGACAGTAGCAGATGAGGTGGCCTCAGGCAAGAGGCACGGCCAATTCAAAAGTCCAGAGACAGAAAGGAATAAAGAATGTCACCTGGAACAGCCAGGATGACAGTTTGGTTTGGACTATAACATGTGAAGAGTCAATATGTAAGAAGCCTGGAAAGGGAAGTTGGAGCCAGGTTGTGAAGGGTTTTAAATGTCAAATGGAAAAGCTTAATCTTTGAGTTTGGAGGTAATAGGGAGCCACTGAATTTATTGATCAGGAGAATGACATGGTCCAACTAGTGCTTTTAGAATATCAATAAGGCAGCTGTGTAGAGGATGGATTAGAAAGGGGGTATACCTGAAGCAGGGAGACCAATTGGGAGGCTATTGCAGTAGTCCAAGTGAGAATGGATGAGGGCCTGATTTAGTTGATGTAGCCTTGTGAGAAAAGAGAAGGGAATGGATGTAGGTGATGTCAGGGAGGTAGACTTGACAAGACTTGGCACATTATTGACTGTGTTTTTGTGTATGTGCGTACATGTGTGTCTGATGGAGAAGGGGGAAGGGAGACATTGGCCCATTAGTGACTAACCTTTAGGGCTGGTCACCCAAGGAGTTCTGAATCTGCCTACCCTTACTATCTTCTGTCTCCATTGTCTGTCTTGTCCAAAAGGAAATCATGAGACACTTGGTTAAGGATGGTGTTTGTAAAGTGATCCAGAAACTGCAAAGCCCAAGGATTTGCCCCTCCCCCTCGTGATTCTGTAACTATTTCAGTGCTTTCTCTTTGGCACCTCTTTTTGGTACATGGGATGCCATGTAGAGGCTGCCAGAATGTACAGTCCTCTCTCCAGTTCTGGCCTCTCTGGAAAAGTTTGGCCTCTCTTTTCCTCACTCTCCCATGTCCTCTTTTCTTTTTGTTCTTAAATATACATTTTGGGTTTTCTTTCTGAGCCCCTCCCCCACTCATTCCCAGGGAACTATTTCTTAGGATAAAGAGTAAAAAAGAAAAGAAAAAAGTTCCACAACACAAACCAACTTTCCGGAGAAGTCTGACATTCAAGGCAGATTTGCATCTCTGGTCCCCCCACCCTTTCAAAGGCGGAGGAGGGGTTGGGGAAGAGGTATCCGTTCACAGCTTCCTGGGGCCAGGCTTGTTCATTATAATTTTTTGGCATTCCTTTTTGATTGTTTTGTTGTTCTTTCCATTTACATTGTTATAGTCCTTGTGTATATTGCGTCCTGGTTCTGCTCACTTGCATCAGGTGATACAAGTCTTCCCGTGCTTCTCTACATTCATCGCATTTGTCATTTCTCACAGGCCGCTAGGTCACATGGACTGAGATTTCATACTGGACCTGGAGTCAGGAAGAACAGTTTGAATCCTTCCTTAGGGAATCTGGGCAATCCCTTAACTCCCCTCAGCCTCAGTTTCTCCATATTTAAAATGGGGGGGGGGCAATAACAACATCTCCTTCACAGGGTTCTTGTAAGGACCAAATGAGATAACACAGGTAAAACATTTTGCAAGCCTGAAAGCACTCTATAAATACAGGTTATTATTATCGCAGCCCAGTAATATTCTATTACACTCATGAGTCGTGAGCCATTGCCCACTTGATGGGCGTCTGCTTTGTTCCCAGTTTTTTGCCCCCTTCCTGTGGGGTCTTTGTTATATCCAGAAGTGAATGCCTTTTGTGTATGGTTTCCCTAGGATTACCTCCTGAATGAGATGGCAGGAGCTTATCTATGAGCCAAGAAGTAAGAACTCCTAGAGCATTAACTTAAGGCTGGACCTCCTCGAGTTCCCATTTCTCCAGCCCTTTTATTAAAAAAAAGTACTGTCCTCATGACAGCCCCACAAAGGAAGACTGTACAGGTATTAGTACTATTCAGATTCAGAGACAGGGAAGTAATTTGCCCTTGGCCAGGTGGTAAGTGGGATTTGCAACCAGGTTTCCTAATTGTACCGGGAGCATCCGCTATCAGGACCCTGTTGCCCCTAGCACCCTAGAATCCTTTATTACATATTAAGCCCATTGAGGCAGGGAGTACAGGGGTTAACACCATTTTATAGAAGAGGAAGCTAAAGCTCCAACAGACAGTGATGATAACCATGGCTCCCATTTATAGAGTACTTTGAGAGGTTGCAAAGCTCTTTACATACCTTTCATCTGAACCTTTACAAATGAAAAGACTGAAGATCAGGATTAAAGACTTGTTTGTGTCTTCCTGTCTCTAACTCCACCATTCTGTCTCCCCTACCATGATGGCTCCTCCACCTGACCTAGGTTACAGAATTGTTCAAATCTGGGCCCCGACTCCAAATCATAGGCTTTTTCCACTATGCTACAAGGATACACAAGGAGAGAGTTACAGAAGAACAAGTCTAGAAAGTCTCTGATGATAATAATACCTAACATTTCTACAATGAATTAAAAGGTTTGCAAAACACTTGATGTGTTTTTTTTTCCTTTTGGTTTCACTTTTACCATAAGCATGTAAATTAGGCATTTTTATCTCAATATTGCAGATGAGGAAACAGGCTGAATTTAAGGTTAAGTGACTGGCCCAGGGTCACAGAGATAGTATCCAAGGCAGATTTTGCACTCAGGACTTCCTGACTGACTCCAAACTGTCCACTCTGCCATCTGTTGGTCTCAAGAGATAGTGAAGGGAGCTTGGTCTACTCTGAGCTCCCTAAATTCTTCTGAGAGTGGGAGTGGGAATGGCCCAGTCTCTCTGTAGCTGCCCGACTGGGCCTGGACTTTAAGGAAAGTCCCATCTTCAGTTCTTCCAGCTTTTTACTCATGAACCCATACTCTGGAGGGAAAGGCAGGTGTTCAGTGATGCCAACACTGGGTCCTTGGGGAAAACAAATTTCACCTCTATCTCAGGAGTCCAGACTATCTCTCTTTGCCTTCCCAATTCATTCAAGTCTTCCTAGTGTCTCACCGTTCAGCTTTCACTCCTGTGCTGCTCATGCGCCCTGTCCCCCCACAGGAGTTCATCCTGTCGTGCCTTGTCTTGGACCCAGCCTGCCGACCTTCTGCTCACAACCTTCTCTTTCACCGAGTGCTCTTTGAAGTTCACTCACTGAAGCTCTTGGCAGCTCATTGTTTCATCCAGCACCAATGTGAGTCACCGGGGGCATGGGGAAATGGACCCGGGGATGGAAGGCAGCCATCATGGGGGAAGGGGTGTGTATGTGAGTATCTGGAGTGGGTGGATATGGGGGGAAGGGTTAGAGTGACTGGGGCCTAGGAGTGGATTTTGGATTCACCTAAGTAAAAGAGTGACTGAAGGTAGGAAAGGTATTTGGTTGGCACAAGTGAGTTGGCAGGGAGTACTGATGGCCTGTGTGAGTGACCATAAAAGGCCTCTTCAGATCTGATGCCAGAAAATGTGGTAGAGGAAAAGACTAAGGTGATTGACCTCAACATGGTAATGGCTGAGATTCATCGGACTGGCCGGCCAAGGGTTCAGTGGCGGTGAGTGTTTTTCCCCTCCCTCTCCATCTCTGTTTTCTTCTGGGCTTCAGGCCCTGACTATCCTGAAGGGGGAGGGGGAAGGTTGAGGTCTGTTTTTGTCTCTGAGAACTCTTTCATCTTTCCACGAGTGTATATCCTTCCTCTCCCTGTCTCTCCATTCCCCTAGGTACTCTGAGGTCTCATTTTTAGAGCTGGACAAGTTCTTAGAAGATGTTAGGTAAGTAGATAGCTAGCTGGTTCTTTTGATAAGGGAGGGAGGAGAGAGATTAGTGAATTCATTGTCATTGTTTGGTCTTTCCCTGCTTCCCTAGGAATGGAATCTACCCACTCATGAATTTTGCTGCCTCCCGGCCCCTGGGGCTTCCCCGAGTACTTGCTCCTCCTCCTGAGGATGCCCGAAAAGCCAAGACCCCTACCCCAGAGCCTTTTGATGTAGAGACCAGGAAGGTAAGCTTGGGAGGATCCCAGAATCTCAGAGATGGAGGGGACCTCAGAAGCATCTAGTCCATCCCTTCCCCCTTAGGAGAACCCCCTTGACCACATCAGCATCTGCTCCCATTAATAGAACACTTGTCGTTCAGTTGTTTTTCAGTTGTGTCTGATTCTCTGTGACCCCATTTGGGGTTTTCTTGGCAAAGATACTGGAGTAGTTTGCTATTTTCTTCTCCAGTTTATTTTAGATGAGGAAATTGAGGCAAATAGGATTAAGTGACTTGCACAGGGTCACACGGCTAGTAAGTGCCTGAGGCCAGATTTGAACTCAGGAAGATGTGTCTTCATGACCATAGGCCTAGTGCTCTAGCTACCTAGCTGCCCAAGAGTACCAGGAGTTGGAGGTGGAAATTCGAAAAGTCCTTACAACTACCTATACCTGACAAAGAATCATCTAGCCCATTATTCGAAGACCTCCTAGTGAAGGAGAATCCACTGGGATGGGAGGAGGGAGGATTTGTTAAGGGGAGTGAGGCAGGGAGTACAGTGACTCCTCCGCTTCCCTCCTCCCCCAGGTTGTACAAATGCAGTGCAACATGGAGATGAATGAGGACAGAGCTCAGTGGCACGTAAGTGGGATCCAGGAGAGGCCCCCCCATACAGACACACACAGAGGTGCCCCCCCCATACGGACACACACACACACACACACACACTCTCTCTCTCTCTCTCTCTCTCTCTCTCTCTCTCTCTCTCTTTCTTTTCCCAGCACTCACATGACTTCGGCTCCGCCTCTGAGATCCCACCAACATGTGTCCTGGACTGACTCTTTGTCCATTTCTTTAGCTCACTCTGCTCCTGGTCCTGGAAGACAAGTTACACCGACAGCTGAGCTATGATCTCCTGCCAAGTAGGCACTTTGCCCTTACCCTTCTCATGCCCTTCTCTCCTCCTTTCCTTGCCCCTGTTCCTCTCAGCCACATCCCTCCTCCTCTTCTTACCCTTGTCCCTCTCTTCCCCTTCCAGCCCAGGCTTGGCTGTGGGCTCTTTGGCTCTGCTCCTGCCCAATCCCAGTTTAGCTGTGGGTTCCCTGGCTCAGTGTTGGCACTTTCTCTCTCCCTACCCCTTTCTGCCTGGTTTGCCTTGGTGGGGTTGCTCGGGGGGTGGAATTTGGCAGGGTAGGAAGGGGCCTTACTCTGTCTTCTGCTCCCTCCAGCTGACAGTTCCAAGGATCTAGCTACAGAGCTGGTTCATTATGGCTTCATTCATGAGGTAAGGGGTGGTGGGGTGGAACCTGCATAGGGCCCCAGAACAGGTAGGGGTGGAGGGTGGGAAGGGACCATGGGAAAGGGGTTTAGGGGAGGAGATGAAGAAACATCTCCCCTTATCTTTTTCCCCATGGCTTTCCTCATCCCATTTCCCCCAGGATGATTGTGAAAAACTGGCTGCCTTTCTGGAGAGTACCTTCCACAAATATCGTTCAGCCCCACCCTGACCTGGGCCCCATTGTCTACCTGCTGGGCCCCTTCTTCCTGTAGCCTGGGAAGCATTCTCCAGATATTACCCAGGAGTGTGAGGGCACAGGAAGTTCACATCCTGCCCCAGTCCAGGGCCACAATTTGCTGCTCCCCAACTCTGAAAGGGACTTGGGGATGGGGATGGGGGATATAGGGCTATGCTGCTGGAATTGGCTAAGAGAGTGATGAGGTGAGTTAGAGGTGTGTGGGAGTGTCCCCTAGAGGAGGTGGGGAGGGGGTATACCTGATGCTTCCTCCCTGGTGAAAGACTTGGCAGAGGTTAGACTTCCTCTGTCCCCCACCCCCCTCCCAAAGAATTTCAACCAATGAAGTTCCTGTTCCCTTCCCCCACCCCACAATGCACACATCTGTTTGGGACCAACACCTCCCCCTCCCTCAAGAATCCGTTCCCTTTCCAGGCTTCTGCGTGGCAGACTTGGGATGCCTTTGGCCCTGTCATTTTATTCACCTCTGTTCAGGGCCTATCCTGGGGGATGAGGGGGCTTGTCCTTCTCCCTGACAAACCAATGGTGTCCTTTTCCTCCCCCTTTTCTCTCATTCACAAGGGGGTGTCCTGTGTATTGTTCACGGGACATTGAATAAACGATGTACCTGCACGGATCCTAAGGCCTGCCATTCTTCTAGGGGATTGGATGGAGGGTCAGCAGAGGGAGGAAAAAGGGCTGTTGGGGACAGGGGAGCTGGAGACAAGGGTCAGTTCCAAGCAGGTGATAGAGTACAGGGTAAGGAGGATAGATGTGAGATTCGGCAAACCTGGGTGCTGGGCTCAGTTTTGCCACGCACCTGTCTCCTCAAGCAAGTCACGACCTCTGGGTGGACAACAGCAAATGCTCATTCTTGCCCTCTGCACCTCACAGGCTGCTTGCAAGGTATTTAAAATCTCATACATACTGTCAAAAGAGAAGCAGTATAGTATAGTGGATAGAGTGTGGAAGACCTGCATTTAGGACCTGCCTTTCACTCATACCTCTAGTGTGGCAAATGACCAGCCAGTCACTTAAACCTCCAGTGCCCTCCGGCTGCTCTCAGTCTGAAATACACAATAGTTTCTGATGGGCACTAGTGGAAGCAGCTGGTGTACCAGGAGGTCCTACCTAGCACTTCTGTAAGTATGGTCTGGACAGAGATAGAAATTGTACATGTGTTGAGGAACCTCTGTGTGCCTAGCACATACCAAGCTTCACTAGGGAAGATAAAAATAAATAAGATAACTCCTTGTTGTCAGGGAGTTAACAAGATCTTAAAGCTGGAAAGTTCCTCAAGTCTACCAGTTCAACCTGTCTCTGAGCACGAAGCTTCATCTGCAGCATCCCTGACAAGTAGGTGTCTGGCTTGAAGACATGAAGTGACAGGAGGCTTACCACCACCCAAAGCAGTCTGTTGCACTTTTAGACCAATCTGATTATTAGGAAGGTTTCCATTGTATTAAGCCAGAATTGGATTCCTTATAAATGTGTTCCCATTACTTAGTCCTGCCCTCTGGGGTGAGCAGAACAAGTCTGATCCCTCTTCCCCAGACAGATTTTCAGCTACTTGGAGAGAGTTGCAGAGGAGCCTATGCCCCTCTGAATTTGCTCCTTTGGCAATGCCCTTCCTAAAGCATGACCCCAGGAACTGGCCACAGTGCCCCAGATGAGTTCTGACCAGGACTGAATTCCAGTGAGGAAATCACCTTCCTCATTCTGGTCCTAAATGTAGCTGGTGGCCCAGCAGATAACCTGGAGTCAGGAAGACCTGAGTTCAAATCCAGCCTCAGACACTAGCTGTGTGATCCAGGTGAGTCACTTCCCCTCTGCCTGCTTCATTTCTCTCAACTATTAAATGGCGACTACTTAACCTCGCAGGATCAAATAAGGTATTTGTAAAGCACTTAGCACAGTGCACAACACATAGCAATCATTACATAAATGCTGGTTATAATTATTAGCTAAATGCTACCCAAGGTCATCGGTCTTAGGCAGCCACATCGAATTTCTGACAACGTATCACATTGAGTACAGTACCCAAGTGTTTCTTTGCATTTGAACTCTTGACTGTCCTGCTTTCCTGACACCACTACTGATGTACAGGCCTTGTAGCATTCACCTCTCCCAGATCCTGCCTTCCCTGAGGCTTCACTAACTTCCTGACTACCTTGGGGGAAGGATAGTCCTCAGCAATATTAGTAAATAGCATCCTCATATATTAATACTTTGCGAGCTACAGAATGCTGCACCATGTGATTTCCTCGTATCTCAAGCGGCTCCTGGCAAAGAGATCTTATAGTGGGATTGTCAGGGCTGAGTTCTGGGAGGAAAAGGGATGGGCTAGGGAGGTAGGGGGTGGCTATGAGCATGAACTTAGTCATTAACAAGCCAGTCAACAAACATTTTATTAAGCACGTAAAATGCGCCAGAAACTAAGGTAAATACTGAAGATCTAGAGAAATGCAGAAATCTCTGCAGGAAGCTCAAATGCTGATGAGGTAGGCAACATGCAAACTATGTACAGATGTGATATATACAGAGTAAATGGGAGGTAAGTTTAGAGGAAAGGCACTAGCATTAAGGGAGATTAGAAAAGGCTTCTTAAAAGGAGGATTTTAGCTGAGGCTTGAAGATGTGGAGTGTAAAAAGAAAAATAGGAAAGATCCAGGTTATGCTGGACTTTAAAAGCCAAACAGGGTTTTATAGTTTATCCTAAAGGTAATAGGGACCCACTGGTATTTATTTTGGGTAGTTGGGGGTCAAACCTATGCTTTAGAAAGATTACTCTGGTGGCCAAGTGAAGGATGGATTGGAGTGGGAAGAGACTTGAGGCTGGAAGTCTAACTAGCAAGCTACTGCAATAGTCCATGCATGAGGTGATAAGAAACAGCACCGTTACATATCAGAGGAGAGGAGGCAGCATGCAGACAGATGGTACCAAGGTATGACCAACAGGACTTTGCAACAGATTGGATTTGCTATCAGCTACTTTGCCTGGTTTCAACTCCATCCACTCTTCCCAGGTAAACTCACCAGGAAATTTGTAATCATGGAGATTGCCTTCAGCTTTGCTATTCACACCTTATTAGCACCCTCAGTTCCTTCTGACTGATTGGAGGGTTGGAGATAGAGCAAAAAAAAAAAAAAAGCTCTACAGCATCCCTAAAGGGCTCCCTTTGAGCCTTATAAAAGCCTCTATAAAAAGGCTAGCTATACTAGCCTTCTCTTCATTTGCTACCAGCTGCTCTGCTAGGTTTTGACTCCATCATCATCTTCACCATGACTTAGCCCAGGTATCTCTGGCACTTCCCCCTCACCTTTTCAGCTTCCTTTTGTATGTTGTCTTCCTCATTTGACTGTGAGCTCCTTGAAGGCAGAGACTGTGTCTAATTTGTATCTTTGGCACTTAGAACCATGCTTGGCATATAGTAGGCTTATCATATTTTGTATGGGGGGGCAGTGTCAGGGAGTGAGAAGCTGAGAATGACAAGTTGCAAGCCTGAGTGATGGAGGATGGTGGTCCTTGAGGGGAGGGCGTGGAAAGGAAAAAATGTTTTGGATATTTTTGACTTAAAGGGACATCCAATCTGAAATGTTGAATAGGCAGTTGGAGAAGTGAGCTGGGGGGTTAGGACTGGATAAATAGATCTGAGAATCATCTAAAGGTTATCATTGAATCCCATGGGAGCTGATGAGAACACCAAGTGAAGCAGTAATAGAAGGAGAAGAGAAAAGGGCCCAGGACAGAGCCTTGGGCAACACTTGTGGTTAGTGGGCTGGACCTGGATGAATATTCAGCAAAGGAGACTGAGAAGCAGTCAAACAGATGGGTGGAGAATCTAAATAGAAGAAACTGTCAAAGAAAAGAGAGTGCTCAACTGTATCAGGGGCTGCAGAGATGTCAAGAATGAAGAAAAAAGGCCACTAGATTTGTCATTTATGAGATCACTGGCAACTTTGTAGAGAGCAGCTTCAGTTGGAAGGCCGACTGCAGAGTTAACAATTGGGAGGAAAGGCGGTGGAGGCACTAAGTTTGCTCAGAAGGAATGTGAAACAAATTTTTCCCAGTAGCCAGCTAAGGTGTGCCCTTCTGATTTACCATCTACACTGTTCACTTGGCTTTTTGTTATATTGGCAATTACTTTGGGAGGGATTGTTGTTTAGCAGATTTGCAGATAACAGGAAGTTGGGAGGGAAAGTTAAGGGAGATCATTGCATCATAGGTAGAGAGCTGGAAAGAACCTCAAAGGCTATTGTATCTAACGCTCTCTTTTTACAGATGAGGAAACTGAGGCCCATGGAATTTTAATAACTTGCCAACTTGTGTCCAAGGTGATATTTAAAACTCGGACCTCTAAATCTAAAGTGATTTTCCTAAAGCTAAAGGCTTACACCCCCCCCCCCACACACACACAATAAATTCAAATGGCTTCCCATCACCTCTAGGATCGAATAAAAACCCTCTGGTGTTCAAGGCCCTTCATAACCTAGCCCCTCCTAGATTTCCAGTTTTCTTACACTTTACTCCTGGGCACGTTCTCATCAATCCAGTGACATTGGTCTCCTGGCTGTTCCACAAACAATACACTTCATCTCTCATCTCTGGGCATTTTCTATGGCTGTCCCTCATGCTTGGAACACCCTCTCTCTTCCTCTCTGACTACTGACCTCCCTCCCTGGCTTCCTTTAAGTTCGAACTAAAACCCAACCTCCTAGAGGAAGCTTTTCCCAGCCCCTCTTAATTCCAGTGCCTTCCTTCGGCTAATTCCTACTAATGCCTATTTAGCCTGCCCGCAGCTTGTTTGTGCTTTGTTATTGCTTGTAGTCTTCCCCATCTTATTGTGAACTCATTGAAAGCAAGGATTGTCTTTTGCCTCTATTTGTATCCTCAGTGCTTAGCCTGGCACATAACAGGTGCTGGGTAAATATTTACTGACTCAATCAATCGATAATGTGCCCAGAGCTTTACAAATACTATCTCGTTTAGACCTCTGTAACAACCCTGAGAGGTGGGTGCTATTATTATCATCCCCATTTTACAGCTGGGGAAACTGAGGCAAGAAAGGTCAAGTGACTTGCCCAGTGTTACAAAGCTAGTTAAGTGTCTGAAGCTGAATCTGAACTCAGGTCCTTCCTGATTCTAGGCTCAGCAATGTACTGCCTAGCTGTCAGCCGGTAGTTGTAAGGAAAGCTTTTTAAAAAAGAAACCTTAACTCACGCACGAATGTGAGTTTTTAAAAGGATTTTTACTTTGCCTGTTGTCAGGGAAAAACTTCCTTGACGGTTAGATCCATGGATCCATGAATTCGTCCTTTGAAAATGTCTCATTTAGTTTTATTACCACAATTTAGGATTTACAAAGATCTTCACAAATATTAATTCATTTTAATCTTCACCACCCTGGAGTAAGGCGCTATTATTATCTCTCCATTTTACAGATGCGGAAAGTTAGGCAGGCAGAAGTTAAGTGACTTGCCCACGGTCACATTGTCACCAAGTTTTTGAGGCTGGCTTTGAACTTGGATCTTACAGATTTCAGACCAGGGGCTCTCTGTAATTGTGTCTCTGCATTTCAATTGGTGTCTTTTGTAATCTTATATATAATTTATGCATTTAAAAAACACGATTTTGAGAAGGGGACCGTGACGCATAAATGGTTAAGCACCTCTGAATTAGAACCATCTACAGCTGCTGTCATCAGAGGTCTGCAAGGGGCTCTGGGACGGAGGCTGGCCGGGTCCCGATGAGCGACGGCCTGAGTTTCTCGAGATGACGAGCTCGTGCCAGAAGCGGTCTCTCTCTCCCCCCCCTCCCTCGCCAGGCTCTCTACTCTCTCTCCCAGCGCCCCGCCTTCCTCCTGCCTCTCTTTCTTTGTCCCGCCTGCTCAGAGACTGTAGTCTTTAGTCTCGGGCCGGAAGTGGGCTCTTGGTTATTCTCTCTTCTCCCTTTCCAAGGCGGAGCCAAGGACCTCTCGCGAGTTCTGCACCAGTTTCACCTTCCGTTACGTCTGCTGGGACGAGCTCTCGCGAGAGTGACCAGAGTGGTGGGAAGAGTGAGGCGCGCGCGGCGGCCGCGGCGGACGCAAGATGGCGACGGCGACCATTACTCTCGTAAGTGAGCCCCTCCCGGAGTGCAGTCAGCGGCGAGATGGGCGCGGGAGGGTGGGGGCAGGGCCGGCTCAGGGCCCGGGAAGTTCATGGCAGGCGCTGCCGCCGTGTCCGCGGGTCCATCGCGTGGATCTCCTTCATCTCTAGCCTCCAGGAGACGGGAAGGCGAAAGGGGGGGGGGGGGGCAGGGCTACTGGCTTCACGGCGGCGGCCTAGAACTACTACGCCCAGACTTCTTTGCACCGGAGCGGTCGGGGCACCGAGTCCCTGTCGTTCCGCTTTGCA
>CM053622.1:70008807-70055750 GCA_028646595.1 Phalanger gymnotis | reverse complement strand
CCTGTTGCATCCTGGGATGGGCATCGGGCTGCAGGGGTGGGGTCCAATAGTGCATGTTCCGGTGCCCCTTACCCTCCCGTTTGTGCCTAACAGCTTTGTCCGTGGGATCCCAGTTGCATGCTAGAAGGCTGCAGTGGGGATGATCTTGTTGAAGGCAGTCCGCTGCCACGTGAGCAACGAGGCTTGGAAGAGAGGCTTACTTCAGGCTGTGTTAATTTCCCTCCATGTCAGCCTAAGAGGGAGGCAGATTGGCCTCCTTCCCCCAGCTAGGGAATCCAGGGATCCCCAGCAAAAAGATGTGGATCGGCCGTGCCTTAACACTGTAAGCCGTTACGTTAAACACGTATGAAGTGTGTATTTTGTCTGAGTCCCAGGAAGATCACATGAATCTGGTCTCATGAAGCTTAGGGTCTGAATGAAGTGTTAATGACACGTACACACAAATATGATCCAAAAAGTAAAATGCCATAGGGGCAAGGGAGAGAGATTCATTCGAAGTCATTTATGGAAGTTGAGGAAGGCGAGTTCACAGTCAAGGAACACTGGATGAAAGAGATGATTTTAACTCAGGCATTTATTTTAAAAATTCCTCCATTGATTTTTGTCTGTTCTTTCATATATCTTCCACGGAGTAGCAATCTACCCAGTGGATTGGCGGCCTTCAAGGTCTTTCGATATTTGCAATATTTAGCACATCTATTTGTTTAATCCTTTGCTTTCCATACATGATTGGCTCATCCCATGACTAGAAAAAGTCATGCATCTTTGATGATGTCTTGATGATGGTACTTCCTCTAAGCCAAAATCTGTTTGCCTAGAATTTTGATTCTTCTGGGATCATGTTCCATGACTTTTAGTCTTTAACAGTGTTACTTGGAAATGCTAGTTATTATTACTGGGAAAATCAGGCGTCAGCAAGCATTTATTAAGGTCTTACTATGTGCCAGGCACCGTGCCAAGTGCTGGGACTCCACAATACAAGCAGAAAGTCAAGCTCTTGGAGCTTACATTCCAATGCTGACTACATGAAGGGGTGGTAGTGATGGTACATGATGGTACCTGGTGAGATGCTTGGTAGAGAAAATATTGTGGAGAAAATTGCTCAGTGCCGCCTGGACAGGAATGAAAAATCTGGCTGTCCTGGGCTACTTGGGAGGAACCAGCTGAATAGAAAGTGACTCCTCAGGGGCAGAGAGAGCACTTCCAATGTGAAAAATATTCCAAGAAGAGTGAGCTTTTTGGGTGAACATGTTTCTAAAGCATGGTAGATCACCCTAAAAACTCTTCATCTTGAACGATCACTTTAACTCTGGAAGTTACATCTTGGGAAGTACCTTCAGCCCCTGGGCCGTTTTCTGGATGGTTCCTTCCAAAACCTCTGTTTTAAGAGAACACCCAGGCCAACTATCCCTTCATTTCTCAATAGGATACAAGCTAGACTCTTCCATCATGCCTCTGTACCCTCAGCTTTCTTTTATGTGTCGTCTTCCCTTCAGAATATAAGTTCCTTGAGTACTGAGGCTGTCTTTTTGCTTGTATTTGTATATCTAGCATTTAGTAAAGTGCCTGGGCACATAGTAAGTGTTTAATAAATATTCGTTGACTGACTGTTGAAATATGAGAACATAGCCTTTGTATTAGGCGGCAAGTAAGATCATTGAAAGTCATCGAACAGTCTCCCAAAAGCAATCTCAGGTCTATTTCTTATCATTTCTAGGTGTGTACTAATAAAATAAATGAGTAGACTCTTCATTCAGCTACATCTGTTAATCTGGACAATATTCATTCTTCATTAACTTTTTTTCCCCTTGTTGCTAGTATCCTTTATGTCATTATGGATTGCACTGAAAAGGGCCTTTAGTATTCTGCAGTTCAGTACAGTTAGCATCTTATTTGCAAACAGGAACATCTGGAGAACATAACCACTTGGGGAATCCATTTGCTTTGAATAGGACATCCTCTGTGATATGTTTATGTCACCGTGTTTTATTTCTCACTTGCTAGTTATATTTAGGGAGTCATAATTTCATCTTGATTGACAGTGATGGAAAAGGGGACAAATGATCCTAATAATCACACACTTTTTATTCATCTACTTTGTTTTTTCTGTGCGGATTGCTAGGCCAGCCTTTTTGAATATTCATGAATCATATTGAGAGACCCTTTTTAGCAGATAAGGACATCTGAAAGAATTATGTGGAGAGGCCTTTTGTCTGGATTATGCCCATAAGAGAGATGCACACCTGTGGTGAGCATGTGTTTCTCTTCGTTTTATACCTTGCTTGATACTAATACTGTATGCAGAAAGTTTTGAACAAAGATATCTTTTTGGTTGAAGTTATTAAGGGATCTTGAATAATATGCATAGGAGAGGCACCATATTGTAATTGAGAGTCACTTTGCATTTTTGTAATCAAAAAGTTTGTTTCCTATATCTTAACTTTGATATTGAAGATGTGGTCTGTTTCAAAAAAAAAAAATAGCCTTCAGAAGCCTACTTTTCCCCTTCTCTGACTTTCATCTAAAATACTCTCAATATCTGTACAAACCATTCTCATAAAAGTTTTGTAGCTATAAGAGCGTCATCTGGTTTGACAGTTGTTTTGGGAAAATAATGTGGTCCGTAATGTGGTTTTGTTATTTAGGAACATCTTTTATGAATTAACTTGAAAATCAATCCCTGAATGCCATTAAAATTGTTACTTTAAGCATAGCTTTCTTCCATGTATATTTGGTTATATCCAACCACTTCCCCATTTCACTAAAGTGTAGTTTTCATTTTCTTATAGTAAGCACATTAGGTACAATAGAATGAGTCCAAGTGTGATAATCATACTTTTATCAATGGTGACAATATATTAACATAGAAACATTGTTGTATGTATTTCATTTCTTTCCAATTTCTGCAGTGCTCTTGGGAAGATTGATATAAATCTCTTACTCTTTCTTTTGACTTTTTACCCCCCTTGATTGCTTTTCCTATTTTGCAAGGCAGCAGTACTATTAATTTATCATCCTCTTGCATGATATTTTGCAAATGAACTTGTACTATAAATCAGCATTCTTCTGCACTGTTGAAGGGAAGGAGTCTGCGGAGGAGATCGAATGTTTGCTGACCGAGACTGAATTTTTTTTGCCCTCTTTTGTTTTGGTGATTAATAATGAAGGATTTCATAGGAAAAGCTAATATGTTAAGGAAGTTGAATGCAGAATATAGAGAATCAGAGGGATGAACACAAAAATATATAAGTGAATAGAGGACTCCAGAGAGATGGGTACGAGCAAAAAAGGATATGGGCTCATCAAATAGTGAGAGAGGGGTAAGAGATGAAGTTTTTATGCATCTAGATGGCCCTCAGCATCTTAAGTGGCCCACTTATGAAGGATTTATGGGAAGAAATGGATGGATGAGTTGCATAGGATGAGTATGATGTATTATGATCTACTCACCTCTTCCTTCTGTTTGTCATTCGCTTTGACCTTTGCCATAATGAGTAGATTATCTGACTGAAGATGCTTGAATGTGAAATTATTTCAGTGATTATAAACAGCTGGTTCCTGTCAAGACTTTTTTTGTGTGTGTGATACTGTTTGGTACTTGCCACATCTATTGACTGCTAGCTCTCATTAAACAGAGTAGTCGTGATATATATGGGCATGGAGCTTCTCCGTTATCTTTCAGGATCTTTCATTTCTTGATATTGAGCTGTAGCCTAACTTTTTTTTGTGCTGTTCTTTCATTGTAGATGAAAGTCATTGAGTCCAAAAGTACATGTTAAATTCATTTGGAGGATCCCATTGAAATAGATTTTTATTACTTCATTATCCTTTGTAGTAAATGTTGTTTAAGTCTGTCATCTCTGTGTTTATATCTTGAAAACTGAAATGTGAGATGATCAAATGTCCCCTAAGAAGGTGTTTCTTACTGCTTTTGGATATATACTGAAATGAACTTGGCCAACTCCAGATCCTAGGATTTAGAGCTCACAGGTAAATTAGATATTATCTACTCCAGTTCTCTCATCTTAGAGATGAGAAAACTGAGGTCCTTAAAGTAGGAAGCCACTTGCTGTAAGGGCACACAAGTGATTATTAGTAAAATAGTCATCTTTCTACTACACAACAGTTTACAGTACAACTTTTAAATTGTTCTTCAATTTAGTTGTACATTCTTTATGTCTTCTGGTTTCATTTATAATGAGAATAATAATGCAAATATCGTTTATTTCCTTCAACACTATATCAGCTCACTGGCCAAAGGTGTTGTGTTTAAGCATTAAAAGTAAAATTAATGTTTATAGTTGGACTAAAAATTGTGATTCTTAGCACCCTTTTGCCTCCTTTTCTGTCATTCTGCTGTAGAAACAGAAGAGTCCAAATGTTGTAGTTAACACTCCCTACAGAGGGCTAAGGGGACTGTTTTTCTTTTTTTCTTTGGCCATGGCAATACCCTCCCTCTCCACTAAAAAGTTCATCATTTAATGGTCAATCTGGTGCTGCTCCTCTTTGCACTTAGCTTGGCTAGTCCTGGGGCAGAAAACTGTATTCCAACTTGATAGAGCCTGCCAGAGTTTGTGTTCCAGTGTCAAAGCCTCCAAAAACTCATCTCCACATTATAGTGGTCACCTCCACACTACAATGAGGCCTTAAAAAGAGCTTTGATGGAGGCCCTAATGGAAGAGAAGGATCTCAGTGGGTACAGACCAAGAGAGATGGGTCATTATGCTGAGAAAACCTTTCCTTTCCCAAAGAGGGGTGCTGGGAATCAAGATGGCCTGGGGTGGGGGAGCCAGCAGCAGTAGTCCAAGTAAATCACCACCAGACTCTGGTCAATCCCTTCTGGTCTAGATAGAATAATCTGAATAGAATAGCTAATTCAGTTGTTGGCCATGTCTTAACTTACTGTCTAGCCATAGTCATCTTATCCCATGTGGAACAATATTGAAACCCATTTTCTAGTTCTATGTAAATTGCTTCTCTTTGCATTAAGAGGAAAGAATGGATTCCAGGTTCTCAGAGCTGGGACTCAATTCAGCAAGCATTTATTCAATTCCTGCTGCTTAAGTCACTGTGCTAGGTTCTTACAGAGATGTAAATTAAAGAATTTTTGCCCTCTACAAGCTTATTTATTACTGGCTGGAGAATAGAAATACCCAAATAAGTACATTACAAGGAAAATTGAGGAGCCCTAATTCCAGAGCAGGGTGGGGTTCCTGCAAGGCTTCAGTGAGGAAGTAACTTCTGAAGTGAATCAGATATACATAGAGACAGGAGAGGACCTTTGGGGGAAAGGTAGCAGTCCAATTTGGCTTCAGTTTAAGAGTTCATGAGTAGAATTAGTATGATATAAGACTGAAATAGTAAGTGAGAGCCAGATTGTGGAGGGTCTTAAATGAGAGGCTGAAGAGTTTGTGTTTTATCCTATAAATAGTGGGGAGGCATTGAAAATTTTTAGCAAGAGAATGACATGGTGAGAATTTTGTTAGAAAAATTGTTTTGGCGGTTATGTGGAAGATAGATTGAATAGGGCAAAGATAAAGCAGGAAGACCAGTTACGAGCAAGCTATTAGAATAGTTAATGTGGTACTTGATGAGGGCTTGAACTGGCATGGTGGCCATGTGAGCAGGGATAAGGGAAATACCTGAAAGAGATGTTACAGAGTTAGAATCTGTAAGGCTTGGCAATTGTTGAATATTGGGGAGGGGGTGGGTGCGATTGAGGAAGGGAGAATGAAGAGTCAAAGATGATCCTGAGGTTACAAACCTTGGTAATTGGCACTGTAGTGGTGCCCTCATCAGAAATTGAGGTTTGTTGAAGGGGGATGAGCAGGTTTAAGTCTGAGATACCTGTGGTATGTCCAGGAGACAGTATTCAACAGACAGTTGACAATGTGATTGGAATTTAGGAAAGAAATTAAGTTCAGTGTATAGATTTGGGAGTCATCACAAAGAGATGATATTTGAACACATGATAGTTGATGAAATTAGAGAGGGAGAAGAGTAGAGAGGGCTAGGGAAAGAGCCCTGGGGAAAACCACAGAAGATGAAGATAATTCCACAAAGAAAACCTGAGAAAGTTCGGTTAGGCAAGCAGAAAGTAAAAGTAGTGGCTCTTGATAAAGGGAGAAAAAAGTGTCCAGAAAGAACAGATGGTTAACAGTATCAAAAACTGCAGTAAGGTCAAACAAAATGAGGAATGAGGGGGCAGCTAGGTGGTGCAGTGAGTATAGCACCGACCCTGGAGTCAGAAGGACCTGAGTTCAAACCTGGCCTCAGACACTTGACACACTTACTAGCTGTGTGACCTTGGGCAAGTCACTTAACCCCAATTGCCTAGCCTTCTGCCGTCCAAAGAAAAGAAAAGAAAATGAGGAGTGAGAAAAGGCCATTGAATTGAACAGTTAAAAGGTTGTAGGTACCTTAGAAGAGAACACCTTAAGTTTGGTGGGAGGGCTGCAAGTCAGATTGCAAGGGACCATCAGGGGCTGTAAGGTCCAAGTCAGATCTAAAAGAGAATTGATCCCCTTTTCAACAAATCTGGTGGTCTTCTAGCATCTGCTTGAGGTAGACCATTGCACTTTGGTTAGCTTTATTTGCGTCAAGTTTTTATTTAAAATATTTGTCCATAAAATCTAAGCTCCAACTTCTGTCATTTACCTTCTCACCACCCCAACCTGAGTCCAAATGACCTTTCCAGCCTTCTCATAATATTCCCTTTTATTGTATTCAGTGTTCCAGACAGCTTGGACTACCCACTGTCTTGTATTATACTGTCCTCTGCTGTTTCTTTACTCCTTTTAATATTTCCATGCCCCTTCATCTCCATCTATCTTAAATCCAATCTACCTGGAACTCATGGCATCACTTCTCTGATGTCATGGTCCTCTGCGAGAATTAAGGACAAACAACAGTTGTTGAATTTTCGTCCCATAGGATTTCAGCTATCCCCTGAATCCTTTGAAATCTTCTGTTCCAAAACTCAGGGTGCATTTTAGACTTTTCCTCTCCTCTATCACAAATTGAGTGCATGTGGGGGCTTGCAAATTCTCTGTTACTAGAATCCCTTTGCAGGGATAACAGGGAGCTCCCCTTCTTCAAGTTTGATTTTGTATATTAAGAAATTACTATGTGCCAGGCACTACCCTAGGTGCCGAATTAGTCAGCAAGCACTTACCACCTTCTATTTTCCAGGCACTGTGTCAGGCATTGAGCATACTCAGAAAAGGTAAAGACAGTTCTAGCTCTCAAGTTCACAGTCTAATGGAGGAGACAAACATGAAAACAACTATATACAAACAAGATAGATACAGAATAAATTGAATATAATCAGTTGAAGGAAGGCAGTGGCATTCGGGGGATTAAGAAAGTAGTAGAGAGCACTAGAGTTCTATTTAGCAAGGAAGCCACATGGTCCTCAGATCTGTGCTTTAGGAAAATCACTTCAGCAGCTGTGTGGAGGATGGATTGGAGAGGGGAGAGACTTGAGGCAGGCAGACCAATTAGGAAACTATTAGAATAGTTCAGGTGAGAAGTATATACCGTTACAAATTTTACATTTCATGTTACCAAGAAATCCAAAGACCTATGTGGTGCTGCTAGATAGGTTTTATTTGCTTTCTCATGAAATCTCTTCTGTAGGAACTTTTGAATTAACACCTGTTTTGTAGGTTGATTCTGTGAGGTCACATTGGATTTGGGTATAAAAGAGGGTAAATTTCCAGCCACCAATCTTCTGGGTAAGTTTCGCAGTGGAATAGCCCTGCCATCCCCAGGTAAGACTGCCTTAGAAATGATCTTTCACTGTAGTAAAACAGACAAGAAAGTGTTTCTGGAAACCCTTCCTAACACTAGCTTGTTCTCTATAAACCACTGATAAATGTAGGACATTTTTGGAAACTCTTAAGACATTTAAGTTTTTTAATTACTAAAGGTTTTATTACATGGGAACCTATAGTATCAGCACATACATAAAGAGAACAGCCAAGGATTCTGAGTTGGACCTACCCTGGGGTGCTTCATCTTCCAATACTTTTGGGCAGGCCAGTTTTGTCAGCACAGACCTGTGTATGGTCAGTGATGTGAGACTGGGCTCAGGTATGAACTCTCTGAAACAGCTCCAACATATTTCTGCAGCTTCCTGGTTTAAGTCTTGTATGTATTTGGCTTTGGGTGTTTGGGTTTTGTTTTGTTTTTTTTTTTTTAAACCAGCTAGATCCAGCCTTCCAGTGCTTGGTCTCACTGTACAAAGCTACCCTGTGGGTTACATAACTCAGCCCCATTTTCTCCAAGCAAGCTTTTGTCTGTACTTGAGCAGTGAGTCAGAGATGGTCAGGATGCTCTCTGACCTTTTCATTAGAGGTTGAGTAAAATAGGTAGCCAAGGATACAGTGGGGACTTGTTCTGCTATCTGCCTGCCTGTGTGTATACTCCTATTTTGTCTACAGTACTCTGCTATGTTATAGCTGACCCAATTTCATCTAATCCAGGGCTTCTTAAACTTTTTCCACTCATGACCTCTTCAGTGCTTCTTAAATGGTGGGGTTCAGCACTTCTTAAACCCATATGGGGTCATGACCCAGAGGTTAAGATTCTAATCTGATCTGGTGGGTATGCCAAAAGTGCTATCCTGCCTGAATCCATTTATACTGTAAGAGACTGGTGAAGTGAGTAGTACTTAGCTTGCCTTTTCCCTAAAGACCTCACCCTCTCTGTCCCCTTATGGCTCTGGGATCTTGGCCTCTGGGAAACAGTACATCAAGGTGTGGTCTTAGTGCCCTAGCATATATACTTTTATCACTTGGCTGTACATCCTCACTGGCTGTCCCTCATGTCTAGAATGCTCTCCTTCCTCATCTTTGCCTTCTGACTTCAAGTTCCAACTAAAATCCCATCTTACTGGAAGTCTTTCCCACCCCCTATTAATTCTAGTTGCCTTCCCTTCTTTGATTTCCTATTTTTCCTGTATACCACTTGTTTATGTTTGTTCACAGGTTGTCTCTCCCATTTGATTGTAAGCTCTTTGAGGGCTTTTTTTTTTTTTTTTTTTTTAGCACTTAGCACAGTTCTTGGCACATAGTAGGTGCTTAATAAATGTTTATTGACTGACTGAGATCTGAATAACCACTAGTCTCTCTACTCTGGAGTGCTTTTTTCTTGTCTTTCTCACCAACTTTCTGCCCTGCTACTAGCTTTTGATATTTACCATTCCTGCTATTATCACTTCTGTTTTCTTCTTTTCTCTCATCTGTTGTCTTCCTGTCTCTCAGCTAAATATTTTTTTGTTTTGTGCCGGTGTGATTTGGTCTTTCTGCTTTGGCTAATGAAAACATTTTTCCTTTTGCCTGGTGAGCGGTACTCAGTTGGATGGGGAGGGACAGTGAGCTTAAAGGTTGAGTGTTCCTTGTTGTCACTCATCATATCCTCTGAGATAATGCTTTCTTGTTTTTTTTTTTTGCATCTGGATAGGTTAGGTATTGTTTTGATAGACACTAAAACAAAATGTCACCAGTGATTTAATTGTGCCCTGGCTTTCTTCATCTTGTTTTCTTGGTCTTCTGCTCTCATATGTTTGCTTAACTTTGCAAGGTTGGAACACCAAGCACTAGTCCTGTGGCAGAATAGCCAGGGAGATTTGAGTTTAGGCATGCAGTGGAGTGGGAACATTAGACTTTTGATTGTAGATTAGTAGTATGTGTTATCCAAAAGGTTAGACTACAGAGAATTTTTTTCATCTTGCTAGATTCTCATTTGACAAGTGACCCACATGACCCAAAGAGTGGGAAGTGTTTTGCCATGGAGATGTTAATCTTGAATATGGGTTTTGTTTTGGACTTCCCATGGGATATATTCTCCCTCTCCCACTCTCCCTCCCTCTCTCCCTCTCCCCTTTCCCTTCTTTCTCTTTTTTTCTCTCTCCCTTCCTCCTTCTTTCTGTCTTTCATGTCTCACCCCTACAATGTCGGTTTTAGACTGTAGGCCCCAGATCTTTTTTTTTTTTCCATGATGTGGTAGTGGTCCCATCTTTTCCCAGCAAGGAACACCTGCATTTCAATTCTGCCCCTGTTTTTTCCTGTCTTGTGTCAGATCCTTTTGGAGTTTTCCTTGATTGAATGGGAATCACCTAGATCTACATGCTAAGAGGAAGATGGAGGACTAGACTCATGCCCTGGGGGGTTATGAGAAGTCAAAAGCCATATAAGTTTCCAAGCACTTATTTGTTGAATGGGAGCCTGTACTTTCCTTGTTTCGTGGGTATACAAAGCTCTGGACCCAACCCAACATTGTCCAGTAAGGTAGTTCTGAAGAAGACAGAAATGCTAAAGGCTTGAAACTGGTCTGGAGGGTATGTGGGGGATGAGGGGTGGGCAGTATTAGCGTTATAGGAACTGGCAGGAGCACTATGGGTCTCATCCTGGAACTTCTCAGTACCTTGGGCCTTCTCAACCTGGAACAGCATACCATCCCATCAGCCCACTCAACATGGCCTCTGCAAGGCCTGCCCCCTTCTCCCATTCGTGAGTTACTCCTGGGGCCCCTATTTTATGGAGCAGCCAAGGTTGGCCTGCCTTCATTCTCCTCCCAGTCATCCTTCTCCCGGTCATCCTTCACCTTCTTCCTCCTCTGTATTTGTTTTCTTCCCTCATTAGATTGTAAACCCCCTTAGGGCAGAGACTATCTTTTTGCTTGTAATTGTATCCCTGTTGCTTAGCTTTTTGCTGAGCATATAGTAAGCACTTAATAACTGCTTTTTTCCTTCCTTTCTTTGCTTCCTTTTTGAGTGCACTGATCCATCTACATGTATATTTGTGAAACTAGGATATTTTGAACCAGGCTGCTAGCCTCTGGCCAGTGTTTGGAAAGGCTTCTGGTGGCTTATGCCCAGGTCTTTTCCACAGCTGCTGGTATTGTTCTCTGGAGATTTATTTGGAGACAGCTTACTGTTGCTGGAGAGCATTCAGAGGAGTTCTGTGGGCCCCCACGTGGGAGCTGGCCTTTTGAGGAAACAAAGCTACTTTCAGCCTTTAGTGATTAGACTGGCAGGGCTACAGGAATGAGTGGTTGGAACAGCCATTTGAATTGCAGTTTGAGCTAAGTGACTTTCCCAACAAAGGTATCAAAGGCATGCCTTACTCCTCCTGTCCTTCTCCTGCCAGGGATATTCTGTGAGGTGTGGTGAAGGATTTCCCCAGGAGAAATGGCATAGGGGCTGATTCGGATCTGCATGGCTTCATTTTACTGGAAGCTAGACCCAGAGCTAGTCACAGAATCAGAATCTCACACCTGGAAGGCACTTCAAGGTCTTACAGCTCAGTCTCTTATCTGAGCAGAAATAACCCTCCACATCTCTCACTGGTACTCTGTCCTTTCTTGAAAACCTCCTGTTCAGTCCATTTTATCTATCACCTTCACACCTTTGCAACCTTTTCTCTAGAATGCCATCTAGGCAGTCTCTCTTCACGTCTTCCTTCAGCCCAAAGTCTATTGATCTCCTTGATTGTGCTTACTCCCTCCTCAAATTATCGTTTATATGCTTATTTATTTACATGTTATATTCCTTCACCCTCTAGAATGCAGGCTTTGGTTTTTTCTTTGTATCCCCAGGGTCTAATACACGGAGGATGAGAGAAAACAAGCTTTTATTGCCTACTATGTTCCAGGGATTGTTCTAAGTTCTTTAAAAATATCTCATTTGTTCCACAGCACACTATAGGTGCTTGACAACTGTTGGATTGGACTTTGAACAGGTCTAATTGTTAGGAAGTTTTTTCTTTAATGTTTTTGTTAATGTCTTTGGGCTTTTTAGTTTTTATTCACATGACTATAGTTTTCCCTATATGCTTCTCCTTTCCCTCTTGGAGTCTCATCCATGTAACAATTTTCTTAAGACAGAAAAAGGAGGAAAGAATCAGTAAAACTGGTGAATACTTTGAAAAAGTTTGAAAATCGGTACAAATTCACAGCTGTCATCAACAATGCATCAGTGTGCCTATTAACTACTTCAACAATGGCTATTGCCATACTTTGTCATCTTTGCCAATTTGCAGGGTATGAGTTGAAACCTTGAGTTGTTTTGATTTGCATTTCTTTTATTGTTAGTGATATGGAACATATCCTTGCATGTGTTTAATAGTTTGCAACTCTTTTGAGAACTATTTGTCCATAATCTTTGACCACTTATCCATTGGAGAATGGCTTCTGGTCTTTTATATGTGTGTGGATAGATAGATGGATATAGATATGAATGCAAATATATCTCTGTATGTCCATATATCACACAAATTTTGAAAGAAAGTTTTTTTCTTCATTCTTATCCTAGATGCATTTTGTTTGTGCATTAGCTTTTCAGTTTCATATATTCAAAGCGATTTATTTCATCTTTTGTACTTGCCTGTATTTCTTATTTTTTTCAGAATGTATATCTCCTATCGCTATGAAAGTGGTATGATCTCCATCTTTTCTAATTTTTTGTAGTATGATCTTGAAAATAATATGTGTCCATTTGTAGTATATTGTAAAATATAGTATAAGGTGTGGGTCTAAGCCCAATTTCTGCCAGATTGTTTTCTAGTTTTCCCAGCACTTTTTATCAAAAAAGGAGTTGTGAAATTTTTCCTTATATGCTGCCAAAATTTTATCTTTTAACTAATCCCAACCATTCTTCCTACTTATGCCCTCTAGGACCAAGTAAGAAAGATATCTAATCTGTTTTACACTTTATAGCCCTTCAAGTGTTTGAAGACAGAAATTAGGTTCCCCTTAGGTTTTCTCTTTAGGCCAGTCATCCTTCCTGCCTTCCACTAAACATTGTATGACTTTGTTTGGAATCCCTTCACCATCCTAGTTATTTTCTTCTGAATATGCTCCATCTGTGGACTCCCTATCCTAGAATGTGGTACTCAGAACCAAACATAATAAGTAGTTTCTCCATGGTTTTACTAGAGCAGAGTACAATGGGGCTGTCCACTCTTGTGTTCTGGACCAGTTGCTTCTTTTAGTCTAACCTAAAATTGTTAGCTTGTCATGCATCAAACCATATTAAAACTTCTTTGAGGGAAGGGAGGTAGAGAAGGTCTTTTTCACATGAACTGTTGTCTTGACTCATTTCCTATCCTGTACTTGCATCATTAGTTTTTCAATCTAGGTGTAGGATTTTCTATAATCCCCTTTGAAAATTTATCTTATTAGATTTGACTTATCCTTTCAGCCTGCCAAGATCTTACTGGACCCAGATCTTTTCATCCAGCATGTTAGATAACCTGTGTAACTTCACAGATGTCATCAAAGAAGCCATTAATAATGTTGAACAGAGCAGTGCTCAGTACAGATCACTGGAACCCCCTTATATTAGAAACCTTCCTCCAAAATGACATTGATCAGTGCCCTTTGGGTCTGGTCAGGTCAGCCAGGTCTAGATCTACCAAGCTACTATCTTGTGGCCCATTGGTACCTAACCTGTGGGCCCCAGACTCCTAGGCACCACAGAATTATTGCAAGGGGACTGGTATCCATATATGAATTCATAGCTAAGCAAACACAACTTCTTTAGATGGAATAAGTATTTTACATACAGATGCTTTTCATATCCAACCTCTGACGGTAGCCAATGACCATTTAAGTCATTTAAGTCAAGTCATTTAATTTCTGAGTCTCAGCTCTCTGAGATTTAGCTAGTAAATTACATAAAGTGTAGACAGTTTTTGTCTACATTGATAGAGTTCCTGAACCAACAAAATCACACATTCTTGGTGCATGAGTGCTATAGGAATGAAAACATCCAAATTAGTTTTTAAATGTTATTAATTTCATTTATCTTTTTTTTGTGTTTTATCAGTCAATAGCTAGAGTTATATGGAGGCTTCTTTAAACTTTTTATACATTTTTAAAGGATTCCTCAATTTGTAAAGTTCGGAAACCATGATCAGCTCATATCTCATCATCTGTCTATAAGGTCTGTTTCTGGAATTCTCCAAATCTAGCAAAGAACTCTGTCAAATAGGGAAATAAAGTTAGTCTGGTACAACTTATTCTTTATGATCCCATGTTGGCTGTGATGATCACAATTTCCCTTTTCATCTCTTCAAAAGCCATTTTAAAAATAATACATTTTCTTAGAGTCAGAGGCAAGTTCACTGGGCTATGGTTGGAAAAGCTGCCCCCTTCCCTTTTTTGAAAATTGTTCCAGCATTTACCTTTCTCTTGCCCTGTGGTCTATCTTCTTCATTTAGGGAAGATTATTGACAGTGGCTCTGTAATTACCTCTACATAGTTGTTCCATATGTTGGGATATTGTTTGGCCAGGCAAAGTCATCCGAATGGTATTTCCCAGTCTCGAAGTCATTCTCCTTGGTAGAGCAAAGAAGGACTCTTCAGCTTCTCATACACCCTGGTCAGCAGCAAGATAGTATCTCTTTGAGCTTTTTTCCTTTTGCCCTTGGCACATCTTTAAAAGCCTGTTTGGTTGTTCTTAGTGTTCTTTGCCAGCCGTTCTTTACCAGGTGTTCTTTACTTGCTCATTTTGAACTTTCTTAAGTGCTTTTGACATTATACTACTGCACCACTCTTTTGTGTTCATTCTCAGTTTTCTGGTCTTCCATCTTTTTTTAACATGACTAAAAAAATATGTATTTATCTTTGTAGCAAAAAGTGGTTTATCAATTAGGAGGTTGGACACTGAATTCCTTACTACTATTGCTTCCTCTGCTGTGGTCTCAAGTATCATCCCATAGAGTGAGACAGGACCCAAACATGTCAGAGGTGTCTATACCAGTTTCCTTGACAAGTCTGCCTGTCTGTTCTGGATTTGGTTTCTGTTCTAAAACAGCCTTACTCTGGACAGTGCTGCTTGCTGGTGGAGCACCAGGGATCAGCCTTGTCCTTATGCCTCTATCTTACTTTGTTCAGGATGCAGGTAGCAATAGAGGGGGTTGGGGAGAGACTTCTTAAATTGGTGCTGCTATCCCTTCTGGGGCCATTAGTCTGGAAAAGATATCTACCATAACGATCACAGATCCTGTCCTTTGTGCCCCATCCCTCAGTCAGTTCCACAATGAGAAAAGCAGAGATGAATAAAATCATGCCTTTTGTTCAGTCCAGTCCAACTCTTCAAGACCCTGTGGACCATACTGTCCATGGGGTTTTCTTGACAAAGATGCTGAAGTGGTTTGCTATTTTCTTCTTCAGTGTATTAAGGCAAACAGAGGTTAAGTGATTTGCACACAGCTAGTAAGTGTTTGAGGCCGAATTTGAACTCAGGTCTTCCTGACTTCAGGCCCAGTGCTCTATCCACTGAGCCACTAGCTGCTTCCTTGCCATTACTGATCTTGTACTCTAGTGGGGGAAGATAAGACACAGAAAAAGTAAAAGAGCAAACTGCCTTGCATTTTTTGGGAAAGTATCAAGTTACTGTAATAGTTTGGAGATGAAAGGGAACAATATACATTAAGACAGGAAAGTCGGCCAGGAGGAGGGTGAGCCTGGAGCTGAAGGTTGGTCAGGGTTTGGCAAGGTGGAGTACCACTTCTTTCCTGGGGTTTGTAGTTGTGGTAGGACTGTGGATTGATTTTTGTGGCTGTCTTCCAGAGGAAAGCAGAGAGGATAGGGACCTGGTGAATTAGACCTGCAAGTTATGTGATCTCCCCATCCTCCTTCTACTCTCAAACTACCCCTCTCCACATACATCATTCTCCCTTCTTGCTTTGGCCTCTTGATTCCTCCTATCACCTCTGAGGTGATCCTGAGCCTGTTGAGAGCTATGGACAAGTAAGGCATCAGCTCCCTTGGGGATGAAGGACAGGTAGATTGGAGGAGAACAGCAATGGGATGAGACTGGCCCGTTTCATCAAATGGTAGCTAAAGTGGAGTGGATAGCGTTAAATAGAGGGGTAGGCAGTGGAGGAGAAGAGGGGCAAATCTTAAGCTACTCTAAGCAAGGTGCATTGCTAGATACTAGATCATAGGATTGTGAGTTTAGAGTTGGAAGGACCTCAGAGAGAAGTGAAGTGACCTTGATGGTTGGGTGGGGTTTGAATCCTAGTCTTCTAATGTCACATGGACTGTGTGATCTCAAGAAGCTTTTAATCTAAAGAAGAGAAAATATATATATACAAATAACTCTGAAACAAGGAGGAATGTGATAAGGGCAAAGACAAGATTGAGACAAAATGCTATGAGAAATTTGAGGAGGCAGTGATCCCTTTTACCTGTGAAGGGAAGGGAGGTTTCATGGCCCAGATGGCAATTAAGGCAATTGAACCTTAAAAAAAGGAAAAGATTTCAACAGCAGAAATTGGAGGGGGCGTTCCCCTCTAGAGTAGGCATGGAAAGCAGTGTTAGCAGAGGCAAGATTAGAATGGAAATACAAAGTAGTCCAGTTTGGCAAGAAAATGGAATGAATGGAGGAGAATAGTTTAAGATAAGACTGGAAAAGTAGGCTGGACACAGACTATTGAGACTTTTCAGTGTCCACACCTGAAGTTTATGCTTTATTTGGTAGACAGTAGGAGACCATTGGAGTTTCTTAGAGTGACATAATGTGTCAAATCTATCATGGCATTTAATAGGGATGAATATAAAATCACAGAGCTGGATTCACTGTCAAGCTGTATAAGTGAGAGCAGGATGGAGGGGGTAAGCTTTGAATACAGTAAGCATTTATCTGAAAGTTTCTCATGGTGGTGAAGAAGGTCTAAACTTGTCCTGCTTGGCCCCAGAGGTAAGAGCTAGGACAAGTGGGTGGGAGTTGCAGAGAAGATTTAGAATTGACATCAGGAAAAGTTAACAGAGCTTTCCAAAAGTAGCATAGGCCACCTAGGGTGGTATAGTGGGTTCCCCTTCATTGGATGTTGGAAGACCACTTGTTGGAGTTGTTGGTACTGTTGAGGTATGTGCTGGACCTTTGAGATCCTTGGAACTTCAGAGTCTAATTTAGTAATCTGCGTATTACATTAGGAAGAGTATTTGGGTAGCTATTAGAAGGATGAATTGGAGAAAAGATACTAGAGGCAGGAAAAAAGACGAGACAGGAAGCTGTTATTAATCAACAAGTATTTATTACAGCTATTATGTGCCTGGCACTTTGCTAAACACAGGGAATTCAGGTACAAGAAATGCAATGTTTCCTACGTTCAGTGAGCTTACATTCTAAAGAGAGATACACATCCAGACAAATCTCAGGTAGTTTGGGAAGGAAAGCACTGTCAGGGCAATTAAAACCTGAGGTAAGAATAAGAAGGGAGTGCATTTCAGTCTTCTTGAGATGACCATTTCAAAGACCCAGGAGAGACGGGAAAGAAAGTAAGGTGCATAGAGAGAAGCCAATTTGGCTGGATCATAAAGTATATGTGTGTTGTGGGGGTGGGGAGGTGGTGTTCCTGATTGTGGGCAGAGATAATGTCCATTGAGGCTGGAAAGAGAGGTGGGTTGCCAGGTTTGAAGGACTTTAGAAATCAAAAGAGAAATAGGAAGCAACTCGAGTTGCTTGAGTAGGGAAGTTTAAAAATCAGTTTTGTATTTAAGAAAAATTACTTTGGCAGCAGTGTATAGGCCGGCCTGCAGCGGGAGAGGCAATGAGGCAGGGAGACACTTAACATTTTTATACTTTTATAACATTTACAAAGTGCTTCCTTTATTAACACTCTGTGAGGTCAGTGAGAGGCCTGGTGCTTAAGACAGAGGGTGAATCAACAGACTTGGTGACTGAGACAGAGGGAAGGAAAGGGGAAAGTCCAAGGTCACTCTGAGGTTTAAAGCAGGTGGAATAGGTTAAAGTGATTTTGGAGGTAGATTTTGAGGGGAAAATGATTAGTTTAGTTCTGGATTGTTGAGTTTGAGTTGCTGATTAGACAACTAAGCTGAATGTGTCTTGTGAGTAGCTGGAAATTTCGAATTTGGTGCTTCAGGGAAAGACCAGATTTGGAGATGTTAATTTGGAAGTCATTTGATAATTGGAGTCATGATGATAAATGGAATTTTCCAGGAGAGGGTTTGGTATGGTAAGAATAATTTGCATTTAAAGTGTTAAGAGGAGGATAAGGAGCTGGTAAAGGAACCAGTGCAACCCCTCCCCAGTGTAAGGACACTTAACTAAGTGTATCTCCTTGCTTCCTGGCTCATCTTGTTCTTAGATGTTTTAACTTGCCCTACTCCTTCCCTGGCCTCTTCTGTGTTTGTTCCTGGACAGTGGGCAGAGGAATATTCCTAGATTCCTTGACCCCAAGCATAAGGTAGCTGGGATCAGGAGCCAGATACTATCTGGGATAGTATCTGTCAGTGTAAACAGTGGGTAAGGGTGATGGTGTGAGTATTAATTCTTAGGTGTTGGGGGTGTCTATAGGATTGTGTTGTCTGTCCGCCTTAAGTGGGGAAAGGGAACCTATTTCCCCTTAAACTTTCTTGGGATGAGGGGACCACTGAGGGAGAGTGATGACTATCAAAATGAGGGACAGGGCACCAGAGTAAGGGAGGGAGGGACAGATAGCATCTATCAAGATGAGGAGTCTAGGCCCCCCAAAGGATGCTGGTTATCTCTGAGGTCTGTGGTCTTAGTGGTCAGTGCAGGGCAATGAAGAGTGTGATTTTGATTGGATTGACTGAAGCTCTTCATGACTTGGTGACCTCTTTAACCCCTTCATCTGCCTGTGCTTGGGCTGTGCTTGTTTCTGCAGTGGCTGGTATGAGGGTAGGGGTGGGGTTACATGAGTCTTTGAGTGTGGGGGCTGGGTTGGGCTAAGGGCTTCCCTTCCCTGGGGAGGTATGGGGCAAGGGGTGGTGGTGGTGATGGTGGTGGTGGTGATGGTGGTGGTGGTGGTGGTGGTGGTAGTGGCGGCGGCGGCGGAGGTGGCTCTGGGTACCTGGGCTCTGTGAACAGTGATTGAGTGCCTACCTATCACAACATCTCATTCCTGCCTGCAGCAGGTGAATGGCCAGCAAGGAGGGGGGCCCGAGCCATCGGCAGCGGGAGACAAGTGGAAAGCTCCACAGGTATTGCCTTTACCATATTCTCTCTCAATTTGGAGCACAGACTTATTATCAGTGGGGGAATGCTTGGAGGCCTTCTCAGGCAGTGCAGAAGAATGGCTGTTTCTTACCAACCATTGCAGCCATCGACCTCCAGGGCTCTATTAAGTTAGACTCTGAGTCAGAATTGTTCAGCAGGACAAATGAAAAACCTTCAAAGATTCATACCAGCTGTATGGTCCTTAAGACCTGAAGCCTTTTTAGGAAGCCTCTTTCCTAGAATCTGGTTACATTAAGGCCATTTGCTAATACAAGAAATTAAATTCTCTGGCCTCTAACCTCTGTCTTTCCTGCAGTTCTGGGCCGTGCTTTATTCTGTCTTCTCCAGTCTCCTCTTTTGAGCTCAAGGGCTCTAGACCCTATTTCTCTTTTCTACTCTTAACTAAGGCTAGTGCAGCCTCCTAAATTAACCTACCCACCTACGCTCTTTCTCCCTAATCATTCCTACATAGGATTAATCTTCCTAAAGCCCAGCTCTGATGGCTCAGATGTCCAGAAAATGACTTACTCCTCATGTATGAAAGCTGTTGTGTATCTGTACTGCACTCCAAAGAGCTGCACCCTAAACTCTTTCTGTGTGGCTCCTTTTGGGGAGTTAAGGAGATTGGAACTTTGCCCTTTTTTGCTCATTTTTATACATTAGGGAAATTTCTTGTAGCTATTTTGATTTCCTGGGACTCGGGGTCTGTTTGCCCATCCCTATTAGCATGCAAATGCCAGTGCCTCTTTTTCTGTCTAGCACCATTAACCCTGGTGCCACCTTGGAGTCCTTTCAGGAAGCCCCTGGATAGCTCAAAGGGAGAGGAGAAAGCGAAAGCCTTGGAGGTCTGGGCCTCAGGAGGAATTTGAGGCCAAGTGCTTTTTCGTAGGGACAATTGGGAGATATGTTGGAAAGAAAGCCAGTACATGGGACTGGGCTCTTTGTCGGAAGGGGCAGGGGAAAGGAAAAAGGAGGAGGCAAAGGGAAGTATTACCATAAGCCTAAACTTTGTAGTTGAGAGACCCCAATTTTCTCCTTATGGGGGCAGGGACAGCAGCAGGGAGTGTCAGTCTGCCTCATCACTCCTCTGACCTCCTCTGAAGCACTCTGTCTATTGGCTGAATGCAGAAGGGCCTTTTGTTTCCCAAGACAAAGGATGAGTTGAAGGATTTCAATCCTCCAACCCTATGGGGTTTGGCTACTGGTTACCATGGTGAATGGCCCCTGTCCTGTAGCTCCCACCTAGCTGTGAGGGGCTTTTTTGCCTCAGAGCTGAGGCTTAAACTGGTGCTGGAGAACAGTGAAGGGATAGAGGCAGGTGAAAGTCAGAGAGGGAAAGGAGAGAAGGGATACAGAGGGAAAGGGAGGCAGAATTGACTTTGGAGACTGGTGAGGGGCTGGACTGGATGACAGTGGAATCTGGCAGGGGCCTAGGTTGATCCCAAGGGTGCAGGGCCACAACCACATTTTTACCACATGGAAAAAAGAATGTACAGGTTGTATTTTTTTGTTTGTTTGTTTAAGGTGTAGTAAATCACTTTCTGCCTGTGAAATGTATGCCCTGTAGGCCAAGAGGCAGGGAGGGCAGTATGTGGGAATAGACAATGGCTGGGTTGGGTGTGCTCTGCAGAGCCCGAAATCTCCTGCTATATTACCCTGGACTACTCAGCACAATTTCTTTTCAGGCAGCTCTTGTTCCTGCCTGAAGGTTTGGGATTTGAATTTGTGTAGCCTAGGACCTTCTTTCCATTTTCCTTTCAGGACCCAGGATTAGCACTGACAAGGACAATGGGGACTAGTGTTACTATCTACATTTTCACTTTTGACAGGGGTGGTTGATAATTGTGGAGAAGAACCTGGGCCCCAAATCACTAATCCCCAGTAGCACATGCCCTGCCCTTTCTTGCTCTTGTGCTTTTATTCATCTGTAGAGGATGCCCTGTTCCTTTTCCACTTATCAGTAATTTGACTGTCACTGAGAAAAGTTCAGATCTGCAACACATGCCTTCTGGACACTCTGCCTGCAATCTGGTTATCCTTAACTATATTGGGGAAGGCAATGTGAACATCCTGAGTTGCAAAAGAGAATCTCAGAGTGATATCTCATTTGGTGAATTCCTTTTTTCAATTAAAAAACTCCTAAGAGTATTCGTATTAATTAAGCATCGGTGGCCTGTATTGATTAACATTAAAAGAAAATGCCATTGGAAATGGGATAAGAAAAATAACATCTAGGCACAGATGGGTACTTTCTTACTTTAAAAATATCAATAAGTTTCATATTTACTCTTTTTGGGGTTAGAAATGGTGACATGAAGACTTGAAGACACAATCACTGTGTTCAAAGTATATGAAGGACTGGCATGGGCAAGAAGGATTAGGCTTGTTCTCTTTAGTCCCAGAATACAGGACAAGGACTCATTTTGGGAGTGCAGGATGGAAGGAGTCCTGAGGGGGCCTATTTGGAGTCAGTTGCAAGAAAGACTTTAACACTAAAACAGGATGCCTAGAGGAGTTTGTGGATAAAGTCTCCATCAGTAGAGTTATTCAAGCAGAAGAGTGGATGGATGACTTGTCAGGGAGGTAGAAGAGGGAGGGGATCCCTTCCTAAGAAGGGAGCTCTGTCTCACCCAGCACTTGAAGTCTTTCAGGACTGTCCTCAGTGTTCTCCAGGGTCATGTACTGTGCTGTTTTGGCTCAGTCTTTCTCCCCCTCCCCTTTCTGGTCTGAGCGGGCTCAGCAGAGTCCTAGCAAATGAGCTTTTGTTCTTTTGCGTGTCTGATTAGAGCCAGGTGGCTTGTTGGCTGGCCCACCTTGCTGGCTCTCTTCCTCTCTCTGCCTCTACTTTCTTTCTTTTCTGCTTACAGAGCAGCTTTAAAGAAAGGCCTGGCAGACACACGTAGTACTGACCACTGGTCTGTTCCTCCCTGTTGAGATTCAAGTGTTCCTTAGTTACTTTTTGGATCACTCTCCCTCCCTGTCCTCCTTTGGAAGCTTAGAGCTCAGGGAGCCCTGCATGCTGTGAATGACTTTGAAAGCTCTCGCTGTTTACAAGGCTTCAAGCACAAAGGGCTTATTGTCTTTTCTTTCTAATGATTTTAACTATATTTTAAATAGACCAATTTTAAATGACTTCCAATATTGATTTCTCCCTATCATCCTTCAGGATCCAGGGCTGACTTCCTCTATGACTATTCCAGCCCACAAAAATCTCTCCTTTGAAGGTTTAGAGCATTTCTTGGCTGCCTCCTATCATCTAGCCCTTGATCGTATGATGTCTTGTATTATTCTTTAATTGTTCCTCTGAGTGAGGCCTATTTTCGAATTAGACTGTGAGCTCCTTGAGGGCTCAAACTCAGTTTCCTCCCTCCCTTCCCTTTCAATATGGTAAAGGCCCGGAGGTGTTCAGTGAAGACATTTTCAGTCAGCAAACATGGTGATGGTATACACCCTATACTGGGCTCTGAACTGATAGGTATACATTCCTGAGAAAAATAAAGGTGGTTTGGAATGGGGACTGATAAGTAGAGGGAACAGAAACGTCTAAATGAAGGAAAGTGGAACAGTTGGCTTTAGGGGGATGGGCATTCTGGGTACTGTTCTTTATGTAATGTCAATCTCAGGGAAGAGGTTGGGGGACAACTGTGGAGCCTAGGAATTGGCTTCTATATATAGTATAAGCCCCACTAAGGTGGGGCCTCAAGGCTATTCTGTTTTACTGTGACCTCACTTGTTATTAATGCTCTTCTCAAGAAGTTTCAGTGGCTCCCCATTCCCCTTAGGATAAAATTAAAATTTGGTTTGACATTTAAAGCTCTTCACAGTATGGCTCCAGCCTGTCTTTGCAGGCTGATTACATATCCCTCTCATAACACTCTACTCCAGGCAAATTGGCCAACTTACTATTCCATGCCTTTGTACAAGCTGTCTCCCATACCTGGGATGCTTTCCCACCTTATTATGAGGAGGCACTCCTAGTCCTTTCAAGGCTCAGCCAACATGGTACCACCTAAAGAGAACATTTCTCTTTCTCCCAGTTGTTAACGTCTCACCAGTCATAGTTATTTTGTATTTACCCTCTGTTATTTATGACTAAGGACCTCTCTGATAGAATATAATCTTGAGAACAGGGTTTGTCTCCCTTTTGTGTTAGTATCCCCTAGCAGGGCAATACCTCTCTAATGTTAAGTGCTTAATAAATGTTTGTTGATTGATTGGTGAGGGTATGAAAAGATTGTGGTCTTGAGATATACAAAGATGTGTCAGATAGGTGAAGGACCCATATTGCTCCAGACTGAATACAGAGGTTCAGACTAGGAAAAATGAATAGGAGCTAAAGCTCATCAAATTCTACATATGCATATATGGGAAAATTTCCACATAATCTGAACTGTTCAACAGTGGAATGGACAGACCAGGCTAGGTCACCATCGTTTAGGGATATTGCAGACTGCTCAGAATAGATGCTGTTGAATTTTGCTTCTGAGGTCTCTTCAAGCTCTAGATTCTACTAAGCTTGAGAACACTTCCCTCAGCATCTGCCCCATCTTCCAGAGCAGGCAGGCTGGGAAGATGAACAGGAATGAGGCCTTGGGTGTCCTTTGGGCAGCGAACCATTTCCAGATCTCTGTTCATTTAGGGCTTCCTATTAGCTGTGTGGCTGGCTCACTCTGACACTTCCCTTGAGTGTGCTTTTAGCATTGATCTTCTGAGCTAGCCAGAATAGAAGAAAGGGACCCTCTTCTGGTGACTGAATCTGAGAGTAAACGGGGTGGTTCTAAGCCTTCCATTCAAGTACTATGCTGACACAAGCATATACAGTACAAGACCACTGATACCTGGGCATTTGAATAGAGAAGGCCTTCTGAAGAAGGTGGTGTTTGAGCTGAACCTTGAAGTAAGACAAAAGAGATGCAGAAGTAGTTCTAGGCAAGGGAACATCTTGGGTGGAAGCACAGAGATAATCAGAGTTGGAGTTTTGGGTTCAGAGATTAATAATCTAGGTGGGCTCTAGAAGTTCATGAAAGGGAGAAGATATTAGCTTGAAATAAGATTTCTTTCCTCTATTTCCCGAAGGAGACAATGTTCCTTTTCTTGGCTCCTCGGAGATTGGGGAGGGAGATGGATGTTTCCCTTCTATGCCTGTTCTTGATCCCTCAAAGTAAGCTAACCCATTCTTCTTCCTTCAAATTATCAGCCTCTTCCCTCTTTCAGGCCTCAGGTGGGAGTGATGGGGAGAGATGTGGACTAAGCTGGTTGCCATAGAACACAAAAATCTTCATCTTTTATTTCCTAGCTTTTGAGCTCTTTGTTTCAGTGCTATACCCCTTAATCCTGTTTCCCTCCACCCACTTTGCCTTTGTGTGCATTCTCTGGGACGAGGACAGATGGAAAGAGAGTAGGAGCTTGGTCTTTGGGTCAGAGATCAGGGAAACAGGGCTCCTCAGCTTTGGTCCCAGTCACTCTGGCTTTAGGCCAAGTCTGGGAGCTTCTTCTAGAGAAAAGAAGGTGTCTAGGTGAGAAGGGTTTGAGGTTTTAGGCAAAGCCAGGAACTTCCCATTGGAGTGTGGCCCCTGGTGGCTTCTTTTAGGTATGGGACTGTCAAATTGCTTTAGAGGGTATGGGTATGCAACAACCCTCTCATTGCTCATCCTGGACTTATTTTGGCCAGGTACATGTAGAGAGTTCATGTTATATTTTTAACCTCTACCTGGAGAATGGTAAGGAGGGGGGACTTATGGCCTTATCTTCTCCAGGCCTGGGTTTTGTCCCACTTTGGTCATAACGTTGTTGGGACTGCAAAGAGGGTGGGGGCAGGGGGGACATATTATGAGTTTTTTTTCTCCCAGTCCCTTCTGGATTACTCTGACTTCATGTGGCGTGAAACAGCCTTCAGTTGCCTAGGATTTGGAGACTGAGTAAAGGGTCAACATCTGAGTGGCCTACCTTTCCATGTGTTACCACCTATCCCAGTGCTTGGAGGAGAAAAAAAGAAATGGTGCTTAGCCATTTTTTGGTCAGGCTGGATTCCCAGTGGTACACAGTAGACACTTAATAAATGTTTATTGATTGACTTGGCCATTGGATGGTCTATGTTCTCAGACAGTCGTCACACTGGCTTCATTATATTCCAAGGGACCTGTGAATGAGGACAAGGAGAGCAACAGAGAGAAAGAAAGTCTGTGTGTGTTGCCTATTTGCATGGGCTTCAGCCCTGTGGAATGATTCTGCTGGAGTTGGGGTGGAGGGAGAGTGGCATGGGCCACCATCTAGTCAGGAGGCCACAAGAATGATTCTTAGGTCTGGGTGGGCTCAGCTCTGGCTGAGGTAGAGATGTCTAAAATACTAGGTCCTATTGTCCTGAAAGCTAAAAGCGTTGGTGTGGAGGGGAAGACATCAAGGTATCCTGAACATGTTAGCAGTGGGAAAGAAGTGTCTAACAGGTTGAAGGAGAGCGGGAAGAGGGGAAGGGAGGGATTGGTGTCTGGGAGAGGCATGTCCAGATCCTAAGGATTCTGGTTTTAGGGCTATAGAAGGCATTCACCCAGGCAGATGTATTGTGATACCACTTGTCCACATCAGTAGAGATTTCTGTATTATTTGTGCCAAAGGAATAAAAATTGAGGGAGATGGGGGTTGTTAAGAGTGTGAATGTGTATAGTCTCTTGTCTGGGGGGTGGGAGAGGGGGAGTAAGGAAAGCAGCAACACTACCCCTAGGGTTTGTATATCTGTATGAGTAGTGTGGGACAGCTGATCATGGCTCTTGTGTCTCCCAGGGCACAGATTCCATCAAAATGGAAAATGGGCAGAGCACAGCAGCAAAGCTGGGGCTGCCACCCCTCACACCTGAGCAGCAGGAGGCCCTCCAGAAGGTGAGTAATCCTTTTCTTCCTCTAGTCCAGAAATGGTCCCTTGTGTAACTCATCAAAGTCCTGTAGACCAATTTTGTATGTGTAACTCATCAAAGTCCTGTAGACCAACTTTCTGTATGGGCCAACTTTGAACTTTGGTGTCTTTCCCTTACCCTTGACCTCCTTTACAATATGGTGGCTGAAGCTCCTACATCCACTAAGGAAAGGGCGTCAGGGGGGTTGGTGGAGACTGTTGACAAGAGCTGAGATGGTAGATCTCTCACCTAGCCAAATTGTGAAGGAGCTGGCCTTGGGCCACAAAATTGGAAGGGATGGACACAGTTTATCAGATAAGGAATTTGAATTAGATGCCTTCTAGAAGCCATTTAAACTTTGATGGTCTAGGACCATCAAAGGCAACGTTACAGCCTTGGCCCCCTTACAGTTTATCTTGGGTGTAGATTGGGTAGGGAAAAGCTTTAGGAAAGGGATTTTTGACCTTTTTTATATTGTGGACCCCTTTGGCAGAAAACCCTTCTCAGAAAAATCTTTTAAAATGCATAAAATACATAGGATTACAAAAGAAACCAGTTATACTGAAATGTAGGTATCAAAATATTTTTAAAAAAAAACAAGTTATGGACTCCAGTTTAAGAACCCCTGCATAAGAATATAGGCAAACCGGGATGAGATCTAGCTGGTAATGGGGCCTCCCATTCTGGGCCCCTTGGACAAGATGGGTCTTTCTACAAATGTGACTTTCACTCCTGTAGCTATTGGGTGCCTGAATTTTGGTGCCTGGATCTGTGGGGAGAGTAAATGATAAACACCATGGGTCCTGATCTGTTACGACTATACTATCTCTTGCTTCTCTGATAGGCCAAGAAGTATGCCATGGAGCAGAGCATCAAGAGTGTGTTGGTGAAGCAAACCATCGCCCACCAGCAGCAGCAGCTCACCAACCTCCAGGTGAGATACCCTCCTTCTCATGTATCACCTCCCTTCCCTGCCCTGAGGAGCCCAGGTCCCAGGGAGCCATAACAGCTGGCTGGCCCCCAGGCCCCAGGCTTCTCATTGCTGTTTCCACAGTAAAATCCAAGTGTGCTGTGAAAAGTGCCCCAACCACCCAGATTGGGGAAGGGAAGCTGCTGCTGCCTCCTCCTCTTCTCCTCCCCCTTCCCCCTTCCTGCTGAATCCTGAGAAGTTTTTAGCCCTTATTCCTGGGGCCCACTCTAGAGATTCTTGGGTCTTCCCAAAGATTGATTCACCTCCTTGATTCATCTCCACTTCCCCCAGTCCAATGGACTTTCTTCTCCCTGATGTTTTCTCCTTCTTGCCCTCCTTTCTCGTTCTCCTCCCTACTTTTCTTTTTCACATTGGCTCTGCCCTGTGTTGTTTGAGCCCATAGTACCTTTGTTCTTTTCCATCAGTCTGGGGTCCCACTCTTCTCCTTTTTCTATCCCCATCTGCTGCCATCTCATCTTCAGTGCTCACTGCTCTTCCCTTCCCTCCCTTTTCCTTTTCCTGGGCTGTCTGCATGGCCCGCAGGCACATGTGGTGTGTATAATGGCTCTCCTTGCCCACAAGCCTTGGGCTGTAGGACTGAGTTCTATGTAATGTAGCTATGTCCCTCAGCCTGCCTGCCCCCGTCCCCTTAGCAGGAGGTAAAGCTGTCTGGGCTTGGCCTCTCCCAAAAAGTTCTCCTTCTCCCTGGGATGGGAAGTTCCAGTTTGGATTCTGGGGCCAAGGCACATGCCTAGGAGAGGCAGCTCTGCTCTGCTCTGCTCTCAGGTGGCTGGTGTGGTGGTTGTGATGACTGTATGAGGGGCTTCTTATAATGCCAGGGGTGAGGCAAAGGCTGTGATGACCAAGGGCCATAGTGCCTTGAGCCCCTGCCTCCTTCCTCTCTCCCTCCCTTTCTCCATCCATCCCTTCCTCCCTCTCTCCCTCCCTCCCCTGCTGGGAGAGACTACTGCTCCCTCCACTGCAGCTCCCTCCCTCCCTACCTCCCTCCTGCCCTGGCTGGGCAGGCTTGGAGAATTGGCACATTGGGCCCGGCCAGCCCGGGGCTCTGGAGGCCCTGAGGGGGCAGGCGGTGCAGGCGGTCGGTCGGTCGGCGGTGAGGGGAAGGAAGGCAGGCCCTTCCAGCAGGCAGGGTCTCCGTGCCGCTGTCTGCGTGAGTTGTTGACAATAGCGGGAGAATGCTCAGCTCCAACAGACTGAACTCTGTCTTTACTGTCTTTCAGATGGCAGCAGTGACAATGGGCTTTGGAGATCCTCTCTCACCTTTGCAATCGGTCAATAGAAATACTCACTTCTTCTGGGGCACATTTCCTTAGTCAGGGCCTAGAGGGGGGCAGTGAGGCCCGCGTGGTGGGGACCATGCTCCCCCAGCCCGCCAGCTCTGGACGAGCCGAGCAGAGAGCCGGGCGGGGCCGGGCCCGGGCAGCAGCTGGCCAGCTGTTTGGGAGCACACCCCCCCGGGACATTGGGGGACAGCCGTTTCCCTAGGGATGCCTCCGTTCTGAGGGCCCGCCTTAAAAGTAACCGGCCAGGTAACTCCGGAGGGGCAGCAGCCGCCTGGGAGGGCAGCAGCCAGCCACGCACGCACTTGGGGCCGCAGAGGGCAGGCTCCCTGCACAACTACGCTCCCTCCTGGCTGGCCTGTCTCTTGGGCCGTGGTTGGGCTTCTGGTGAGAGAGGGGGGACCCCATGGCATCATATTAAGTCCTGGGTGGGAGGGAGGATGGGTGGGAGCAACATAACCAACCCAGGGGCTGGGGGAGGTGGGTGGAGGGTAAGGGAGCAATAAAGATACTGGAGGATTGACCTTGGGTTTTGTGGGCTTCCATTAATGGGTTGTCATGAACAGAGAGTTGCCTAGCCACCAGAGGAGGCCACCACTGGGCCAGGAGCAGCCCCTCTTTGGGGTCTGCCCAGTAAGTGGAAACCCTTACCTGGCCCTTAGGGGATAGGAATTTATAAGAAGGAAGGCAGTTTTTCCACCAGCCATTCCCATTCCCCTCTATCTCCCCTTTGTTTCCCCTGTTTCCCCTCTGCCTGCCCCTCCCCAGCCTCGGTATGAAATACAGGCAAAGCCCTGGGCTGGGGGAGCTTTAGAGATAGAGACAGGAAAAGGTAGAGTTCTCACCATCAGGGTGCCCCTATTCTAAGAGGGAAACAGCCCCTGGTCAAATGCAGTGGGGGAGAGCCCCTAGTTTGAGCGATGTGGCCCTTAACTTTAGGGAGCCCACCTGGTCTGAGAGAAAATGTCCCAGCTCTGATAAGGAAAGGACAGCTCCCTGGTTGATTAGCGATATTGCTTCCTTGGGGAGCTCCTGGGCTCAGGAGGAGAGACTGCCCTTGCTTTAATGGTGTAAAGAGAGGGCTCCCACTCCAGTTTGATAAGGGAACTTTCCTCTGCCCTCAGGCAGCCCCTGATCTGAGGCAGGTGTGGCCCCTGCCTTCAGGGAGGCCCTGCTTCCATTTGGGAAAGAGGCCTTCTCAATTTGATGAGAGACTTGGTCCTTGCCCTCAAGGGAGAAGGCATGGCCCCAGCCTTCAGGGAGTCTCCCCTCTGAGAAAGTAGACTTGGCCTGGAAAGGAGTTTCTGGCCTGAAGGAAAGGTTATGGTCCCTGCCCTCTGAGAGTGCCCTTCATCTGGAGAGAGAAGGGGCATCCCAGTTTGATGAGAAGCTTTCTGCCGTTGGTGACTTCCCTCCAACCTGAGCGAGTGAGACTGTTCCTCTCCTTGGGGAACCTTTAGTTTGAAGGGGAAAGATAAACCCATCTTTAGGGCTTCAGTTTTCAAGAAGAAGGCATATTTCCTGTCTGGGAAGAGACAGGGCCTCTGGTTTGGAGAATTTACCTGTAGTATCTAAACAATTAAGTTGGTCGCTTTTTCATAATGATCTCCAGGCCCTGGGTATTGCCCCTTTGCTGTTTATCTTTCTTTCCCCCTTCCCCAAGAACCACTATGGTTTTGTCTCAAGCCCTGTACCTTTGGGGTAGATGGGTCAAGTGCCAAGAGCACATAAACAGAACTAAAGGTGAGGAATGTACTTAAGGATTCACTTGTCTGAATTATATGTGGCTTCCAACTCTCCTGTTCTTCCCAGGGTAGCCCTCCTCAGTCAGGAAAGGGCTAGCAGCAGAGCTGGGCCCAAAGAGAGAGGGAAAGGTGTCGCTTTCCTGTGTCCCTGCCTCCTCCCCCACATTTCTGGTGTATGCTGAGCCCACTGAGAGAGGAATAAGCACAGCTGGTTCTCCCAGCCCTTTCCCAAGAGCAGCACTGTGCCTGGCTTAGGCTGGTGATTTGGGGGATGAGGGTGGAGGTAGAAGAGACATTGTAATATCTCAGAAGATGGTGTGGGTGAGTCTATGATGTCTCCCAATCAAGGATCTCTAATGGACAGTTCAGCCCCAGTGTTAGAGACAGCCCCAGCCATGTCCTAGGAATAAGACCTTTCCTCTCCTCTTGCTATGGCCACTGTCTTGTCTGTCTGTCGATCTCCTTAGCCCCACAGCTGCCGGACGGAAGTCCACTGCTCTCACGTTGTGAGGTTTTGACCCATAGAGACAACCCTGCCAACCCCAGGGGGTAGGATGCCAACTCCTCTCTCCGCCTCACCAAAGGAATTCCCCAAACCTCTTACTGCTCTTGATGCAGGCAGTTGCTACATAGTCATTCTGGGTCATTAAAGGGTGAGGTGGGGAGCCGGCCTTTTGGGATTGCATTTGCCCTCTCCACTACCCCCTAGCAAAGACTGATTCTGCTTAATGGGGCCCTGTGCAGGGATGGATTTTGGTGTATATGTGGTTTGTGCTGTGGACATGAAGAGTGCAAACCTCTTGGCCAGCCCTCCTCCCCATGTCCTCCCTAATCCTCCTGGATTCTGTAGCTGTGGAATCCTTGGACAGGACATAGTTGAGGGAAAGCCACTTGGGCTCTGCTGCCATGTTCCCTCTGTCCTCTCTGTGGGCTTTACTTCTCAAGAGGACTTGCTACTAGGAGGTGTTGGCCAGAGCCAGGGCCAAGACCAGCTCAGGGTTCCTGCTTTGAGCTTCCCTTCCCACCCCTTGTTCCTTCTGTCTGTTTTAAGCTGGGTACAATGAGCCCAGATGAGAAGGAGAAAGCAAGAGGGTTGGGCCTATAGTTTGCTGAAATTAGAGCTCAGCCTATAGTACCCCATCTTCTGGAGAAGGCCCTTGGGACTCTGGATTCTCCCTTTTAAACCCTAGGCTGTAATTGTGCGGCTTTCAGAGGTAGCCTCCTGAGGTGGGAGTGCTGTACAGAGGGGATCTCCCAGCCTAAGTGTAGTAGGGCTCTGTTGAACAGAACTGAAGGATAAGGCTCCTGGGACTGCCCTACACCTCCAAATCATTCAACTGCTTCTGGCTAGGGCCTCAGCATTGCCTGTCTGTTGCCTATGTCCTGGGCAATCAGGGCCTGATGACCTGGGGGGGAAGAGGGTGGGGGAGTGGTAGTGGTTGGTGCTTTTGTTGAATTCTCCCTGCCCCAAACAGTCTGGTTTCCTTTAGTCCTGGCTTCATTTTCTTGAGCCAGAGCAGTACTGTTGTACTGAATTCCCCATAAACGTGGGAAGGAAGTAGGGAATGGGGGAAAGGTATGGAGATCCCAGGCCTGGCCACCTGAAGCAGCCATTGCAGAAGTGATTGGTCAGCATCAATGTGTGACTGGGAGCTGGCCCTTGTGGGGGCTAGCAGGGGGGAGGGTGGATTGGGGGCCTGCCTGCCCGCCCGCCAGCCTGCTGCCACCTTGCCCTGCACAGCCTGGCCAGAGCCTGCCCCTGCTGCTGTGTGTGTGTGCAGGGCGAGCTGTCTCCCACAGCTCTGAAAAAGGGTGTTGGGGTGGAGTTGGGGATTGGGGAGAAATTTTTCCTGGCTCCCTCACACTTCCCCCATGCTCATGGGTCAGTGGTTCTTTCTCTTTCTCTCCTCTTTAGATGGCAGCTCAGAGGCAGAGGGCACTGGCAATCATGTGTCGGGTGTATGTGGGCTCTATCTACTATGAGTTGGGAGAAGACACCATCCGCCAGGCCTTTGCCCCTTTCGGGCCTATCAAGAGCATAGACATGTCCTGGGATTCAGTCACCATGAAACACAAGGTGGGCCTGGACCTACATGCTCCACCTCTAGCACTGGGTGGGTTAAGAAGGGGGCTTTGTCTCCAGGGGGTATGCTGGGACTTGGCTGCAGGTCCAGGGCTTCCCATCCCCCCATAACCCAGGTTTTCCCCTGCATTAGGGTTTTGCCTTTGTGGAATATGAGGTGCCAGAAGCAGCGCAGCTGGCCTTGGAGCAGATGAACTCTGTGATGCTAGGAGGAAGGAATATTAAGGTGAGGAATTTCAGGGGAGTAGCCTTCCCCTTAGTATGGGGTGACCAGGTCCAAGAGGTAGGTGAAGAAGGGAAGCTTTCAGGAGCAAGAAAGACCTGAATAAGACCAAAAGCTCATCACTTAGTATTTATTGGGAGTGGAGGGTTGAAGGGAATGGACAGGGGGAATGATGCACTGGAAAGGGTCTAACGATAGAGGACCCTTCCTTGCTGAAACTTAGGCTCCAAACCTGGACTTATGTGGGCAAGATCCTTGTTCTTTCATACTGACATTAAGTCTCATAGTAGCTTGCAGACTTTTACAACCACAGCTTTATGTGAAATATCTTGGGAGCATTTTCAAAGGTAGTTAAATGCAGATATGTGGAATCAGTGTTCCTCAGTTCAGAGGGGAAACAGAATAGGAGAGACCCAAAAAATGGCAGGGTAGAGTGCCTTGGAACCTGGGCTTGACATAGCAGCCACATTGATAGTTCTGGGATTCCTCACTACCTTGGCCTGCTCTGACAGAAGATGGGGTCTCTGACTACAAAGACTTGCCTTTCTTGAGGCCTAGTTCTGTGGTAGTTGATGGACAGGAAGTGCATTAGGGGTTATGGCCTTCTTGGCCTATCAGTATTTTGAATGGTCTGCCTAACCTGCCCATTCATGCCACCCACTCTCAGGTGGGTAGGCCCAGTAACATCGGACAGGCCCAGCCCATCATTGACCAGCTGGCTGAAGAAGCCAGAGCCTTTAACCGCATCTACGTGGCCTCAGTGCACCAGGACCTCTCAGATGATGACATCAAGAGTGTGTTTGAGGCCTTCGGCAAGATCAAGTCATGTACTTTGGCCCGGGACCCGACCACAGGCAAACACAAGGGCTATGGCTTCATCGGTGAGCCCAGGGGAGCGTAAGGGGAGGGAGAAGGGCCATTATTAGTAAGGCTCTCACTCAAGGGAAAGGTGGAGTAGGGGGCCATGGATAAACTGCTACAGGTCTTACTGTTTTCTCTATCCTTGCAGAATATGAAAAGGCCCAGTCATCTCAGGACGCTGTCTCATCCATGAATCTCTTTGACCTGGGGGGCCAGTACCTTCGGGTAGGCAAGGCAGTTACACCACCTATGCCCCTGCTTACGCCTGCTACCCCTGGGGGCCTTCCACCTGCAGCCGCTGTAGCAGCTGCTGCTGCCACAGCAAAGATCACTGCTCAGGTAAGAGACGTGTCAGCAGAACTAAAACCGGGAGGGGGCGGGGGAGAATGTGGTTTGTGTGTGGGGGTCTGGTTTTTTTAATATCTGTCTTATTATTGGGGAGACCAAGGGATGACTTTAGAGTTGGGGAAAGGAGGTGAGGTATGGAGCTGGTCTGGGGCTAAGGAGGAAATGTGGAGTGGTTGGTCATGAGTCTTGAAAAGTCTTGGCCTGAGCTCTTGGTTTCATGTTGTAGGAAGCAGTGGCTGGTGCAGCTGTTCTGGGCACTCTAGCCACGCCTGGACTGGTGTCACCAGCACTGACTCTGGCCCAGCCACTAGGGGCTCTACCACAAGCTGTCATGGCAGCCCAGGCCCCTGGAGTCATCACAGGTAAGCACCCCAGCCACCCATTCCAGTCTGTTGCAGGATCCCCCTCCTCCCTGTTCTCTTTGGGCCAGAACTACTACTTTCTCTCCCCAGCTTCGTTGCATTTAATAGACTTCCACTCTTGGCTCCATCATTATTCCTATCCAGTGTCACCACAGTTTTTTCTGTTAGATCTTGAGCAAATGGCTAGGGGGAGAAGATGTGGCATGGGGGTGATCAGATTCCTGACTGGGAGGTTGGGGAGAAGATAACTTCAACTGATAACTCATAGTTATGTTGTTGTGTGACAGGTGTGACCCCTGCAAGACCCCCCATCCCTGTCACCATTCCTTCTGTGGGGGTGGTGAACCCCATCCTGGCAAGCCCTCCAACACTAGGCCTCTTGGAGCCCAAGAAGGAGAAGGAAGAGGAGGAATTGTTCCCCGAGTCAGAGCGGCCAGAGATGCTAAGTGAGCAGGAGCACATGAGCATTTCAGGCAGTAGTGCCCGCCACATGGTCATGCAAAAGCTGCTGCGGAAGCAGGAGGTAAATGAGACCCCCCAGAGCTCAGCCTTTCCCTACTTCTCTATCTCATCCCATTGCCATCACCCTGGGTCTGTGTCCCTTTCATTGCAGAGGCTCATCTTTACCTCCATAGATTCTTGTCCTGATTTTTAATGACTCTAGGCACCATATTAACTCTTAGGAACCAGGCTGGGAATCTTTGGAATCCATTGAACTAACCATAGCTGTGTGGGAGGAGGATAGGGAAGGGGTGAGGTGTGTGGCAAGAGAGTTACAGTCAGAGTGGAGGGGCAGCATGAAGGTCTGTGTTGACTGCCAGTATCAGGTGGGGCAGTGCATAAAAGCATGAGAGGAAACCTTCCCCACCTGCACCTCTGAGATGGAAGGCACCTAATCCCAGTACTCACATCCTCTTCTTCTTACAGTCCACAGTGATGGTTCTGCGCAACATGGTAGACCCCAAAGACATTGATGATGACTTGGAGGGAGAAGTGACAGAGGAGTGTGGCAAATTTGGGGCTGTCAACCGTGTCATCATCTACCAGGAAAAGCAGGGTGAGGAGGAGGACGCTGAAATTATAGTCAAGATCTTTGTGGAGTTCTCCATGGCCTCAGAGACACACAAGGCTATTCAGGCCCTCAATGGGCGTTGGTTTGCTGGCCGAAAGGTGGTGGCTGAGGTCTATGACCAAGAGCGCTTTGACAATAGTGACCTGTCTGCGTGACCTCGGCCTTGCTTCTCCCCAACCTCTCACAGACTTGAATTTTCCTCTTATCTCTCCCCTCCAGTTTGTGTAGAAAGATATATGGGGCTGAATTCAGCCCCTGCCTGGCCTTTATGTGTAGTTTGGATAAAAGTACGGATGCTGCTGGCCCCCTGTACACACCGTGTGTGAGATCATATGCTTGCCGGCTCTCCCCAACTCTCCATGGACTTTTATCTTCCAGGGCCTCTTCCTAGGCTTTGGCAAGAGCTTTGTTGCCCTTGTGGTGCTTTGAGGGGCCGCCTAGCCTCACCCTTTGTGTCATTTTTTTCAGTTCACCAAATGTTTGCTCTGTGCTGGGGTAAGATGGGAAGATACGGTCTTCTCCTCAAGGACCCCATAACTGGGTAAATAATGCACACACAATGAAATAGAATGATGCAAAATAGTATCTTTTCCCTCTGTTTTCTGGAGAAAGGTAAGGGACTGTCCCTTTGAGACTGGACCCAACCCTACCAGTCCTGTCTGGTTTAGATAAAACCATGAGGGTCATACTTTGAAATCTTAAAGGGGCAACAGTTTGGGTCAGTGCATTTCAAGGAAGGCTTTACAGAGGAAGAGAATTCCAGTCATGTGATGTCAGGGTGGGATTTGGTTACTGGAGATCAGAAGCAGCATTCTTGGGGTAGCAATAGGGCAGGTATAGAAAAGGAGGGAGAATGTTGCTGACTTGTCTCCTGGAGGGAGGGACACAAGTCTGTAGAGAAATTGGCTTCTAGGGGAACAACTCCTTGGCTATTAATACCTATAGCAAAGGACTACGTTGTCTTATCTTGGTCAGCAAAAAGGAAGCATAGGTGAAGATTCATAGATAGGTGGGATGAGAAAGGCTCGGCCTTACCTGATTATAGTAGTTAAGAAGTGGACACATTCCCCCCCAAGAGCTGCTGTATCTGACTTTACTCTTCCTTTCCTCCTTTTCTAGTGTTAGCTCTCTTGCCTGCTCTTCTCCTCACCATCTTTTACTTTCCAGCTGTTAGAGCCCTCATCAGGGACCTCATTCTGCCATGGGATTGGCTCCCATCCCCTGTGTATGGCTTTTTCTTCACTCTCTTACTGACTAACTGGCTTGAGGGCAGGAACATTGGTTTAGATCCTCAAATGAGCCTCAAGGTTTGGTTCTACATAGGGTTGACCTAAACTTTTGAATCCATCTACAAGTAATTCATGAGTGTTTACTATGAAAACGACATACTTCTAGGGGCTCAAGGATTAAAAGTGTAGGCATACCCAGAAGAGTGTTGCTTTGATCATCATTTCACAATAGCATTATGTTGGGAGCAAATGTCACTTGGCTTTACAGAAACCTTGTTGTCACATAGTTCTAGCAGTTACTCACTTAGATTTCCTAAGGACCTAATTGCCCCTGTAACATCATTTTACCTGGTCCGTTTAAGTAACCAAGTGCCTGCCCCTCAAGGAGACTACAGTTTAATTGAAATAATATGTACATACTTGAGAAGTTTTTATGTGACATTTTGTGGTGTTGCATTACATTAGCTTTGTGTTTCCTTTGGAAACCATTTCTCACCAAACCTATCACCCTTTCTACCTCAGTTTTTCCTGATGTAAAGCAGATGCCATCAGAGAAATAGATGCCCAGTAAAGAAAAAGATGGGCTAGTTTTGTAACAAGAATGAAGGTAAAGGCTAAGGGACAGCTTGCATGTTCCTTTCATTTCCTGCAAATGTGAGAACTTGAAAGAGGCACTCAGCACATTGGATGGATCACCTGTGGTGAATTTATAAGAGCGTGTGGATGGAGCGAAATCGCATTAATGAAGGGAATACTCATGTTAATGAAATGACAGTCATTGTAGAACTGAAGTTAAGAATGTAGCCAAAGAAAGAAAAATGTGATAAATAATAATCATTGTTAGAAGTTTTCAAATGGGTTAGATGACCACCTATCAGGGAAAAACATTGCTTTCAGGCATAAGTTGGACCAGATGACCTCGTGAGGTTTCTTTCCAACTCTGCAAAGAAATGTCCCTTCTGCAAATAATCGCTTCAGTGGCATATCCCAAGAAGTAATTCAGCCTTTGCTTGCAGTAGGTGGCCTTGAAGCAGGCTGCAGGTTCCCCACCCCTGGGAAGACTTCTTATGAGGGAACCCCTTCTCCTTTTACTCCCCAAAGTTTTCTCCTGGCCACGTGTTCCATCCTTCAGATCCTTCATTTTTTCTTGTCCTCTTGGATATTTTCCAATTTATCAGTGGCTTTTTAAGATGCATTTGGAACTGAAAACTATTCCAGACAGGACAACTTATTTCCACCACTTCAGACTCTATTTGTATGCAGCCTAAGATTGTTAGGGATTTTTTTTGGTGCCAGAGCACACAGTTGATTCAGTATGAGCCTACCGTCCCCTGAAACTTCCAGGCCTTTTTCAGATGAACTGCCTCCTAAAAGTAAGCCCAACATACTAGCCCATCAAGATATATTTGGGATTCTTATTATCATCCAGTGCATTAGCTATCTCTTTTAAGATTAATTTGCAAAGCATAGTACAGGGGGAAGTCCTGGATTTGGACTTAGGTTCAAAACTGGGTCTGCCACATGCTGCCAGTGTGACCGGGTGAGTTACTTCCTGATCTTGAGGGGTTGGACTACGTGACTACTGAGCACCCATCCATCTCTCTCTTAGTAAGGGTGTTCAACTAGTTAGGAAGCCACCTAATAAGGAAGACCTCTTAATAATGCCATCATCCCATCTAGTCCATAGTTCTCTTGTCCACGTGAGTAACATGAGAACAGGCCAAATTCTTTGTGAAAGTATAGGTAAAGCTGTAGCTAATTTGAAATGATTTGTTGACAAACCCATGAAAAATTCCCTCTTAATGCACTCGAGAAGCAGGGAACTAGTTTGAAGATGCCACTATCTTTTAAAAAGGGGGTGGGGTGGGCAAGATTTCTCTTCCAGTCATTAACATCTCTCCCATTCTCCACGATCTTAAGATCAGCCACATTTCCCAGTACCCCAGGATGGAGAGCTGAATCTGACAACTTGAACCCATCAGAACTCCCCATTAAGTCATTTCCAGTCCAATTTTTTCCAAGATGAAACAAGCAAAATAAGTTCTGCCTTCCCTCTGTCCATTATTTTTGTCCCATTCCTAATTTGAGCTTCATCTTTTCCCCTAATACAGCTGCTTTTTAAAAATGCGTTTTGTTGTCCTTGGTATGTCTCCCATTCTCTACTTTAGAAAGATAAAGATCAACATACTGGTAGCGACCGGAGCCCTACTGCGACCTCCCTCCTACCGCCCCTTGTCCATCAGGAACTATAGTTCCCATAATGCTCTGCATTCTGGTGTCGCTCCCCTTGGATTGGCTGGAAAGCCTAGACTACGTTTCCCTGCATGCAAAATGAGGAAAAGGCATGGGAAGGACTTTGAGGACCGAGAGTGGGCGGGGGGAGGGGTATGGATCCCTGGAGGGGCCAATAACGTAGGCGAGGCCGCGGGGTGTTCTGGGAACTGCAGTCCTCCATTGGGTTTGGGCCTGGGGCGGCGGGGGAGGGACTCGCCTTCCCGGCAGGCGGCGCGGCAAGCAGGCGGTTGGGCGGCCGGTGGCGGTTCCGGCGGCGGCGGCGGCGAGGACGGACGGAGGGACGCCCGTATTGACGGCTGGAGTCGGAGCCGAGACAGAGGCCGAAGCCGAGGCGTCGCCGGGGAACCGAGAGTAACGCGGAGCCGAGAGCTGGCGGGATGTGGGAGCGGAGCTGAAGCTCCTGAGCGCCCAGCCGGGGCCGCGCCCCCGTCCCCCCGCCTCAGGCCTCTCCCCACCCATTTCCCGGGCCTCGCTGAGCTGAGCCCAGCGGGCCGGTGAGGAGACGCCCCCATCCCGCCCCGCCTTCCCGGGGAGCCCCCTTCGGGGACGTCGCCCCGCCCCTCTCCTCCCGGGATCCCCTTCCCCGCAGCTGTCCGCAGAAGCCTCGTCTCTGGTCCGGAGTCCTTGGCTCTCCCCGCAAACCTTCTAGCCCCCCCCCGAAGCCCCCCCCCCCCCATAGAGATCCCCCGGAGCTCCTCCAGTCTCCCTTCAGAGACTCGCCTCTGCCTCTGGTCTCCTCAAAGACCTGCCCCTTTGTCCTCGACTGAGGTCTCAGCCCCTTTACACACGCATACACACTCGCACTCTCACTCTCCACCCCCTCCCCACTCGCCCATACTCCACTCCCTGGACTGCTCAGATACACCCCTCTCCTCCTTTCTCCAAAGAAGTGGGAAATCCCTTCTAACTGTCCTCAGGGACTGGCCCTCTCCTACCCTAGGTTGTCATCAGAAACCTGCCTCTTCACTTTTCACAGGTTCGCCCCCCATCTTTTCAAAGATTCCCTTTTCTCACAGGAATCTCTCCTTGTACTGACTTTTTTTTTCACAGATTTCCTCCCCCTTCCCCAAAACAAACATTTCAGCTTGGGGAATTTCTTTTTCTAACTAGGATAGCCTTCTCTCAGTCCCTTCCTCAGTGGGGATTCTTAAGATACCTTCTCCTAAAATCAACTTTAAGAGGGACCCCTCCCTCCTAGGGTTTTTGCTCTCGAAATCTAACACTTTTAATTTTTTTTTCTTTAATTGAGGAATTTTCTAAGAGAACTGAGTTGCATATATTACATAGAGAACGCTTCTCACTCCAGCTCCTATAGAGAACCCAGACCTTCCCAGAGACTTCTTTAGGTCTCTCCTGGGGCAGTAAGATTCTTTGTAAGGATCCTTTTCAGAGATCATTGCCTTACCATTTTTTTCCTTCCCTGTCACCTATCAGGTGCTTTCAGGGGAATCTTTGAACTTCTATCAGGGGCTTCTTGACCCCGGCCCCTTCCTCTGGCCCCAGCGTTCACCTCATAGGGTCCAGCTCCCAGCCGGCTCAGGCCTGGCCCCCACCTGCCCTCCCGCATGCAGCCCCGAGCTCTCTCGAAGCCCCCTGCCTCCCAGTCCCTCCTCAGAGGCTGCCCAGGGCACCTGTGCCCAAGGCAGTGCCATTGCCAGACCTTGCTGATCCTGGCCTGGCCTCACCTTCCTGCTCCCCGATAAGAGAGGCCAGGGGCTCCTGCTCGTTGCCCCCAGCTCCTATTCCGTGCCTCTCCTGATGCCTCCTGCCCAGACCTGCTTGGTTTTGGCTCCTGTAACCCTTGTCTAGGGGCCCCTTGGCCTGAGCCTCTTTGACCTTTCCTTGCCTGTTCCTTGCCTGCTGGAGTCCCTCTGCTCTCTTCCCTCTTCTCCATCCTGGGGGAGGGGAACCTTCCTGAGGCACCATGCTGAAGTGCATCCCCTTGTGGCGGTGTAACCGGCACGTGGAGTCAGTGGACAAGAGGCATTGCTCACTGCAGGCAGTTCCAGAAGAGATCTATCGCTACAGCCGTAGCCTGGAGGAGCTGCTGCTTGACGCCAACCAGCTGAGGGAACTACCTAAGGTGAGGGGATTGGATAGTTATCCCAGGAGGCACAGCATCATCAACCATTAGGTCCTGTTCCCGTTACCCCTACCACCAGCATGCATGTGGGAAGGAATAGCTAGTTATCTGCTCCTTCATGGTATGCTGGGCATACCATGTGGGACACTGAGAAGCATCCTTCGTTGTCACTGTGGAACCCAGGCTAGGAAGCTTGGAAGTAGGCATCATTTTCTCTGAACCCCTGGAACAAAGGGTAACTCGTGTGATGACAAAGTTGTACAGCAACACACAGTTTTCTGGATCCCACAAGAGCCTTATATCTTGGCTGGAGGGGTTCCACTGGTTCTGCGCTCTGCCGCGATCGGGACTAGGCTATTGTTGGATTCTAAGAGGCTTGCCAATTGATGGTTTGGGTAAATTGCCTTCTCTTTCAGTAGGGAGCTTCCTATTCTTAATAGGGCCTCCCTGGGGAACCGAGGGTTGGGTAATAATTGGGAGTTCTGAGGAGGAGCTATACTAGGAACTTCTTCTGGGAGACTCCCACATCTGGTTGTCTGGGTATTTTATCTGACACCAATATCATCTATCACTTGTCAGTCATCCACATTTTATTTGGGGGAGGAGCTCCTGGAAATCAGTGGACACTTTCCACCATCCTCACTTTCACTCAACTGAGGGTCCTTAGGTTGAGTTCCTCATTGAGCTTTAGTCAGGAAGAAAGTGTGTGATCCTGTCCTTTGATCTCTGAGGAGTCTAGGAAACACTGGCAGGAGGGTCACCTCCTTGTCCTAGGTGTCGGAGGAGCTTGAGTCAGAGCAGGCCCTACTGAACCAGCCCTGCCAAGTCCAACTGGTTCCTGCTCCACCTGAGCTCCTTCCTTCTCCCCTCCCCCCTCTTCTTGGGCTACCTGCTGCTGAGAAGGCACCAGGTGGCACCTGTCACCAGGCAGCCACTGCCCTTCTCTCTGGAAGGGGAGGGGAGAGAGGGAACTGAGATGTGAAACCAGAGCAGGAGTCAGGCAGGCAAAGGCTGTGATTGTCCTAAGCAAATCTTCTGTTCAGGGCTGATTAAAAGAAGCTTTTAATTTGCTTACATCTAGGAAGGCCTTAAGTCTACTCCCAGTAGTCCCACCCCTCCTTCTTGGGCTGCCTGGGTTTCCGCCCCTGGGGCAGGGAAGCTTCAGCCTGTCCAGGCAGGATAGGGGTTGGGCCCTTGGGATTTTGGCCTGGCTCTCTTTCCTTCCTTACTTCCCCTCCTCCAATGCAGTACCAGCCTTTTCTCCAATATTCCTGTAACTGTTCTATCCTGTCCCCACTGCTTTTTTCCCTTTTGTTTCTTCCCCTCTCCCCTCGGTGTCATTGTCTAGTGCCCTGGATTCCTTGCCTCGGCTCCCGTGTTTTTCTTGTTCCAAACTCTTGCATGTCTACTTACGGTGCCTAGACGTTCCCCATCATTTACATTGTCCACATCTATAGCTCCTCTTTGGCACCCCTGTTCTCGGGGCCTACCCTGGCTCCCATTGCTAGAGGTCCAGTTGTCCTCTGCCTACTTACTACCTTGGTCAGGCCATTGTGTACCAGAGATGTGGGTGGGAGCTGTTGTGCTAGTGTCTTGAGAGGGAGGGGGTACTGTTGGAGAAGCAGATTCCAAAGAGCTTTGAGATTCCTAAGTCTCGGTGTTAAATGGCCGGAAATCCGTGTGTTGTACATCACAATGGACAAACAGCCGACTCCCTGGCCTTGAGCTGGCAATCCACAAACTTCCTACCTTCCCCATCTGTGTTCTTGGGGCCTGTGGTCTCAGTTCTGTGGAAGTGAGCCTGTGTCTGTTAGAGTTGTAGTAACAGACTGAGAGAGGGAGAGCAGGAGATTGAGCAAGCTTATTGGTTTATTTGTCTCTTAAGATGGGATGGGCTTTAGGGTTCTTCAGGGCATTGGTTCTAGGGGAGCTGGTGGGAAATATGTGTAGGATGCTTGTAGGGTTGGTTGTGAAGTGGGAGGGCTTGAGAGGCTGCTTTTGAGATGTACTTGTTCCCTTGACTTTTCCTTTTAGCCTCACAATCTTAATGAGGCCCTCATGAAATACTTTTTTCTTTCATTTCCTAGCCTTTCTTCCGCTTGCTGAATCTTAGAAAATTGGGCCTGAGTGACAATGAGATTCAGAGGCTGCCACCTGAGGTGGCCAACTTCATGCAGCTGGTGGAGCTTGATGTCTCCCGCAATGGTGAGAAGCCTTGGGGAAGGGGCTCAGGAGTGGGGAGAGGAGATTCATATGGGTGGGTATGGGGAAGATGACTGAGAATAGTAGATATTGATGAAAGAAGGTGCGCGCATTGTCTTCATAATGATGGGAAGATTAATACAATTTTGATCTGGGCTCCAGGTTACTAAGTGTACAGTGCTCAAAAGAACACCCAACATCAATCCAAAAGGAATTCCTGGAAGAGGTGTTACTTCAGCAGTTTAAAAAGGGTCAGGGCTTATTGATAACACCAAAGCTAGGAAACTTCCAAATCTGCAGCTGAGCCTGGTGCCATGGGCTGTTACATATGCACTTTGGGTACCTCAGCTCTACCAGCAGACCATTTGTAGCTACAAACTTATTTTCATTGTTGGACTATTTAATATAGTAGTGTTCCGTATGCTCATCTATTTCTATGTGTTTTGTGATTTTTCATTTTTTTCAGTTTCTCAGCAAAAAATTTTTGGGTACATTTTAACTTTGTCTCAGTTGAAACTGAGGAAATAGAATTGGGTGGGGTTTGTTTGGGTTTTATTTTTTTTAAATTCTTCCCTCATCTGGATTAGTATAGGGAAGGAGGATTGTTTTACTTTTTGGATTGTAACTGCTAGTGTCAGATCTAATGGAATTGGGAACAAGAGGGATAGAGTTTGGGTCACTTGTGGTTCCTAGATGCCTTTCCCATCTGGACATTCCTCCAATAGGACAGGAGGGCTAGTGGGATGACAGATTCAAATCTCACCTCAAACAATTACTAGCTGTGTGACCCTAGGCAAGTCATTTAACCTCTCTTTGCCTTAGTTTCCTTATCTGTAAAATGGGGATAATAACAACACCTACCTCCTAGGATTTTTGTGAAGGTCAAATGAGATAATAATTGTAAAGTGCTTAGCACAATACCTAATACATAGTAGGTGCTATATAAACGTTAGCTATTTATATTCTGTCATGTAGACATCCCTGAGATACCTGAGAGCATCAAGTTTTGCAAAGCCCTGGAGATTGCGGACTTCAGTGGGAACCCCCTCTCCAGGTAAAAGGACTAGGGAGAAGTGGTTTTTTGTGGTTTCTGAGGGTCCTGTTCCTGTGGGGCAGCAGTGGGATGGGAAGCTGAATATTCTCTAATCTGGTGGTGGTGTATTTAAGGATCAATTTTTTCGTCTAAAGAGGGTTGTCTAGAGGTCTTTTCTTCTCCTTGACTCTCCCAACCTCTGTAGGCTCCCTGATGGCTTCACCCAGTTGCGCAGCTTAGCTCATCTTGCCCTGAATGATGTATCTCTCCAGGTGCTGCCAGGAGATGTGGGCAAGTGAGTGAATGAGGGGATTTGGGCAGGGTAGGGGAATTAGTTGATGAGATTCTCTGGGGGAGGGAAATGGCAGTGTGGCTAAAGTAGGAACCACCTTCCATCTCTTACACTTACTCCAATCTCTCTTCCAGTTTGGCTAACTTGGTGACATTAGAGCTACGGGAGAACCTGTTAAAGTCCCTTCCCACGTGAGTTTCAGCAGAACCCTTATCTTATCCAAGTCTTCTTTTCTGCCTCCATAGATTCCCTCCTCTCCTAGTCTGTAAGACTTTAGTTATTCACAACCTTAGTTTTTTGGGATGCAGTTTGAGCTCTTTCTTTCTCTATCTAGTCCCCTATCCCTTCAGTTGCCCTCCACCAAACTCTTAACTTATTCTGTCCCACACTCCTGCTCTCCTACCTGCAGGTCCCTGTCCTTCCTTGTCAAACTGGAACAGTTGGATCTAGGTGGCAATGACTTGGAAGTGCTGGTAAGGGGCAGGGTCTAAGCCTTGGCGACTGAAGGTGGTGGTGACGGTGGGGATGTCTGGGCAGAAGCAAGAGAATTCCTCGTCTTTACTGATAGATCTTTACTTGTCCTATTCTGTTATAGCCAGACACTCTGGGAGCCCTTCCTAATTTGCGAGAGTTGTGGCTGGACCGAAATCAGCTGTCTACGCTGCCTCCAGTGAGCAAAAGGGAGACTGAAATCAGGAATTTTCTCTCTGACTCCCCCTGTTTTGCCTGCTCCCTGCTTTCCTTTACTCATCCCCTACCTTCCTTTGAGCTTCCACTTTTCCTCATCTTTTACCAGTCCTCTCTCACTTTTCTTGCCCCTTTCCTTCTCTGTCTTCCCCATCTTTTCAAAATTTTCTTATTCTCTTGTATCTCTCCTTCTAAACTCTCCAACCTTTCCTCATTTCCCCTGGTTCTAGTCCTTCCTAACTCCTCCATTCCTCTCCCTTCTTAGCTTTTCTTTATTTCCTCTCATCTTCTCCTTGCTTCTATTTATCTTCTTTCAACCATTCCTCTAGCCCCATGCCTCCCATCCTTACTTCCAGCCTCTATTGAGTTCTTCTCTTTCAGCATTCCTCAGCCTATAGCTTTTTTGTCTCCATTGTCCTTCCAAACATCTTTATACTTTTAGTCCATCTCTCTCTTACCATTTCTCCATTTTTCCTAGGAGTTGGGGAACCTTCGGCGCTTGGTGTGCCTGGATGTATCTGAGAACAAACTAGAGCAGCTGCCAGCTGAGGTCAGCGGGCTGACCCTGCTCACGGACCTATTACTGTCTCAAAACCTGCTGGAGCGGCTACCAGATGGCATTGGTGTGTGGGGTGTTCCAGAGACATTAACTTTTTGGTGGTGAGGAAAGGCTTAGGTAGGGGAAGAGATGAAGGGAATAAGCATTTCTATAGCACCTCCTCTTTACCAGGCACTGTACTATGCATTTTATAAATATTATCTCATTTGAACCTCACAACAACCCTGTGAGGTAGGTACTACTATTATCCCCATTTTACAGATGAAGAAACTGAGACAGAGATTAAATGACTTGCCAAGAGTCACATAGCTAGTAAGTGTCTGAGGCTGAATTTGCATTCAGGTCATCCTAAACTCCATGCCCAGCACACTATTCATTCTGCCTCTAGCTGCTTCTGTTGGGAAAATCTCTTTCCTTTATTTCCTCTGTTCCTTTCTGTCCCCAGGTCAATTGAAACAGCTCTCTATTCTGAAGGTGGATCAGAATCGGCTTTGTGAGGTTACTGAGGCCATTGGAGAGTGTGAGAATCTATCAGAGCTCATTCTCACCGAGAACATGCTGACGGTATGGACCACAGAGCCTGGACTCCTCACACATACCCACCCGATTCCCCAGGCTGTGATCCCGGCCTATCTGTCGTCCCTACATTCCCTGCCCTTCACCTCACAGATCCGATCCTAGCCCAGTGATGGTTCTTGCCTTCAGACCCCGTGATCCCTGCCTTGGAACTCTTAACTTCTATTCTTGTCACTTCCATCCTGGTAGTCCATGACGCTTTAAGTGCTATCCCTGACTCCGTAAGACCTCAGTCGTGCCTACGTTTGTCCCTGCCCTGATCCCTGTAATGTTCTCCACGCTCGTCTTCTCCTTCCTTCTTTTGTCTCTGTGGAAGTCCTTTGTACGCCTCCTGCCCTGAACACTCACTTGGGTCACTAGAAACCACCCATGGGACAGGGTCTCATTCTAAGTTCCAATAGAAGAGGGCTGACCCTGTGATCCTACTGACAGGTTGGGCAGATGTGTCACTGACCTCTTGATAGTGACTTGGAAGCCCTGGGTTCATGGCCCATATTGTTCCCTGCCAGGCACTTCCCCGGTCCTTGGGGAAGCTAACTAAACTGACTAACCTGAATGTGGACCGAAACCGGTTAGGAACACTCCCTGCCGAGGTTGGCGGCTGTACCAGTCTGAATGTGCTTTCCCTCCGTGACAACCGCTTGGCCTCTCTGCCCCCTGAACTGGCTGGCACCACTGAGCTACATGTGCTGGATGTAGCAGGGAACCGGTAAGCAGACTTCCCCCTTCCCATTCCTCATTCCCACCTCTTCCTCTTCCCCTTGCTTAATGGAGGGGCCCTTGGCTCAGGGGAGCAAGGCCTCTCTCAGTAGACCCCATCCCCCCAGGCTTCAGAGTTTGCCCTTCGCCCTCACCCACCTCAACTTGAAGGCCCTGTGGCTGGCAGAGAACCAGGCTCAGCCCATGCTCAAGTTCCAGACAGAGGATGATCAGAAGACTGGGGAGAAGGTGCTCACCTGCTACTTGTTGCCCCAGCAGCCCTCACCTAGCCTTGGTAGGACATGATAGTATTCAGCTCTCCTTCTCACCCTAAACCCTCCCTTCCACTCCCTGCATTCCTGCCTCGCCTTCCCCAGAGTCGACCCTAACTCCACTCCTTTTTCTTCCCCTGTCCCAATTTCTTGCCTCACCCTGTCCCCCC
>CM053622.1:69933378-70008707 GCA_028646595.1 Phalanger gymnotis | reverse complement strand
TTGGAGGAGCCTGTGGGTATGGAGGATGAGGAGCCTGGGGCAGAGAAGAGGGTGAGTTGAGGGGCTGGAGTATTTGAGAAGCACTAATACTTTGGAAGACAAGTTTCCATTCCCCCTTACTTGTTAAGCAGCTGTCTCCCAGAACTACACCAGTCACTAAATTCCCACCCCCCCACCCCCCACTCCATTTGTGGTCACTGCTTTGTGTTTATAATTGTCTCAACATTAACACCACTAATTCTTGGCCACTCCTTTTGCTAGTCACTGTCCTCCTTCCATTCCCTCCCATCTCACTCTTCTCTCCTTGCCCAGGGCAGAGTCCACTTTTCAGTTATGGTCACTCTTATGTTAGGGTCTGCAGCGAAGAGCTACCCCTCACCCCAGCGAGTTGAAGGTTATGAAGAAAGTGATTGAGGATCGACGTAATGAGGCCTACACAGCAAAGCCTGATTTAGAGCAGATGTTGCCCACTGAGGAGGTATGAAGAGAGAATCCTGGGGGGTGGGGGTGGGAGGAGGCACATATATTTGGGGATAGAAAATTTTGTAAAGGTGTGGGGTTAGGAGAGATGGGAATGAAGAGTAAGAGGAGGTAGAGTAGGGGTGGTTAGGAGATACATCTTGGTTCATCCAAGAAGGTCCTCCAGCATCTCCTTCTAGCTCCTTCTTTTTCCTTCTCTGTCCCAGCCTGACCGGAGTCTCCTGGTTCTGCATCCAGTCTGATGCATACCAGCATAAGTAGCTTTCTTTCTTGGGTGAAGTATAGAAACCCTTTCCTTTTGGGCGTCAGTCAGAATTGTGAGGTGGAAAGAAGGCTGTATTTGAAGTCAGGCATCCTGGATTCAAGTCCATTTCTTTCACTGACTTAGCTATCCAACCTTGAGCAAGTCAACTAAACTTTCCTGGGCCTTGGTTTTTGCATTTGTACTATGAAGTTAATACAGCTTGCGTTGATTGCCTCATAAGGTTAGAATGAGGCTCCACAAACTTGAAAGTTTACATTTCTCTCGCAATATGAACTGCAACAGAAGGGTGGCATTGTGCTGGGCTTATAGTCAGGAAGACCTGAGTTCAGATGTCACCTTTGACACTAGCTGTGTAATTCTGGCCAACTCAAGTAACGTCTATGCCTCATCAAACTCTCTAGGACCACAAGTACGCTAGAACTAACTCCTGTCCTGCAGGAGCTGATTGTTAAATTTTCAGTGTGAGCATTTACACCTTGTAGGTCAACAAAAGCTATAGATCAGGGTTTGATTTGTTGTCTTATTGATTGCCTAGATTTAAGAAAGTGATGAAATTTAAATGATGTAGATTAAACTTGAGTCTGTTGTACATTTTTGGAGAGGTAGTTGTTAAATGTTAATTTATCAGTATATACCTCCCTAGGACTATCACAGACAGACTGTGCTCTGTCTTGATGGAGGGAATTTCCCATGCTAATGAAATCACAGATCTTTCTTTTATTCCAGTATTGTTAAGGCAGGGCTGAGTTTTTTCAAACGAAACTTTTACTACAAAACCAAAAGAAACCGGAAAATAACAAAAACATAGACATGGAATTAGAGTGATTTTTGGCTATGTTTTCAGAAGGAAAGGTAACTAGGTGGTGCAGTGGCTAGAGCTCTGAGCCTGGAGTCAGAAAGACCTGAGCTCAAATCTAGCCTCACACACTTGTCAGCTGTATGATACTTGGCAAGCCACTTCACTTCTGTCTGCCTCAATTTCCTCATTTGTAAGACTAGCACCTATCTTCTGGGGTTATTATGAGGATCAAATAAGATGAGGTAATGTTTGTAAAGTGCTTTGCAGACCTTAAAGTGCTGTGTAACATTATGAACTATTACAATGTCCAAAGTGAAGGAGGGAATAATACTGCTATTCCCTGGTTAGACCTCACCTCAGTGTTTTATTCAGGTCTGGGCCCCACATTTCAGGAAAGGATATTGATAAGCTGTAGCAAAGGAGAATGATTTGAATGGTGAAGGAACTGGAAACCCTGTTTTTGAAGATTAGTTAAAGGAGCTGGGGATTTTTTATTGGTGGGGGAGGGAGGTGGGGAGGAGAGCAGGAAATCACCATTTTCAGCTAGTTAAAGGGATGTCATGAAGGCAACACATATATCCTTTTCAGGTCTAACCATGTGTGATTCTTACTTGGACCAATGACCAAGAGTTATACAGGGAGGCAGATCCCTGGTGTATATGAGAGAGACTTTTTAGCTTTGCAGCAGTGAAAAAGGCTACCTTTTTTAAGTGCTGAATTCCATGTCAGGTGGAGATATTCAGATAGAGACTGTTTTAAGACTTGTTGCAAATGTTATAGTAGATGTTCCTTTATCAGCAAGTTGACCTGGTGACCCCTTCCCAACTTTTTAGATTCTAGGAGTTTACAGAATACAGCCATCTGGATCTCCCATGACTAAAGTCTAACCACGGATCAGCTGGGCTGGGCAGGAGACATTTCCTGAGACACTGAGTCCTAGTTTCTTTCCCATTCTGAGGATCTGTGCCCAAAAGCACCTTTCTTAAACCTTGGGCATTTTCTATTCCTCTCACTTTGTCTTTCCTAAGAAAAGTCCTCAGACTGGTGCTCTGGTTCTTCATTTTATGGGACTGTAAACCCATGTTGGAGAAAGAAACTATTATATGTTATAAAATTTTTTAAATAAAATAATAGCTAGTATTTACACAGTACTTCGTTTTGCAAGGAACTTAAAAATAGCATCTTATTTTATCTTCATCTATATGTCCTTCAATATGTCTGTCAGTACCTTCTCCAGCAGGGGTCTCATAATATAGTGAATCTTGACTTCTGTTCCTCACGACTCATCCTTCACTCTTGTCAAGAGTCTGGGATCATTACTTCACAACTGTTAGTATGTGTGTCCCCTCCTGCCTGGTCCATACTACCCATCCCTGTGTCTTCTCCTGGGGAACCCAGAGCACAACAGTGAGAAAAATAATAGCTTTTATTTCCAAAGTGCTTTATGATTTAAAAGGACTTTTCTTAGAGCAAACATGAGGTAGGTTAGTAGGACAATTATCCCCATTTTGTAGCTGGAAAAACAGGCTTTGGAAAGGTTAAGTGACTTGCCCAGGGTCATATAACAAGTGCAAGAGCCAGTAACCACACCCAGGTGTAATGATGCTTAAGCACAGTGCTTCTCCCACTAAGCTACGCTGAGTCTCCTAAAAAGGTCTTAAGGTGAGAAAGGCATCAGAGGACCTTATTGCTGCTGCTCTTGGGACCCAGCCCTGGACAACTTCAGGGGCCTCAGGGCCTAAATCCTAGAATCCAAATGAGGAACCTGAGTTGTCTTTTCCCACCCAGATCTCAGGCAGCATCCCTCTACTACATCCCCTGCAAGTGGTCATGCATCCTCTGTAACCTCTCCAATGCCTACCTTCCTAGGCAACTGATTTTATTTTACAATAGCTTTTTTTTTTTAAGGAAGTTTTCCTTATGTTGAACTGAAATATGCTTCTCTGCACCTTCCAATTATTTCTTGTTTTGCCCTGTAGGCACAGGTAAAAAAGTACTTTTCTCCCTCATGATAGCTCTTTACTTGAAGTGATTATGCCCTCACCTAAATCTGCCAAGCTAAATATCTCCATTTCTTTTCTCATATGGCATGATTCTGAGTCCCTAACAATTTTGGTCACCATCCCCTGAGTACACGCTAGTTCCTCAGTATCCTTCTAAAAATGTGCTAGCTAGAACTGACCCCAGTAATCCAGGGGTCATCTGACCAGATTGCAGACGACAGTAAGACTCTCCCCTCCTGCTTCTGTTCCAGTTGTGTTCCAATTAATGCAGCCCAAGATCTCCTTCTTGTTTTTGGTTGCTGTATCACTGTTGGCTCAGATTAAGCTTTTGTTGTTCAGTCATTTCAGTCACGTCTGACTCTGTGACCCTACTTGGGCTTTTCTTGGCAGAGGTACTGGAGTGGTTTGCCGTTTCCTTCTCCAGCTCATTTTACAGATGAGGGAACCGAGGCAAACAGGGTTAGGTGACTTGCCCAGGGTCATGGCCAGATTTGAATTTAGGTCTTTCTGAGTTTGTGTCCGACACTGTTCTGTGTCCTCTAGCTGACTCAGATTAAGCTTGCAGACCACTGAAACCCACAGATCTTTTTTTCAGAACTGCCGTCCAGCCACACTTTCACCATCTCATCCTTAGGCAGTTGACTTTTTAAGTGTGAGACTACATTTATCATTAACGTTATCTACTTTTATGCATTAGTAAATTTTGTAAAGAGCCAGGAGTCCTCGTGCCTCATTTACCCTTCTCAGATTTTATAAAATGAAGAAACAGTTATTCCCTCACAAGGTGTGAGGACAGTAAAGGGATGAGGCATAAGAGTAGTGGCATATAGGTGAAGGAGAATGTGGTTAGAAGTGTCAGGGGAAATCTGGTGACCAGGCACCTGGGGCGGGGCGGGGGGGGGGAGCCTCTTCCTTTCTGTAGTTATTTTGTTGCCACTATTCTATGTGGATCTTTTCCTGTCTTGAACTATTCTTAGACATTTCATTTCCTCCCCTTACTGCCTGTGTGGCTGCTGCTCCCTGGGTTCCCTGGCTATAGCCTTCATGTGCCCCCCCCCCCAAGGTGGCTCTGTTCTGCCTTCATGTATGCTGATACTATTTGGTGTGTTTCACTGAGCCCACCACTTATTGAGCCCTTTGAATCCGTAGGTGCCAGAGCAATCATCAGAGACACGTTGACTTTTGGTAATGTTTTCCCCATTAAAGCCTTCCTGGCTACATTCATCTCTTTGCTTATATCATTGCTTGTGGACTTTAAATTTCCTTAGCCGGGGCAGCTAGGTGGTGCAATGAGTAGAGCACTGGCCCTGGAGTCAGGAGGACCTGAGTTCAAATATAGCCTCAGACACTTGACACACTTGCTAGCTGTATGACCTTGGGCAAGTAATTTAACCTCAATTGCCCTGCTTTCCCCCCTCCAAAAAAAACAATAACTTTCCTTAGCCATAAAATAAGAGAGGCTAGATCAGGGGTGGGGAACCTGTAGCCATTCCAGGTCCTTGGGTGCAGCCTTTTGACTGAGTCCATGTTTTACAGGACAAATCCTTTTATTAAGGGGACTTTTTCTGTGAATATTGGATTCAGACAGAGGGCCACACCTGAGGACCTAGAGGGCTACATGTGGCCTTGAGGCTGCAGGTCTGCCCCCCCCCCCCGCCCCCGGCTTCCCCTTCATATTTATATCCTATGAGATAATAGCCTGTGCTTTAGCTATCCCCTTGCCCCTTAAACTTTGAGCTTCTCCAAAATTCCTGTCCAAGTTGCCCTCACCAAGGAAAGGGATTTCTTTTCATTTCTGCCCAGGATTGGAGCAACCTGAAGGCAGAGATTATATCTCCCCTTTTGGACCTTTTAGGGGATTCCTAGAGGTGGGAGGCTTTTCTAGGGCAAGGACCATGTCTTCACCTGCTTACTACAAAAGACCAATGGACCATGACTCGCTCTTTAGGAGCATTTCTTGAGTGGGACTGTGTTTCTTCTAGCCTAGTCCAGAGCCTCCACATTTGGGTGTTGAATTGAGTACCTGCTAGCATAGTGTCTACTTGCACTCCCACTCTGCATGGTTGAGGTTTGTGTTGCTCCCTTGTACTGAGAGTAATTCCATTAGTTTTTACTGAATACCTTCTGTTTTTGAGGCCATGTGTTGGCCTACACTGTTGGGAAAACAAGCTAAAGGGAAGATAAGTCACTTGTATTTGAAGACTTTATCCTCCCCCTTCCCCATCACTGAGCAGCCTTTCCTCCTCTGATGTTCACTTTCAGTATACATCACCTGATGTAGATCCTCTTGGCAGCTCTCTACCAACTTCCAGGTCATTCATTCTCTTTTCTCAAGGAGTTTGGTACCTGGCTTATAGTCTTCTTTCCACACCAATCTCTGTTCTTGCACTGAGGGATTTCAAGCTTACTTGTTAATATTCTCTCGATCCTCCTGGCCTTCCAATTCATCAGTGTCCTCAACTCCCATGATTATGCCTTCAGTGTGCCTCAGACACAGACAGGAGCAGTCACACCCTTGATCTCACTGTAACCTTTTATACCTTCTCTCCCTATTGCCTCACCTCCTTTTAGCCAATCATTTTATTCTTCCTTAATGACTATCACGTTACCCACATTGGCTGTTCCAAATCTTTTTCTCAGTCCTTCAAACCTCATCCCTTCCCTCATTTCCCTTTCCTTCTCAGAAGAGGACTTTGATTTTTATATCTGTAGAACTATAAATCATTCAGTTTGAGCTCCCTCTTTATCCTAAAGCCTTTTGACTTCATCCCCCATTCTTTTTCTCCTTTACCCCAGCCTCTGAAGAACATGTAGCACTACTTGCCTAGGCCAACCCTCTACTGTGTTCTCGATCCCTTCCTCTCTGAAATCTTAACCTTCTCTCTAATATTCAGTCTCTCCTCACCTGCTTTCTCCTTCCCTGCTGCCTACAAATATGTCCATGATTCTCCCATCTTTAAAAAAAAGATCCCTCTCTTGACCCTCCCATCCTTTCAGTCTGTTGTTCTATATATCTCTTTTCACAGCCAACCTCCTTGAACAAGCACGTTCATTTTCTCCATTTCCTTTCCTCTTGCTCATCTACCCTTATCTCTCAACTGAAGCTGCACTTTCCAGAATTACCATTGACCTCTTAATTGTCAAATTCAGTTTATTTTTTCATACTTCATCCTTCTTGACATAGCTGCATCATTTCATAATGTTGACGTTTCTCTTCTCCTAGATACTCTCTCTCTGGGTTTTCATAAGGCTGCTGTTTCCGTTCTCCTTTTAGTCTAGCTACTCCTTTTAAATTTCCTTTGCTAGTTCATAAGCCAGGCCCAAACCTTTACTCTAACCTACCTTTCTTACACTCTGATGTTCAGCCCAACTAGCCTCCTTCCTGTTCCTCACATTCTGCATTTTTCTGTGCCTATGCACAAATTGTCCTCATGCCTCCTTGCAGACTTAGATGCTATCTTCTATATAAGGCCTTTCTCAATCTTCCCCCAGCTGCTTTTACCTCTAACAATCATAAAGGTCTCACATTTACATTATACATAGTTTATATTTACTTATGTGCATACATGTTGTTTCTTTTGATAGTAGGCTCCTTAAGTGATAAGAAGTTCCTCAAGGGTAGGGATTATTTTCATTTTTGGTTTTGTATCCAGCACCTAGAATATTGTTCCTGATATTCAGCTTAATTATATTTAATAATTACTTGTTGATTGACTAAAATAAACTTCGTGTTTCTGAAAGGTCCCAGAGAGAGGAAATATCTTATACAAGATCACAGCTGGTAGTTGAGAAAGAAGTTTGGAGAGGTATATGGGTATCAAGTGGTAGATTTTGAATGCTAGATTATGAAGTTCAGATTTTATTCATTAGGTAGAGGAGAGACAGTGGAGGTTTTTGAACAGGTCTTTGGTGTGATAAAAGTATTTTTAAGGAACAGCAGTCTAGTGACACTGTATAAGATTTTCAAAAAAGTGAAGGTGAAAGGGAAACAAGAAAAACAGCTATTTGCAATAGTTCAGGCATGAAATGTCAGGTCTCCCAGGTTGCGCCATGGTACATAGAGCACTGGCCTGAAATCAGGAAGACCTGAGTTCAAATCTGGCTGTGGGACCCTGGGTAAGTCACTTAACCTCTCTTTGCCTCAGTTTCCTCATCTGTAAAACAGAGATAATAGTAGTCCTTACCCCCTAGGGTTGTCATGAGGATCAAGTGAGATAATAATTGTAGAGTACTTAGCACAGTGCCTGGCTCTATAAGTAAGTTCTATATAAATGTTAGCTATGGTTATTATTACTTTTATGATGATAATGTTAAGGACCTAGATTAGTGTGATGGTAGTAAGAACAGATGACATACTTTTGGAAACACTGACAAGATTTGGTAACCTGAAAGAGTAAGAGTCCAAGATAGTCCTGAGGTTGCCAAGCTTGGATAGTGGTACAATTCAGTTCAATTAATACTTGAGCCTGCCATGTGTGGAAAGACACTTCTAGATGTTGAGACAGAGAAACACATAAAGATGTATGAGAAATCGTCCCTGCTGTCCTGGAGATTGCTTACGGTTTAATAGGGGCAATAAGACATACATATGAATAACTATAATAGAGATGATCATATATGCGATTGCTACTACTGGGCCTTGAAGTAGGTTTTAAAAGGCTGGAGTTGGGGGAGAACAGAGTATTCTAGATATAAGAAAGCATTGGATGATCAAAAACCAATACGTCATTTTGCCTGAAGTGTGGAATAGTGAGTCTGGAAAATGAGATTGGAGCCAGATTATAGAGGGCCTTGGAAGCCAGACTAAGAAGGTTGGACTTAATTTGATAGGCATTTAGGAATCAATAAAGGTTTGGATCTGGAGAATAACGTGATAGCTATGGGAGGTAAGCTTTGAAGTGATGGGGCAAGCTGTAGGATGCAATTATAGCAGTCCAGGTAGAAGGTAATGAGGCTCTGAATTAGGGCAGTGGCAATGAACAAGAAGCTACTGATGCAAAAGATTTTGTAGAGATGTTGATAGTGCCTCTGGTATTATTGACCAGCTCCTCCTAAATCATATTTTCTTTTCCTTTGACTTCAGGAACACTATATACTCAGGTTCTCCTCTTTTCTAAGTTTTTTTTGCTGGCTCCTTATCCTCTTTTCTTCCTTAAGAAGAGGGTTCACTAATCTTCTGTCCTTGGCCCTATTTTGTTTCTCCATCCCCTCTTCCTTAGCACACTCATCTTCACTTCAACTGCCAGTTTTATGCAGAAGAATACCAGATCGCCTGTTTATCCCCTCCCTGTTTTATCTTAACTGTTTATCTCCCCAAATGCCTAATATAAGAGCAATAAATATTTGATGAATGAATGGGTAACAAGATGTAGTCACTCCCAGATGTTAGAGACAAGAATGGAGGGTGTCAAAGATGATGCGAAGGTTTCAAGTCTTCATGGTACTGTTATTACTGGAATCAGAATAGTCAAGAAGTGAGTTTTGATGGGGGGAAAGATTTTAGTTTTGGACATGTTGGGTTTGAAATGCTACAACATCAAGCTAGAGATATCATATAAGCAAGTGGTAATGCAGAATGGGAATTCAGGAGACAACGCCTCTCTGGGACCTTTCTTTATGGAGATGGTAGTTGAAATCTTGGGAGTTGGTAAAGAAGAGAGTGTTTAAAAAAAAAAAAGGAGATATTTAGCAAAAAGAGGAGTGAGGACAGAGCCTTGGAGAAAACCTACCTTTAGAGAACTGGAAGCTTTAGAGGAGCCATTGAAAGAGGCAGAGGAGGAGCTGTCAGAAGAAGGAGGATTGGTGGAAGGAACTGGGCATGTTTCCCACGGAGAAGAAGCTGGCGAGACATAATTGTCTTCAAATATTTGAAGAGCTCTCGTGTGGGAGGGATCTTGCTTGTTTGACTTGGCCCCAGAGGGCAGAATGAAAAGCAGTCGGTGGAAGTTTCAGAGAGCTCTCTAAAAGTGCAGTGGGCTCTAGCTCTCATTTCCCTTTTCCTCCTGTCCCCCCTTGAAGTCTTCAAGTGCATCTCAGTGGCCACACGCTGGGTATGTTTGGGAGAGGATTTAATTTAGGCCATCGAGGTTAGATTAGGTGGCTTCTGGTATCTCTTTGTGTGGAACCGGAGCTAGAGATTAAGATTTATGAGCCATTCACAACCTGCTAATAGTTGAAAACATGATTGTTGACAAGCTTTATGACACAGAGATTCTAGATCAAGAAGAACAGAGGGCCAAGAGCTGAGTCTGCTCATATTTGGGAAGCAGGTGAATGAGGAGTAATTGAAGGTATAATCTCTAGATTTTCTATATTGCAGGAAAAGAGGCTGAGCTCGCAGTCCCACCAGAGCATGGACTCACATGTGTCCACCAGCACAGCCTCAGCAGGCTTCCTGGAAGAGGAAGAAGAAGAACAAGAAGAGGCGGAGCAGAAGCAGGGGCCAACAGAAAAGGAGACAAGTCACAGAGCCAGTGAGGAGGAGGTGGAAATTATGGCAGCTAGCCATGAGGAGGAAGTGGAGGAGGAATATGATGAGGTATGAACAACAGGGGGTGGGGAAAGGGATAGAAAAAGGGAGGGGAGTGGAGAGCAGCATTGCTTTTCACCCTAGCCTATTAGAGTGGAAGGGACTTAGTTTCTATTGTTACATGTCTAATATTTTTTACAAGTGGGAATCCAATTGATGTTGGGAATTTCTTTAAGAACAGGCCTGTATTCTTAGGGTTCTAGCATCAGTTAAAGGGGGTACTGGTTGCTTAGTCTGGCAAACCCCTCTGCCCCTTACTATAGCCAGGGGTATCCTATCTCCATCTGCCTTGCCCCTGGTCCCACCTTGTAGCTTTTATTCCATGGTTGTGTGAGGTTTTTGATTCCTTAGTGTGAAAGGCTCTGCTGAGAGTTAGGCTTCCTGGAATGAAGTCCTGACAGGAGAAAGCACTTGCAAGTTGGTCCACCTCTATATAAAGGTTGTTTTCTTTTTAGGTGGTAGGAACAGTTTGTGGGGAGAGGGGAGTGGTAAGGAAGGAGAGAGAGACCTGTCCCGATAAGGCCAGACTGTGGACATGTAGAATTTTTTTTTAAACCCTGGGTTGTCTTTGTTCATTCAATTCACTAAATACTAAGTACCTACTATGTGCCAGGTATTGTGCTAAGGGGCTTTTATCCTTTCTTGGGGGTTTGTCCTTTATCATCTCCCCTTCAGTTAATATGAGAGAAATCTCAGGAAAGTATTTGCATTCCTATTTCCTCTCCTTCCCTTTCCTGAATTTTCATTGGGGCAGCTATTGCCTTCATCCACACCCTGCCTCTCCTAGGTGCACTAGGAATGAGCAGAGCCCCTTTCAGTTCAGCCAAGGTGTAGCTAGTCTTCTTCCTAAGGAACTTGCACTAAATAACCAAGAGGAAAGAAGGCAAAAATAGCAAAGCAGAAGAATGGGCAAGGCTGGAGCAAAGCACATTGTCGCATATCGTTCTGGCATAAGCAGCATCTTGCCACAGATGGGCTTGACTGGCATGGCATTCAAGGTTCTGTGTCTTTCTCTATAAATGGGCTCTGTAACCTAGAGATTCTCCTCCTCCTCTCCTCTCCCTGCAACACCCGGGACACTGGGTGCCATTTGTAAAAAAGGAGTCCTCACTTTGGGAAATTGGAAGCAACCAAAAGAATTGGGGGTGGCTGGGGTCAGTGCCACAGAACTAGGAGGTCAAGGCATGACTGGCCAATCCAGTTTTGCTGAAATGGATAGTTTATGAAATAAGGTAGGTGGGAGGTAGATTATTCAGGGACTTAGAAGGCTGGTTAAAAAATTTGTGTTTTATGCTAGAGTCAGTGAGGAGCCACAGCAAGTTTTTAAACAAGTCTCATCAGACCTGGGCCTTGATCAACAAGCATTTAAGTGCATACTGTATGCCAAGTACTTAAGATTATTTTCGCAGTTGTATGGCATATAGATTAGAGAGGAGAAAGATTGAATGAATGGATGAGAGGTGATGAGGGCCTGAATTAGGCAGTTGTGTGAGTGGAGAGAATTCAGGAGATGTGGATTTAGGGGAGAGAAAAGATTGATTGATAACTCCAAGGTGATGAATTTGGCGAACTAAGAAGATGGAAGTGCCCTCAACAGAATTAAGGAAGTTTGGACAAAGCGCAGATTTGAAGAGATGAGGAATTCTCTTTGGGACATACTGAGTTTTTACAGATAAAGAAATAGAGGCTCAGAAAGGAATTGGCTTATCTTTTATGCACAACTTGTCAGTGAGGGAACAAGGACAAAACCAGGCCTTTTGACTACTAGGCTAATGATTTTTTTTTTTTCATTTTTTTTCATTCCTGGGATGCATGGTTGCCTTGCGTTTAAGATTTTGAATATGTCTTCTGTGAACTCACACTGTGCTCTGGAAATGGATGAATAAAAAACTTTTTAAGTGCTTACCTTGTGCTAAACATTATACTTTGCTGTTACAGAGTGCCTCGGGGTAAGAGCCACTTATCCCAGGGCTGAGATAGCTAAATGATGCCAAGTTCATATGTCTCATTTGTGTTAGGTAGGTGAGAAAGTGAGAGCTGGACAGGGAGTAATAGACAGGAAGATGGGAGAGTCTAAGGGCTGGTATTCTAATAAGAACAAAGGGGTGAGCCAGTGGCAGGCAGAAGAACAGTGCCTGTGTTCCCTCTCTCAAAATTTCCTGGAGTATTTTGAGTCTGCTTTGCAACCTTTATTTCCCACTTTGTATTATAGTCATCTGTGAATATTTTATATCTTCTCCTCCCCCCTCCACCATATGTAAGCTCCTTGCGATTAAAGGCTTGTCCTTTTTCATCTTTAAAGGTGCTCTCTTGCCTTCTGTACCTGTCACAGCATTTTACATACTGTAGGTACTTAATAAATGTTTGTTGCATTGAATTGGAGGATAAAAGAAGCTGGGATTGGGGATTATGGGTTCATAATGAAATAAATAATAAATTCTGGTTTATTGTATAGTATTGTAAAGTTATAGACCTGAAAATTTTATGAGTGAAGGAAGAGATTGTGGGCTTGGGGGATTATGGAGTGGAAAGAAACATTTGAGGATCACTTCACAACTCAGCTAATCCCCATGTCTTCAGCAGGAGTGGCTTCAGTTAGGGGAGACTCCTGTGGTCAAAAAGGAAGAGAGTATAGCTTTCATGGTCACAAAGTCAGGTTTCACATTTCTGGTCTTCTTACAGCCCACCGTGCACTTTGCAGAGGACACACTGGTACGGAGTGAAGATGAGGATGAAGCTGAGGAACTGCGGCCCCCACCTGGGGAAAGGCAAAGGCTGATCCGGAAAGATACTCCCCATTACAAGAAGCACTTTAAAATCACCAAGCTTCCCAGGCCTGAGGCTGTGGTGGCCTTGCTTCAGGGGCTGTCAGGGGATGGAGATGGGGAGCTAGCTCCAACAGGCTGTAGCAATGGCCCCCATGCGCCACACGAACAGCGGCCTCTCCCTTGGGGTCAGCATGCTGAAGTAAACAAGGAAGAGGATGATGAACCTGATGAAGAGAAGAATGGGGCAGTGGCTGCCCCACCTTCTGTCAAGGTAGGGCCCCAAGGGCCTGGGTACCCTCAGGGGGCTTCTAAGGTAGAGAAGACTCTGGAGAATAGCTGTCATGCTGCAGAAAGCATGTAGGTTGAAAACTCTACCATGCTCTGTTGGGAATTTCACACCCCTAGACATACCAGGGCTCTTCTTGGGAGGCCTTTCCATCTTTAAGTGGTAGTAAGGGACAACCCAGGTGGGATCTGCCACCAGTGGGATGCCTCTGTTGTCCCTTGGCTAGTTACACTGTTGAATGGCACTATCTTTTGTATTGAGGATCCTTATTCCTCATCCATTTGTTGCCAGCTCTAATTTGCTTTTTCCTTTTGCCCTCCCCTCTCTGAGATTAGCTCTCTAAGATGGTGCTGGCAGCTAATTACTTTTTCTCCCCAAGTCTTCTGTTTTTTTAACTAGGAGAGTGGGATTGGAGGAGTTGCAAGATTGTTGATTGTCCTTGCTAGTCAGTGAACACTTAGAGTATCTACCATATGCCTACCATTTTAGCTGTCAGCTGTATGGCAGCAGGGAGGGTTACTAGACACATGTTGTCCACTTGGTCACTTAACAGATGATCAGAGATACGTCCCCATGTCTGTCACTTTCTTAGAGAACGACAGAGACATATATCTGTGGGAACCCCTTAGGGCTAGTCAGAGAGATTCTTGTGTTGGGTCATTTATTCAGAGACACATCCCTATTTGGGGTTTTTGCTCAATGTTGGCTATAGATAGAACCTTACTGTAGTCATTCAGGATAGCCTGAGATACATCTTTATATTAGTGTTTGTTGCACTTGGCCTCTCTATCCCTAGACTTAACACTTTTCCCTCCCCCCGCTTATATTGGCATCAATAATCCCTAAGTTATCAAAACAGTCATAGGGGTGAGGGAACCTTAACCTTTCCTTCAGTTGGCCTATTGCTAGGAAATGGGTTTGTGTTTGGATCTTCCCCAATGGGATTTGACAAAGGAAAGAGCCTGGTGAGCCAGTCCTCTGGTGGAGGAGGGGATTTGGGCCCTAGGATACTGGTAGCAACACTTCACACTCTGGCATGGGTGAGCTTGGTGGTTTTCCTTCTCTCCTCTCCTTTCTGCCTCGTGGCTAGAGCTGGTGCTGGAACAAACAAGGCCCCAAGCAACGTCTCCAGAAATGACTGTGGGCGTCTGGTGGTGGTGGTGGTGGTGGTGGCGGTGATGGTGCTGGTTTGGGCCCCACTAATCCGCATGCCTCTTTGCTGGTCCTGTCCTAACAGGGGGTGTCGTTTGACCAGGCCAATAACCTGCTGATAGAGCCTGCTCGCATTGAGGAGGAAGAGGTCTGTACTGCTCCTGTTGGGCTCACTCACTCACTCTCCCCTGAACTCCTCACACCGCTTAACTTGCTACTTGGGGTTCTGGCAGGCTGGCCCTATTTCTGAGCCTACTGTGCACAGTGATCTGTCTTTCCTTGTACTTTTGCCCCCCTTTACAAATGATTCTTTCTCTCCCTGAAAATCTAGAGCCAGCAGCAGCTGTTGCAGAGTTGGGTTGTTGTGTGTATGTATTGGGGAGCTACTCAGGGGAGAGAGGGTCAGCATTCCCTCACGTATTTTTCAGGCCATAATTTGCCCTCTGAACTATTGGGAGAGCAATTCCCTTCAGTCCTTTTTTTCCTAGGTGTTGGGATCAAGTTTTCCTCCTTGAAGCAGGAGTCTCCTTTTCATTTTAACACTCTGGCTCTACCAGGAATTTGGCTGAGCAGAGTATAGTCTGAGCCCAATAGGCACTCTTCTGACCATTTGTGACAAAAATAAAACACCCTCAGCTCTCCTCCTTGTTACCACATAACCTCCTTCCTTCACCAGGAAAAAGTATTATATAATTGCAAGCTTCAGCGGGATTCTCAGAGCTTAGGACCTAAACTTAGGTAGTCTGTTTTGTATCTGAGCTGGAATCCTCACCACAAAGTTGCCAATAAGTGGTCATTCAGACTTTGCTTGAAGACCTTTACTAATTGGAAAATTAGTTCCCAAGGCCACTTATTCCTTTTTCAAACCTATTTGGCATCATTCTACTGTCATAGTCCAAGGAATGGCAGTGTTTTACTTTAGGAAGACAATGGGCCTCATGAAAGCCTTTGCTTCTCTCTGGTACTCCTCATCCTTCCTTAACAACATTTTATACTGTCAGCTTCTTTCTTCTCCTGGCTATTTTCTCTTCCCTTGGCTTCATCGATTCCTGTTCAGCCATTCCTTCTCTGTCTCCTTTATTGGCTCCTCATCTTCCTGAAACTTTAAGGCTGGTGGTGTTCTTGAAGGGTCTGTTCTTGGACCTCTTCTTCTGTGCTCTCTACCTTGGTAACCTCATTGACTCTCCTGGTTTCAATGACCAGCTCTTTGTGGATGACTTCTAAATTTGAACTTCATACCTCCATACATAAAATACGAACTTCATACCTTCATCTCCAATTACTTATGATGTCTCCTCTATCATTACAAATTCAGCATGTCTAAATCCAGGGACATCATCTTTCCCCTAGGCATGCTCCTCTTAACTTCTGTCAGTGGACCCAGCATCCCGTCTTTGAAACTTTGGCATCGTGTTTCACTCCTCTGTCTTCATGACCTTTCCTCTCCAACCACTTACCTTACCCTGTCCCTGCCTCTAACAGATCCCACAATTATAGCACTCCCGTATCTTCATATAGCATTTTGTTTTGCTGCGTCTCTGAGGCATGTAATACGTGATGTTGTACTCTGAAGTTATTTGTGTTTGTATGTTGTCCAACACTGGTCTCTTAGGTCCCTGAGAGCAGGAAGATAACTGATTCAACCCTGGTATCTTCCCCAGTACCTAGCACAGTGCTTTGCGCGTATCAGCCAATTAATAAATGTTTCCTGAATTTACCACCACATTTGCTTAATCAGCTAGTTAAAAAGCAAGCACAGTTTCATGTAGTGTAATAAAATTTTGAGTTTCAAACGTGTATGTGCTAGGAAATTACAGAGTTTAGTCTTGAATTCTGCTTGGTTTGCCTTAACGACCTGGTCAGGCTTTTTACAAGGTATCACTGCCTCTTTCATTCATTGTCACTTTGTGCAGGACATGCTACTAAATTTAATTGAGGAGGTGGAATTTGAGCTGGGGAGGGGGATGGGGGAGTGGGCCATGCAGGAGAACCAGATCTGTACTTTAAACACTATAGCTAATTCCTGACTAATGCAGCTCTGCACCTGCCCTCTCACTGATAGTTTTTGAGACTTGCCTGGGGTTACAAGGTGATATACTTTACCCTAGGTCACTCAGTCATTTCTGTGTTAGAGGCAGGGTTTGCTCCCAGGTCTTCTTAATTCTGGGGCTAATTATCAGGAGAGCATTTTAAGCATAGAGAATATTATAAGCAAAGGTATGGAAGAAGTAATGCTTCCTTGGTAACCCTTTTAATGGACTCTTCCTGATCTCTTTCTCCTTCATTGGAGTCTTGCTGATCTCATTTCTCTCATTTATCTGGTCTTTTCTCAGGCCCTTCACCCAGACTGTTCTAGTCTCCTTCCCTTAAAATCCCAGCCTTAACAGTCACCCCACATTTGGGTCTAATTCTTAGGGATATTCCTGAACATCCTTCTCTGAGTGTTGCCCATCTTTATTCTACATCCATACCTCCTTGCTATTTTGTTTAATTCAAAAAACATACTGGAAGACCAGTGAATTGGAAGAGTTAAGGATTGGGGGGGCAGGGAAGAGAAAGCTCTTTGTCTCCTTAACTTTTCCGTTTCTCTTAGTCTTCCTGTCAGCCTATTGCCTCTGATATTAGCATTTCTGAGATCCCATTTTACATTTGATAATTATTTTTGTCTACTCAGAAGCAGAAGGCCAACATACAGAATAAATAGTAAATTGGAGATGCAAACATTTCTGTATTCAGAGTTATCTAACTGGAAGTATAGATCCCTAAAATGTTAAACAAAGTCACTGCCCCTCTGTCCTGTCATTGAAGTTACCTCCTTTCTTCTCCACCCCATCCAAATCTCTTTACATTCCTAATATTATTATTGCCACTTTCTCTTCTCATTACTATTCCCTGAATTATTATCCCTTATTCTATCAATTCAGGGTAACCACCTCCAGTCTCCTGTCCTTTATCCTTGTCCCCGATTAGAAACGATCTTTTTGCCTTTGGGATGTTCATTTTTAGAGTTGGTGCTGAACATGTTCATCAAAGCCTTTGATTTTTGTTCTTGGGGGAAAGAAGAGAATAATTTTGACTTTATTCCTGTTCTAGCTAGGGCCTTTGCCCTGTCCTATCCAATGTAACATATGCTATTTTCTGAGTTCGATGATGATGACAAGCTTTTGTCCCATCCTCTTGTCCCCTTTTCCTGATCACACTGGATATGTATCTCTTTTCTTGCTAGGCTCTTTTCCTGCTTCCCTTCCCGAGATCAGCTTTTGTCTAGGCCCTTGAGAAATGTCAGTAGGTAATCAGCTTGGCATGTAGAACCTGTTGCATCCGTGGCTACCAAGACTAACCAACAAGATAACTCAGGAAGTTACTGCTAGAGTTGGCCTCTCAGCCCAGGTTCCCATACCCCCAACCTCCAGTAGGTATTTGGCTTCCCGTACCACAACAGGTTGAAGGAGATAGACTTGACTTCTTCCTTAGTCTCTTCCTTGAGCTTTCTGTTAACTAACCCTTCCTCCTGTAGGATTTGTTCTGTTCCTCGACTGTAGGCCCATTCTGGTCTTCCCTGTTTGAGTCTTAGTTTCAGTACTCTTTCATCCCTTATTTGGAGATGGTCCTAAGGGGAATTTGACTCTTAGGGCCCCCATTTGTCTCCTTTCCTGGGTGTGTTCTGTGCATTATACTTGGCTCTGGAGAGAGAGAAGATATTTCAGAAGGTAAATGAAAATGAGTTTTGGAGATATTAGAGGGGAAAATGTCTTGGTCTAACAAGTATAGATAGAGTCCAGGAAAATCAGAAAATGTCTGACTGATCACCAAAGCACATCTGGAAGAGCAAGACTAGGGGATAAAGAATAAGCACAGGTCTATGAGCCTTAGCTCCTCAATAAGTATACTTCCCTCTGTTCACTCTAGTACAGTCTCTGAGATGGGAAAATGGATCTTGTAGCTAAGAACTTGCTGGGGCACAAGTTGATTTCAGCATTGCCTGAGTATTAGGAGTGGGAGCATTCTATATCAAAGATGCCTTTTGTCCACAACTCTACACAATTTCAGCAAGTTTTGTAAGCATTTATAAGAGAAGGGGGGGACTGTATGTATGTGTGTATTTGAGGTGTGCATCACCAACTCTGCAACAGTTATTTAGGTTTACTTGCTTTGAGCTCAGGGAACCTCCTTGTATAGATCTCTGTCCCAAGAGATAGTCGCTTTTCAACTGTCATCTCTAGTTTCTCCATTCCTTTCTCTTTATCTTTACCACTTCTGGGTTCTGCCCTAATAGATCTCCCCTTGCTTGAAGATTCTTAACTTGTAAATCACTGTTTCCTCTTTTCCTTCAACCCTCTTCCTTGCTGCTGTCCATATCCTCCCCTTGCCTCCCAGACCCTGTGGGGGCTCCTGGACTCTGTGCTGGTAGCCCTTGGCCCACCCCACCAATACCTGGAGGCCTTAGTACATTGTCCAGAGGAGTTGAGTGGAGAGGCCCAGGCCTAAGACTTCCTCTCCTTCAGCTCCTGTTGTATCTACAGAACTCCCCTTGCTAGAGGGTGGCCGAGGTGAGAAGTTTGGGGTGGGGGGTAAAGGGAGAGTCCATGTGGGTATAGAGAGGAAGGTCTGTGTCCAGGGGAGCCGTTATTGGGATAGTAGATGACAACATTAAGTATAGGATGGTTCACAAGTGTCTGGAGAGGGAGCTGCATGACCTGGGGAGAATGTGGTTACTAGACTTACACGTATAGGTCACATGTTATCAGGATGCAAATTCTTCCTCACACCCATCCTGCTCATGCACTGAACATGCCCCATTTCCCATCCAAGGCTCACATCTACACATGCATATACATGAACCTTGCTTCCCTTCCAGTACCTTTCCCTGCCATGTGTAACCTCTGCCTGTAATTCTGCTTCCAGCTGACACTAACAATCCTGCGGCAGACAGGTGGCCTGGGGATCAGCATCGCAGGGGGGAAGGGCTCCACACCATACAAGGGAGACGACGAGGTAAGGGAGGCCTGGGCCTTCTATCTATGACCCATCTTGGGCTGGCAAGCAGGACCCCAAAGGCCTCCTCCCTTGACCACCCCCTTGCCTCTCTCATCCTTCTATTCTCTCTGCCCCGTACTCTTCCTGCTAAGCCCTTTATTCTCTTCTTTCACCCTTACCCTCCCCCCCACCCTATAACATTTTGCCATCACTTAATAATTTAGATTTTCATCTCTAGAACTTGAGGCTGGTTTTTTTTTTAAAGATACTTTTCTTGTGGTTGAGTTAAGCTGCCATCATTTGGAAATATGTACCTTAGTTGTGGTATTCATTGCATAATATATGCTTTGCTGAAATTCCACTTGTAACCACAAAATCTTCATACCACTTAGAGCCACAAAGTCTCCTCTTTCTCCAAAATGTTACATTTTATTAAAGTACCTAAAACATATTGAATGGGTACTGTGTTTTAGGACAACTTCTAAAGAAATGCATATGATATACAGTGTGGTACCTTCAAGTTTTACTTTATAAACTCACCTTGAATCTTGACTTGGCCCATCCTAGATGTTGGCCTTATTTTCTTTATCTTCCCCTGGAGTCCTGACCATTCTCAGAGCAAAGAGAAAGCCTTATTTTTGCTGTCTGATACTCAGAATCTACTAAAATATTCTGAGCAACTGCCCTTATGATTCCCAGGAGAATGTTCTTCCTTATACCCTCTCTTATGGTGAAAGAAAATCTCTAAGCAAAGCTGTGGTAGCATCCCTGCCAATAGGAACAAAGTTCAGTGATTAGGTCCCTTATTCTAGAAAGATTTTTAGTTGCTTGGTTCTTCAGTTACTGCTTAATTAATAACTTATCTCCAAGCGATGGTTTTCTGTCCTTTTGCAGAGTTTGCTTCTAGCAATAGTTTTAGTTCACAACTATTCACACATTACTTCGCAGAAAAATTTTAAGGAAAGCCTTAAGAGTTCCTTACACAAACCAGAATTTTTAACATGTTTTCAAGGAGGCAAGAGGCTTAAACTGGTTTCATGACATTTCCAATGCCACCTATCCTTCTACCTCTTTGGCTGCTCAAATAAAACTAATAGAAGGGCCTAAACAGATCAGATGGTATGGTATGTGGCAGTGGCATAGGTTAACCAAAACCTTTCCCTCTCATACTTACATATAAACTGAAGTGTGACTTTCTCTCTTTCACTCCTAGAAGACGACCCCATTCCCCAAACCTTTTTTCTCTTTTCTTCAGGGCATATTCATCTCTCGAGTGTCAGAGGAAGGTCCTGCAGCCCGGGCTGGGGTTCGTGTAGGGGACAAACTGCTAGAGGTGAGGAATGGATATATGAAGGGTGAGACTGTGAGTGAGTATACATGTCTATCCATAGGCATATTACTGGGTGCATGCCTGTATGTTCATATATATAAGTTCTGTGTCTCTCTTCATATGTCTGTGGTTATATCTCCCTTTGTATCTTTATCCATCCATCAAGTCTTGCCTGAGCATCTTTGTTATGCTTTGGTTTTGCCGAAAATGAAAACGTGTAATACATAGTTCCTCCTCTTGGGGAGCTCCAGATTTGGTTGGGGAGTTACAACTAAGGCATTACAACAGTTTGAGAACCCATTGTTGATCTAAGTACTAACTACAAATGTTCTAAGAGTCTGAGGAGGGATCAGGTCTCTTGGGCTAGAGAAGCGAGGGAAGAATTCATAGAAGAGGTATGAACTCATCCTTTAAAATCTGACTGTCCTATGGAATATGACAGCTGACGTTTACGTATAAAAAAGTACTTTATATGTCATACGTCATTTAATCATTGCCTTTTGAGATAGGTGCTATTTTTATTCCCAGTTTACAAGTGAGGAACTTGGGCTCAAAAGTCATGTCACATAGTAGATGCAATGATACAGTTGGAGTCAGAAAAATGTGAGTTCTAATCCTTGTTCTCTTAGGAGCTGTATCTGTGGGCAAACTTAGTAGATTATAAACTCACTAGGTATCACAAGTGTAATATGGAAGCCAAAAAATGAATATATTGAGAGGCATTGCTCTAGTACTTAAGCAGGTGATATTATCACTGTCCTTCGTGCTGATTAGACCACATCTCGGGTACTGTGTTCAGTTCAGAGGGCCATGTTTTAGGAAGCATGTTTATAAGTTGGAGGGGTGACCAGGATGGTGGAAAGCCATGTGATCAGGCCATATTAATAGTGGAAAGGGCATATTAATAGGGAAGAATGGAAGATGTCTAGCATGGAAAAGAGAAGACTTAGGTACATTATAGCTGCTTTTAGATATCTAAAAGACTGTCATGTGGAAGAGAATTGTCTTGTTCTGCTTGGTCCTAGAGTGGAGAACAAGAAACAAGAAAAAGTTGCAGAGGCAGATTCAATTCTGTTGGGAAAATTTTCCAACAATTTGAGCTGTGGAAAAGTGTAATGAGCTGGTTTGGGAATTAACAGGTTTCCCCTCACCTTTGCTTTACAAGCAAAACTGGATGACCACTTATTGGGCCTGTCAAGTATGTTGTAGTTTTTGTTTGTTTAAGTACAAGTTGGACTAACAGAGTAGCTTCTAAGATCCCTTCCAACTTGAGATTCTTTCATTCAGTTTGTATAGGCAATAGGAATTGGGATTCTAGAGCAGAGGAGTATTATGATGAAATTGAACTTTAAATAAGATTACTATTCTTGTGATCTGCAAGATGAATTGGAGGAGTAGAGACTAGTTAAAAACTACTGTAGTTATTGAGGAATATGGTGGTATGGTGCTTGTCTACATTCTGGAAGTGGGAAGTGGTTGATGCAAGAGGCATTCTGAATGGAAAAAATGATAGGATTAAAAGAGAAGTTTCTTGTAGGAGAATAAAGCCAAAGATAACTTCATGGTTTCAGAAAAAATGGTAGTCCTACTGAAAGAAATGGGGCAGTTTCCCATTTCTGTCTCTCTGATTGCTTCTCTCTCTCCTTTGCTGCTTCTTCATCCTTGTCCCAACTTTTTAATTTCGGTAACACCCTAATCCATAAATCCCTTCTGCAGACTTGACAAATGGTCATCCATTGCCTGTAAAGCTTTAGTGAGAGGGAACCTGGTAATTCCCAGGACAGCCCATTAAATTACACTTTTCAATAGCTCAAATTGTCAGAAAATTTTTGTAGCAGTTGAAATCTGCCCATTCAACTTGTACCTCTTGTTGCTGTTATCCACTCTGGAGCTCTCTAGTCTCTCAAGACCCTGCCCTAGGTCCTCCCCTCAGCAGCCTTGTCTGTTCTCATGGCTCCATTTGTCACAAGCTCCACAGATTTCTCCCAGATATGTCTCTAGCCCTGATCTTTTACCCAGGCTTCAGAATCAAGTCTCCAAATTCTTAGGGAGGGGCCATCAAATCAGCCAGCAAACTTCTATGTCTCTACTGTGTATGAGACACTGTAAATAAAGAGATGAAAACCCAGCAGTCCTTGTCTAGAAGGAGCTTATATTCCAAGGAGAGACAGTATGTGCAGATGGGAGAAAATAAAAAGTTTAAGGTAATTTTGGAGGGCTGAGGGGATCAGGAACAATCTCATGTAGCTACTGGTGTTTGAACTCAGTTTGGAGGGTAACTTAGAATGCTTAGAGAGTGGCATGAGGAAGCATTACTAATATGGAAATACATTTTACGTGATTGCATACATACAGCCTATATCAAATTGCTTATGAAAATGCCTTAGGGAAAGTGGAAGTAAGGGAATAAGGAAGAAAATTTGGAACTCAAATTTTTAAAAAATCAGTATTAAAATTTATATTTACATGTTGAACAATTTTAAAAAAATTTAAATAAAATAAGTGACGTAAGGAGAGAATGCATAGGGGACAGTCTTTGAAAGTGCTCAAAGGAAAAAAAAAATGAATGCCAGTTTCATTGGACCATAGAATGTTTGAAAGGAAGCAATGTTTTCACCAATCCAAAATCAAGTTTGTTACTTTCTTCCTGTCTTTCATTTCTCATAGGCTTCCATTTAGCAACAACATTATAAGTACCTGCCATGTGCCAGACACTGCCCAGTACTGAGGATAAAAAAAGATAGACCTTGAAACAGTCCCTCCTGCCCCCTCCCAATCCCCCAATCAGTGATATCCTAATGGGGACGTCTGACTTGTACATAAACGAACATGAAACAGTATCAAATGTGGTAAGGGAAGAAGAGATCTGGACCAAGAAAGCATGAGTATGAAAGATCCTTTATTAGGACGGGATCGAGGGAGGTTTAATGCACAAGTGCCAGCTGGCCCAGCTGAAGGGCCCCTCCGGGAGGGAGAGGTGGGTCAGCTTGGGCCAGACAAGTCAAGCCACCACCGCCACCTTGACTCCCCTCACCCCTCATACCATAATGGAGACAGCCCTGGAGCCTGAGGAAGAACAGTGCTTCCAGCCCTGTGTCCACAGTCACCATCCAGGGAAATAACACCTCTGGAGATGCAGACGGGCAGCTGCCCCTGCAGGGGCTATAGCCACAGCTACTGAAGACCTGAAAAGAAAGTTCTTGCCACCAAAGCCTTGGTGCTGTCAAGTGGTTCAGCATCAGAAACTGATAGGAATTTATCAGGGGGAATGATATTAAATGAGAGGCTGCACCCCAGGGACCATCAGACCTTTCCATCTGACTTGTAGCTGAAATCTGCCTTGTGTGTTACTGTGAGCTCCTTGAGAGCAGGGACTGTCTTTTCTATTTAAGTGCCTACTATATTCTAGTCATTGTACTAAACATTTTGCAAATATCTCAGTCGATGCTCAAAACAACCCTAGGTTGTCATTATTATTGCTCTTATACACACTTTATAGTTGAGGAAACCAACGCAGACAGTTAAGTGACTTGTCCAGGGTAACGCAACTGGTAAATGTTTAAAGCTGGATTTGAACTTAGATCTTCCTAATTCCAGACCCACACTCTATTCAGGGATGAGGAACCTGCAGCCTTGAGGCCGCATGTGGCTCTCTGGGTCTTCAAGTGCAGCCCTTTGACTGAATCCAAACTTCACAGAACAAATTCTCTTAATAAATAGATTTGTTCTGTAAAACTTGGGACTCACTCAAAAGGCCACACCCAAGTACCTAGAAGGCCACATGTGGCCTCGAGGTTGAAGATTCCCCACCCCTGCAGTCTATCCATTGTGCCACCTAGCTGTCTATTAAGGAAAGTGCCACTTAGTAGGCATATAATGAATGGCCTTTGAATTTGTTGTAGTGGCACCAGAGGTGGGCCTTGAAGGAAGGAGAGAGTTTTGACTAGCAAGGTTGAAGTGGAGATTTTTTTTTTAAAGCAAGCAGAAAGACCTCTGCAGAGATGGGAGAAGGAAAGCTGAGATGAGAACAAAGTGTCCAATTTATTAGGAAATGAGGCTATGTGAGGGAGACTGAAGTGGGAAAGGAAGCTGCAGGAGATGAGTGCTTGCCTAGTGAGTTTTGTATTTTATCCTAAATGGGATCAAGAGGCACTAAAAGTTTTTGATCAGCAGAGAAGTCATGTGCCCAGAGGGGTGGCCGTCAGAGACAACGATGGATGCAAGAAATTGAGGCAATAAAACTATAGGAGTTTTAAACTGAGTTTTGGGGAGGCAAAGAAGAAAGATGCCTTAGGTTTTAAGACTTGATAACTGGCAGAATGATGGTACCATCAACAGAAATAAAGGAGTTGGGAAGAGGGGCAGGTTTTGGGGAAAAAGTGATGATTTCAGTTTGTACGTGTTGAATTTTGAGGTTCTAGTGGGATAGATAGGTAATCTCAGATGTTCAGAATTTAGCGTAGTGCCTGGCATGTAGTAGGAGCATAACAAATACTTGTCTTGATTTGACCAGGAGCCCCAGGGAGAGAGAGATTGATTTTACTCCCCACATATAGTTATTTATTGAGTCCTATTGATTCTATCCTTGAAATATCTCAGAAATATCTTGTCTTTCTTCCTTCTTCTCCCCCCACCCCGCCACCATAATACCTCTCCTTGGGTTTACATGGATGTTTGATTCATACCTTTCTTATGCATTTCTACATGTATCATTTTATATTAGTTATTTGTGCACAGGTCTTGTGGACCATGAACACCAAAAGGGCACAGCAACTGTCTTTTTTTTTTTTATCACCCTGGCACATACCTCTTTGTAGTCTTTGGGTGATTAATAAATGTTTGTTCAAGTTGACAGTTGCTATTGGGGCCTGTGGGAACAATCATGAGCTCAGTTTTGGACACTGAGTTTGAGCTCCTGGTGGAACATTAAAGTGGAGATGTCCTATAGACAGTGAGAAATGCCTGTAGTGTGGAGCTCAGAAATGAGGTCAGGGCTGGAGATAAACATCTCAAAGTCATGTTCCTGCAGGTGACAAAGGCCAAAGGTGGTCTCTAGAGAGAAAAGCAGAGGGCTGAGGGCGTTTCTGAAGCTCTCTCTCTATATATATTTGAGCAAGGTGGAAAATAAGGAGAAAGAAGAGGAATTGTCAGTGCAGAGAAAGTTAATTAGAAGAACCAAGGCAAAACTATTGTAGAGGCTAAGGTCAAGCAGAGATCAAGGATAAAGACTAAAGTCATTGAGTTTCGCCATTAATAGGTCATTGATTCGTTTTTCAACCACTTAACCTATTTTTTTTTTTAAATCTAGTAAAAGTTTTGGTTGCTCTAGTGGATTTTCTCTTCAAATGGTTATGTATTGATCTTTCATGAAAGGATATTTTAGTTTTAAAAATTTAAGACTTTTAAATTTAATTGAGAATTTCAAACAATTATAATCATTAATTTCTTAAAAAGTTATAGTTTGGAAGAAACTGGTTTATTATATTATACTCAAGAAAATGAATGATGTTGAGAAATACAAAAAATATTAAGGTTCCTACAGACAGAATAATGACTAGGAATAAAATCAAAGTTGGTAATGGATAGCTGCAGCATATTGTTCTAGCAGGTTTTTCTTCTTACCTTTATTATTACTTATGGATTATATAACAGTTGTATTGCATCCTATGACATCCTGAATCTAGCATGAACACGGTGTCCTATACTGACTAATCCAGGTTTGGGGAACCTGTGGCCTCGAGGCTACAAGTGGCCCTTGAGGTCCTCAAGTATAGCTTTTTGACTGAGTCCAAGTTTTATTTAAAAAAATCCTTTTATTAAGGGGATTTGTTCTGTGAAGTTTGGATTCAGTCAAAAGGCTGTACGTGAGGACTTAGGGGGCCATATGTGGCCTCAAGGTCTGCAGGTTCCCCATCCCTGCCACTACTCCTTTTTCCTGTTTAACTGCCATATAGAAATAGTTTTGCCATATATCCCTAATTTCCTTCAAGGCCCAGCTCAACTTCCTTATTAGTCTTGATCTCCCTGTTATTGGGGGAAAGTCTTTTTTTTCTTTTTTGCGTGTGGCAAGAAAACCCCCTCTATTATATTTGAGAATACAAGTCAGTAAAAGGTTTATTCTATACATTGTTACAAAAGCCTAGGGACAGAAAGGCATCAGTTGACACAGAGAAATGTATCTGTCCAGGGCCAGTGGGCTTCTGAATACTGGAGATTTTCTTGAAAGTATATGATATACACAATGCTAGGTTCACAGCTGGTCAACCATTGGCCTGGGAGGCAGTTTGTTGTGTGTCAAGGGAAGGGGAAAAAAGAGGTCTTTGGGCTACTTTGAAAGTATAATTTCAGTAGGATGTTAGGAGCAGAAGGCAAATGCAAAGACTAAAAAGTTTCAGTAGAGTGATGAAGGGAACGTATACATGTCTTTCTTTCTGCGGCTGTTCTTTGACTTCCCTTTTTGTGCTTCCTTGCACAGGTGAATGGTGTAACCCTACAAGGGGCTGAACATCACGAGGCAGTGGAGGCACTTCGGGGTGCAGGTGGGGCAGTCTTGATGAGAGTCTGGCGGGAACGGATGGTGGAGCCAGAGAATGCGATCACAGTCACTCCTTTGCGTCCTGAGGATGACTACAGTCCCAGGGAGAGGCGGGGGAGTGGCATTCGTCTGCCTGAGCCTTCCAGCCCCACTGGCCCTCCTCGACAACGACATACTACCTTCCTGGTCCGAAGTGAAAGAGGCCTTGGTTTCAGCATTGCTGGTGGCAAAGGCTCCACACCCTACCGAGCAGGAGATGGGGTGAGAAGATAAAATGCAAGGTTGTAGGAGATGAAATAGGAGATAAGGCTGGGATGAGAGTGAGAGGCAAAGGTTATAGTTAAGGGTGTGGTCGGTAGATAATTGTGAGAAGAGGAAGAGGCCAAGAACAAGATAGTCACTTCTCCTATATTCCCCTGGAACCTGAGTCCTGAGTCAGGAGCTGGGAATATCCCTAGTGACATTGGATCCCCCCCTCCCCACCCACTCACAGGGTATTTTGGGACAGTGATTCAGAGAAGATTTTCTCAAAGCTCTTAGTCAGGTTAGTCCTCTGGGAAGGCAGGGAGGAAAAGGAGGGGCTGGAATGAATCTTGAGTAAGTAAAGGTAAGAGAAAGATGGCCTTTGAGGTTCCTTATGATTATGCAGTTGTGTGAAAGGGGGGTGTGAGGGATATAGAGCAGGAGCTAACTGTTCTATCCTTTGCCCAGGGAATCTTCATCTCAAGGATTGCTGAAGGTGGGGCTGCCCACCGTGCAGGCACATTGCAGGTTGGGGACCGAGTAATTTCAGTGAGTGGCCAGCTCCCAGGGATCTCTTCTTTCCTTAAAACTTGCACATGGGCTCTTATAATAATCTCTCTATCTCTCTCTGCTTTGGGATTGCAAGATTATGGGGTAGGGGTGTGGCTGCGTTGAAGGGCTGAACCAGCCCAGTTGGGAGGGGAGGTCTGTTGGAGCCTCTGTGGCTGACTAGGGTGGTAAGAGCTGGGACTGTCTCTTCAGCGCTGCTTCTGTCTGTTCTGGCCCTTGTACAGGGATGGGGGGTCAGGGATAGCTGTCTGGCTTCTCTGGTCCCTGATCTCTCTTTCTGGGGGCAATTCTTCCAGATCAATGGGGTAGACATGACAGAGGCCAGGCATGACCAGGCAGTCGCACTGCTTACTGCTGCCTCCCCCACCATCACGCTGCTGCTGGAACGAGAGGCTGATGGCCCTCTCACCCCTGCCCCACCACTCAGCTCCCCTCTACCCCCCAGCCCTGTCACACCCATGGCAGTTGGGGAGCCGGGGCCCCCTCCTAGCCTCATGGCCACCACTCTAGAAGGACCATATCCTGTGGAGGTGAGGAGCCCCCAACCCTCCCCCTTCTTTGTTCGCCAGTTCCCACCTGCCTTCATTTCTCCCCACACACATCTTGTTTTCCTCCCACTTCCCCCTTCTTGATGTTTCCCCTTCACCTGTGCCTCTAAGGAGGTCCATTATTCCTTCCTCTCTATCCTATGAAAATTTTTTTTAAACCTCCTAGGATTATCCCTGTTATATACCCCTTAGACCAGGATTTTGTCTCTTGTAGGCCTGGGGAAGGTATGTTTGTCCTTACATCCCCACCTATGTCAAAGATGTCACCACACATCTCTTGCTGTGTTTAATAATCCACAGTGATATAGAGATTTATTTAAAGTTTTTGAATCTCTGTTTTCAACTAGTACCAGTACTCAGTATAACTAGTTCCATAAATTTACTCTCTAGTGTGTGATGTAGGTCTTCCTGTTATTTGACCCAAAATTTGCCTCCCATCATGCACAGAGAGGCATGGTTCTAATGTCTGGAATTTGACGAATGAGCTTCTTCTCCCTGCCTTTCAGATTTTTATGGACTTGGATTCACTCTTAGCTTTGGTCTTTCAAAAGGGCTGAGATTCTTCAGTCTTTCTCCATGTGTTCTTGTCATACCCAGCATCTTTCTGTCCCACCCACCACTTCCCTCTGTTATGCCTAAATCACTGTAGCAATCCTTGAGACTGTGTCAGGTGGCTCTATTGTATTTTCCTTGAGGTTTAGAAGTTAGACCTGCACACTGAATCTCCAGCATATGAAGGGTAGAGGATATGTCTGTTTCCTTTCTCTTCCTTGTAGTGCCCAGCATTTTCGATCCAACAGTCCATTGGGCAGAGAATAGTCTTGGGAAAACAATCCCAGATGGAGGACTGGGAGACATAGTCTTGAAACTGCTACTAACTAGCTCTGAAGCCTTGAGCAAGTCACTCATTTCAGGTTCCTCATCTCTACAGTGAGCAGAATGAACTAGATGATTTCTGTGAACCTTTCCACCTCTAATGCCAGAAGTTTCCAGTGGCTCCCAAGGTCCCTCTTATCACAAAGAGTAGAGTCTTTTCCTCCTATAAGTAGTTTGGATGATATCCCCAGATACTTTACCCTACACTGGACTAAATTGAGGTTTCCTTGCCACTTTTATGCTCCTTTACCTAACTTCAAAAGTTTTTATTGATGTTTATCTCCACTGGGGTTAACATTTCACTTAGAAGAACTTATTTGTCATCTACAACCTTGGAAATTTCATTGTGCAGTCTCTCTGCCAGGTTATTTATAAAAAATAAGTCTTGCCTGTTCTTCTCTCTCCAGAGGAAACTCAAACTCAGTAATCTGTATCAAGTATTTTGTTTTTATAAAAGTGCTACAAAGATGTGAGCCCTACCTATCTTTTGTATTATTTTCTCAAAGACAATTCCCTATCTGTGACCCAGTAGCCACAAACTTCCATAACTACCTTATCACACCTTCTTCATTGCCCCTTCAATATCTCCAGGAAATCTGCTTGGTGAAGGCTGGTGGGCCTCTGGGGCTGAGTATTGTTGGAGGCTCTGACCATTCCAGCCACCCATTTGGGATCCAGGAGCCTGGTGTGTTCATCTCTAAGGTAGTGGGACTGGGGGGGACTGGAGCAAATTATGTCTATGGGAGGTGGGGTTGTGTCTCAGCCCCCTTCCCTGTCAGGAACACCCCACCCTCATTGTCAATGAGGGGATAGAGTTTGCAAATGGTAGACATATGTGCTATGACTAGGATTGTATATTGGCTGGATTGAGGGATGTCTGTGGAATTGCTGAGGAAACAACGTCTAGAAACTGAGGCTAGAGTAAAGAAGGTCCAAAAAAAGCCAGCACATGCCATTTGATACTCTATTCAGCTAGGCCTGTGCAAGTATCTTTCCCCTTCCTAGTTTTCTGTCGTCCAGTTCTATCTGCCTGTCCTACGCTGTTGGACTTCCTGTACTGTCCTGTACCTCTACTATTATGTTTCTGCCAGGTGCTTCCTCGGGGATTAGCTGCTCGAAGTGGGCTGCGTGTAGGTGACCGAATTCTGGCAGTTAATGGGCAAGATGTTCGAGGGGCTACACACCAGGAAGCTGTGAATGCCCTACTCAGCCCTACCCCTGAGTTGTGTCTGCTGGTGCGGAGGGATCCTCCCCCACCAGGCATGAAGGTATTTATCTCTAACCAAGCTGTAATGGACGAAGGGCAGAGGGCTGAGTTTGAGGGTAAAAGGGCGATTTTGTTGGGACTGGAGAAATGTGATAGTATAGGAGCTACCTTCAGATGGTGATGGATAGCTTCTTTGGCCTATTTTTTATTTTTTACCCCTACTGCCTTTAGGAGATCTGCATTGAAAAGGCCCCTGGGGAGAAGCTGGGGATCAGCATACGAGGTGGAGCCAAAGGTCATGCTGGGAACCCATTTGATCCCACTGATGAAGGTGTCTTCATCTCCAAGGTGAGAACTCCTGGAGCATAGAGGAATCTTCCACCAAAACAAACATCTCCAAGATCCTGGGAGTTTTTCTCACCCTGCTCTTTGCCACCAAACCCTGGCAGAAGGTTTCCCTTCCCCTTTCAACCAAATCTACTCTCAGAGTCCCCTTTTACTCCCAGGATCTGCTTCTTACATTGATATGTTTTCTGCCCTGTGCTCCCTAATGTCAGAGCCTGACACTCTCCTCCAGTGCCATGTGCTGTAACATTTTTCCACTGACACCCACACTTGGCAGTCTGCTGAGTTTTCCCTTCAGCTTCCTGATATCTCTAACTTCCATTCTTATTCTTTCAATTTCCTTTTGTCTCCTAGGTGAGCCCAGCAGGTGCTGCTGGGAGAGATGGCCGCCTTCGAGTGGGGATGCGGCTGCTCGAGGTCAATCAGCAGAGCCTGTTGGGCCTGACACACACTGAAGCAGTGCAGCTACTTCGTGGTGTTGGAGACACCCTCACAGTGCTCATCTGTGATGGCTTTGACCCTGTCGCTGCTGCCGCCCTTGAGGTCAGTCACCCAGCCAATGACATGGGAGAGAGGGTTTTTATTAAGCTGTGTGCTAAGCTATGTTATATGCTATGAGTATAAATGCAAAAGTCCCTGCCTGCAGGAAGTTTAAGTTTTAATGGGAGAGAAAACCCCTGGAGGGGCTAAGGGGGGTTGGTTAAAAGAGTAAAGTGGCAAAAGGTGTCAGGGCAAAGAGGAGATACTTTGGTCTTAGGGAGGACTTGACCAAGTAGCATGGCGAGGTCATTTAGCCTCTTTGAGGAGCCTCCATCTTTTATCTGTAAAACAGGGGAAAGAATATGACTAGCAGATACTTAGTGACCTGAGCCTCCAAACAGTCCTCGAAATCCTCAAGATCAATAGCCACCAACTTGCTCACAAGATAGGCACGGGTCCAGTGTCCCTCCTTCAACATACACTGTGTTCCACACTGTTAATTGATAACCCAGGTGCCTGCCCACCCACTGGTTCAGATTCCAATTTACTTGTACAAGTGTTAGGTTTCCATTGATCAGTAATATTAGAATAGGCCAGTTTGGCTGAAATAAAAAGTAATTTCTAGAAAGGCAGACTGGAACCAGATTGTGAAAGACTTAGTAACTATGGATATGTGGAGTGACAGAAAAGGAAGAGTTTGGGATTGATTCTTGGTTTGCTGTTGGCTAGGCTCAGCTCCCTTGGGCTGTCCCTCAGCCTAAGAAGGCATTTCAGTAGCTCCGGGAGGTTCTTTTCCTGCTGTTGAGGTCATTCCTATCACCAAATTAAAATGGAACACTTACTAAGCATCTGCTATGTACAAGACACTGCCAGACAGTCTAGACTCCAGAGCCCTTACCTCAGAGAGCCTCTTTCCTTGTGTACACATACAGAAGAAGTAGCTTAACACACTCATGAGCTGCATGTAAGTGGGGTGAAAGACAGGCCTTGGACAAGCACCTGGCCCTAAGGCTCAGACTCAGCTGTGCCACGGTGTGCTTTGTATAACCTGAAGCTAGATGGGTCTCAGTTTCTTCCTCTGTAAAATCAAGGGGTTGAACTTCCTAACCTTGGTTGTGTCGGGACCCCTTGTACAGTTTTGGGAGGCCTATGGGCCCCTGTTCAGAATTAGGTTTTTAAATGTACAAAGTGGGCATGGAGTCAGGAGAGACCTACATTTGAATTCTGGGCACTGCTTGTCTACTTCATGACTCTAGGCAAGTCACCAAACCTTTGATCTGCAAAGTAATAATACTTTGAATAATATTTGGATTACCTACCTACCTCAGAGAGCAGTCTTGAGAAAAGTGTTTTGTTAATCTAGTAGTGCTATAGCAGTGAGTTTTTGTTTTTATTTTTTATTAGAGTTGAACATTTTAAGGTATCAGAATTAACCTGGCACACAAGGCAATCCGCCTCAGAGTTTACACACTTGCAGTAATACATCTATACAATAGTACCGACCTTGACTTGAGGTCAGTCATAAATCAGATTCTCTTCCTGGAGCTGGGTGCTCACATACCCCTCCTTTACTTTTTACTTTCCCTTCCCCCAGATGTCCCCAGGTGTCATTGCCAACCCCTTTGCTGCTGGTATTGGGCGCAAAAACAGCCTGGAGAGTATCTCATCCATTGACCGAGATGTGAGCCCCGAAGACCTAGACAAGGTCAGTATACCCTATAGTCAGGCTCCCCAGGTTCCCTTGAGTGGCCCACTTTCTTCCACTGACTGACATGAGCAAGGAGATTTGCTGATGAGTTGGTGAGTTTAGTCATCCATGTGGCTGCTCTCAGGAGACTGATGCTCAAAAAAGAAAATTGGAATCAATGATGAGCACAGTGGATTCAGGTAAAATCCTCAAGGCTATTTGGGAAGGAAACTTTTCCACTCTCCTCCCTACCTTTCTTACTGCCCTTTCCCTCAGCCTCCTAATGTATTGGCCTAAATGGTCAGTGCTGGTTTGGGGCATGCTGAGCCACCTAATTGCAAGCTCAGTTCCCCTTCCTTGACCTCTAGTTTGTGTCTGTCTATTTGTCTCTCTCTCTCCCCCTCCTTCCCCCCCACTCTTCTCTCTCCCTTTCCCCCTCCCTCTTCCTACCACCCCTCTCATACACTCCTACACACCCACACACCCATACCACACACACATATACACACACAAAATATGCAGAAGGCAAGGAATAGCTATTGTAGGCTCTGCCCTTTCCCCTGGCCTCCAGGCTTCCTCCCCTGCACTCACACCCTTGCTGCTTAAATCCTATGGCCATGGATTGGTGCAGGGGCCTATAGGTAGGAAATAGGCAACAGGAAGTGGCCTTATAGGCCTTTGAGGAAAAAGAAACATACATATATACATACACACATATGTGTGTATCAGAACATACACACATTTGTGTGTGTGTGTGTGTTGGGGGTGGGAGAGAGAGCATGTGCTAAGAGTGAGAGATTCCCCAATCTTTTGGGCCGAGTCTGTGGGTCTATCCCATGATTCCTCTTACTTGTCTGTCCACTAACAGTCTTTCCATCCGAGATCTTGCTTTCTACTCTTTTCTCAGTAGATTTATTCACATGTCCTGTGTTCTAGAGACAATAGCTAGCCCTTGGTCAAAGATTAATGCCAACTCTCCCTAAGAATTCCTAGAAATTCTGATCCATTCCTGGGCCCCACCCTTCATATGTACATACACTCGTGCACATTGTTTATATACTTATTATACATGTTATAGATAGGTCTCTGAACTACAGAATTTCATAGTTGTAAAGGACTGTAGAAGATAAAGCATCCAACTCTTATCTGAAAGGAATTCCCTTGACAACATTACTGACAAAGGGTTATCCAGCTTCTATCTGATGACCTCCAGGAATGGAGGAACTAAGTAGCCTACAAGTTAGCCCTGATTCCATTTTTGAATAGCTCTAATTGTTAGGAAGTTCTTTCTTATATTGAGTTGAACTCTGCACCTTCTCCTTATTTCTCCTAATTCTTCTGAGAACAAGCAGTGCAGTTCTGCTCTCTTTGACATGATAGTCAACATGACAACAGTCATGCATACACACCCTCACCACCACTAGGTCTTCTCAGTTAAATTCAACAAGTGTTTGCTAAGAACTCTCTCCAAGTAAACTATTATACTAGGTCTGGGCATATTAATACAAGACTGAAATAGCTTTCTGCTTTCAAGGAGCTTTCCTTCTGGGGAAACACATGTACACAAGCGTCCCCTCTGCCATACTCTTTGGATTGCAAGCTTTCTAAGCTTCTTATCATTCTGGTCAGTGTTACATGTTCCTTCTCATATAGACACATGCACCTTCTCACAGGTACATTTTCTTTGGATTTTCTTGCAGACCCTTAGTCCAGAACCTCTGAGGCTGGATTATCGAACCCTGGCTGCTTTGCCCGGGAGCAGCAGTATCCAGAGGATCAATTCTAGGGTGAGTGATTGCTGTCTCTCCTCCTTTTCTAGTATTTTAGCACTTTAGCCCTTGTGTGGTTTCTTCCCTCTCTCTCTCTCCCTCTCTCTCTCTCCCCCTCCCCCTCCCTCCTTCTCCCCCTCTCCTTCTCTCTCTTCCTCTCTTTCCTTCTCCCTCTTCTCTTCTTCTTTCCATCTCCTCTTCCTCTTTCCCTTTCCCTCTCCCTCCCCCTTCCTCCATCTCTCCTGTTCCCCTCTCCCTAAATTCTACAATGAGCTGTATGGGGATGAATAGGAAGCATGATAGAGTAGGGGATGGATAATGTCAGCAAGTGCTGAGGGGCTGCAAAGGGTTTGGGAGAACCAATTAGGAAAGGCTTCTGGGTAGAGATGAGCTTGAGTTGGGGCCTTAAAAGATAAGTAGGATTTAGGATGGCTAGAAGTAGGAAGGATTTCCCTGAGCTGGAGGAATAAAATGAGCAAACGTGAGGTCAGGAATCCACAGGGCATGTTCAAGAGACAATGAGGAAACGCCACCTGAAGCTGAGTATAAGGCAGGGAGGAGAGACATCCAAAAACGTAGGTTGGGCCCAGATTGGTGGTGGCTTTAAATGCCAGGATGGGGAAGGATATGGATTTGATCTGTAATAGGCAATGGGGAGCCCAGTAAAACACTGGGCATATAGAAGGTATTAGTTGGTTGATTCTAGATTCTTTAACTAGATGTGGCCTGGTAAAAATAGTATTTTAAAATGGCTTGGGAAGGAGGAAGACTGGAGTTAGGGGGTAGGTTAGAAAGCTAGTGCCATGGCCTGAGTAAGAGGCACTGATAGGGGCACCCTGAGGGTACAGCAATAATAAATTCATAATAAGTACCTGTATGTAGAGCACTGGAACTGACAGTAGAGACATGCAAGTCCTTTCCCTGTTGGTCCTTTGAACTAGGTAGAGAGATGGATTGTGAAGGGATGAATGGTGGAAATACTGTGGTGGCGTTGCTGACTTAGAGAGTGGTGTAGAAGGCCACCAGGGCTTGGCTCAGCCCCTGACTCCTCACTAACCATGGCCATGGGCAGGCAGGTCTCTTCACCTCTGTGGGCTAGAGTTTCCTCCTCTATAAAATGAGGAGTTTTAGACTAGACAACTTTTAAGGTCCCATTCACCTCTAAACTGGGGATCTTAAGAAGTCAGAGAGAACTCCTGATGCTGTTAGCCCAGGTGACCCTGATGTTTTCACTTTAGCATATAACAGAAACGTTAACTACATGTGCTGGAGCAACTAAGCTGTGCAATGGCCTTGGCACTTAAAAGAGGGGTCAGGGCTAGTGATGTAAAATAGTGAATTACATGCTGAAGGTAAAAGTTGAGAGAACAGAAGATTAGAGACTGTTAGGGCATGACCCTAAGTCCTAACCTGACCTGGAGGTTGGGAGAAGGAAGATGTATCAGGAAAAGAGTGAGGTCAGAGAAAGCCAGGACAGTATATTACAGAGGTTGAAGAAGAAAAGTTTTGAGAAGGTATTAAATGTTACAGGGCTTTACCAAAGTGTCACTGTTTTCCCAAATGTGACCTTGTCCACTAAGTTCCCAATGCCTCTCCTTCCATATAAGGGCTCTCCCACAGTTCTGTTCTCTCCTCATTTTTTTCCTCTCCCCTCCCTCCAGCAGATAAAAATAGCCAGCTGGGTGGGTGTGACCAAGGGCAAGCCAACAGCTGGGAAGCCCAGGACCTTCAGGAATGTTGAAGGGCTGGTGAAAGGGGTGTAGCCCAGGGCAGCTCTAGTCTTGGAGAGCAGTGTTCTCCAGAGGAGGTGAGGAGACTACAGCTCTGTTGTGGGGCTCTACTGAGACTTAGTTTGGGGGGAGGATTTTGTGGGTACATGTACAGTAGGGTGCAGGGAGGGAGGTCAGTTTAAAGGTGGGTTGTAAAAGAAGATGCATGAAGGGAAAAGTGGGAAGGGTACAGGGGACATAAGCAAGGTTGTGATGCAAAGAAGCTAGGGATTTAATTTTGGTGCTAACTCCCTCCCATCACTCTCCCTGATCCTATACATTTCCCATTCTCTCCCATATTCCTCTCTCTTTTCCCCAATCTTTCTGCACTGTTCCCTTATCTCCTTTTCTAAAACTTACTCCTTCTTTCCCTTTGATCATTTTCTCCCGTTCCTTTCTCTTCCTTGTCCTTTTTCCTGCTCATCCCTTCGTCCATGTTTCCCGCTGGTAATAAAACAAATTTTGAGTAGGACCTTGCAGAGAACTCCAAAGCCATCAGAAAGAGGGTCCATGAAGCCATTAAGATATTTGAAGCAGGCATTTGGTGGGCTTGTGAGTGGGAAAGGAGATTTCATGTAGCAGGCTCAGTTACATCTGTGCCCTGGTCTTTACTGAGGGAAGGTATCAGGGAGATTCGTTCTAAACTGCCTTTTGAGAGAGCAGCTGAGTCAGCAATAATAGATCAAGCAGCAGTGAAGGTGCAAGATATTCTAGACCTAATTAACACATTAGATATCAGTAAATTCTCCCAGACAGGCATTGGAAGGTTTCAGAGGAATTCAGGGGTGAGATTGGGGAAGGCTTATTAAAAATGTGTAATGTGTTCTGACAAAACATGCACTGTTCAGGAGGCCTGGCACACAGCCATCGTGCTTCCTGCTAAAGATGATGCTTGGAGCAGGATGCCAGAGAGACAAGGCAGGCAGCTGTCCAGGGCCCAACAAAGGGAGGACATAGCCAGACATACTTGGTCATTTTTTTTTAATGAATATATATTTTTAGGCCTAGAAGATTTTTTTCCATGGCCCATTGTTATTTATGTGATAATTTAAGTCAACTGTTACAGGGAAGGCTCAAAGCCTCCAAAGGCAGTAACATAAAAGAGGTGTTGTTGTTAAAACTTGTATGTCCATAGATGGAAAACTGTGATTGGTGGGGAAGGTCTTCCAGAGATGGGTGTTCAAGGACAGATCCTAGCCAACATTTAAAAAAAATAGCCATGGTTGCAGATGATTCTCAGCTTTAGTGGGGAGTGAAATGTTGCTCTAGTAGAACAGACTGCACTGAGAACTCTTGAAACTGAATTTGGGGATGGGGGAGCATTAGTATGAGCAAAGGTAGAGTGATATGTTTGGGAAGAAGCCATTCAAACTCTAGGCTTCTGAACTTTGAGCTCACAGAGACTACCCTGGAGAAGGACCTAAGAATCATTGTAGACTGAAATCTGTTGTGGAGCAGATTTTTGTTCAGGTAAGAGTTGGTCTTGGATTGGCTTTACAGACCCTTCCAGTTTTGTGGCTGTCCCTTGAGGACATGTGCTAAGAATGTAGCGGTTACATAGGTGGCCAGTATCAGCAAGGGCTGGGAATAGGGGTGCTAATATTCACCTTGTCTTAGCCCAAAGTGCAGGCCTGATTGGTAGACATCATTCAAGATATAACAGGGCCAAAGGACATTCAGAAAAGGACAAGAGAATAGGATTGAGGAAAGATTGTTGAAGACAAGGTAAAAAGCTCAGGCCTTTTAATTTGGGGAAGTTGAAGGCTAAGAAAGAACAAGATCCAAGTCAGTAAATTCCTAAAATAAATAGAACACATATGAACTGATGGATCAGAATGCAGACAGTAGATTATGGGAGCCTGAGAGAGGGACTTAGGTAGTAACATAAAACAAAAAAGTAACAGTAGCAAAAAAAAGTAACAAGTAACAACCCCAGAAGTTGGATCAAGCTGGAAATATAGATTCAAATAGAATTTTGATAAATCGTTGAGTTCCAGTGTCCAGTTGAGAGGACTATAGGGATTCCTCTAACTTTCAGAAACAACATGTCTTTCCAAACCATCTCTTGATAACCTGGACAGAAGTGGAGTGCTAGGCTGGCTGAATCAGAGGACTGATACCAGGGGAAGGGAGAGCATTGTTTTGAGCTTTATTACACTGTGTCCATCATCTTTCATCTCTTCTTCCATTTCCCTTCCTCATTTGTTCTCCTTTTCTGTGTGTCTCATCTCCATCGGTCTGTCTTCCATCTCTCTCTCTCATGTGAAGCTCCAGTTTTCCTCTCTCCTGCGTGACAATCTCTGGGAGCCCAAGCCCAGCGCGATGGACAGAGCCCCAGCAGGCCTGCACAGAGCTGAGGGCAGCTCAGAGGTCTCAGCCTTGACCCAACCTAGCAAGGGCCCCACTGGGTTTACCCCAGTCATGGGTGCCTCCCCAAGAAGTCCCGAAGAGCCCTTGGGGGAGGGGGAGAGCCTGGTGGATTCCAAGTCAATTCCGTTTGGGGAGAACCCTTTTGTGCTGGCCAACCGGGGAACATCATGCCTAGGGGGCCCTCCCCTGGGATATGGCCAGGGAGGGGTGCTGAAGACCAGCCTCTGCATCCCCAAGGCAAGCAGCCCTTCACTTTTATCCCAATAACTGTGTCATGGAGACTAACCTGGGAATTTGGTCTGGGGACTAGGGTGAATGTAAGAGGCACTAATTGTGATCCCTAATTTTCAGCCCTAGAAAAGGGGCTAGAGGAAGGAGAGAAACTGGGGGATTCTATGACCTCTCAACACCTTCCCTCATCTATAGGTCTCATGGTATCTTCTTCCTCCTGTTCATTTGTTTCCCTATTATCTATGAAGACACCTGCAGAAGATACTTAAAGCCTTTTCTGCCCACCCCCAAATCACTTAGCCTACTCTTGACCCTTCACCCCCTCCAACTTCCTATACTTTTCTCTGTCCTAGCCTTTTAACTCCATACCTATAAAGACATATATTGATATATGCATATACATTTCTACATATGCATAGACATAGCCCCCGTTTGATGAAATTATAATGACTATATCCATGTGTCCGTTGTCCTGCCTCTCCCTTTTCCCCTCCATTACCTCACAACCTGGTCTCCTTTTCTAGGTTTCTCCAGGGGCCATAGGAAACCCTCTTGATGCACCCCGCTCTCCCGGTAGCCAACAGGTGAGTTTCACTGGGCAGATGAGACCAGAAGCGACATTGGACTGGAAAGTCTGTAGTAGTAGGAGGGAGAGCTTGGCAGGAGAATCTTTTTTTTCCTGACTAGAGTATGTCAGTTGAACACATCTTTAATCAAGACCCTTCACTTTTCAGGAGCCTTGGGTGGGATGGCAGAGGCCTGCCACCTTTCACTTCAGGAAATCCTTTTGTGATTGGAATGACAGAACAGTGATTAAGTAACTTCCAGTTGCCCACACCTGTGAAACTCCCTTCATCAAGCCTGTACTGAAGGCATAGTGTGTGCAGAACACTGGACTGTGGTGTTGTGGGAGATAGAGATTAGGTAAGGCAGGGAGGCTGCCTTCCTGCAGTACCTCACAGTTCAGGGCCTAAAAAGGCACAGTCTTCATGTCACTTCCACAAACATCTATGAAGCACTGACAGTGTCAAAACTGTAGGTGCGAGCTGCCCTACATCTAGAAACAAAAGAGAAGTCAATAAAAGATAATTTGAGGAGTTAGGAGCATTATCAACCTAGGCATACCAGGGATACCTTTTCCTAGGGGCAGCCCCTGAGTTAGGCCTTAGGGATTCTGAATGGTGAAGGGGAAGAGAGTCCAGTCTATGCAAAGGCATTGGGGTGGGGAGGTAGATGGCCAAGTTCAGTGAATATTGAGTTGGCCAATTTGTCTGAAGCATGGAGTATGTGAGAGGGAACCATATGCAGTGGCTAGAAAGGTAGGCTAGAGCCACCTGATGGAGAAGGTCTTTATATGTCAAGCTGAGGATTCTGTTTTATTCCAGAGGTAGTAGGGAGCCACTGGAGACTTTTGGGCAGAGGAATGTGACATGTTGACTTGTGCTTCACTAAAACTGTTTTGGCAGTTCTGTGGAGAGTAGGTCAAAGTGGGGAAGTACTGGAAACAGGGAGACCACCTAGGCTATTCTAAGGGTCTGAAGTAGGGTGGTAGCCATGTGAGGGGCTGGAGAACAATGAATGTGAGAAGTATTATGGAGACAGAATTAATATGGCTGATTAGATATAGGGGGAGGAGGAAGAGGGGAAGAGTTAAGGATCACTTCATTGCACACTTGTATAACTGGAAGGATGGTGCTGCTCCTAGAAAGGGAGAAATTTGGAAAGGCTGGTTTAGCGGAGGAAGATGACGAGTTTCATTTTGAACACATTAAGCTTAAAATACCTGTGGTGGGGACTTCCAATTGGAGATATTTAACAAGTAGTTGGTGACTTAGGAATGTAATCCAGGAGAGAGATAAGAGTAGATCTGGGAATCCTCTGTATCAAGATGATAATTGAATTCATGGAAGTTGATGAGACCACTGAGGTAGAGAGAATATATAAAAAGAGGAGGGTCCAGGAAAGAGATTTGGGGTAGAGGGTGGCAAAGGAGATTGACAGGGTTTAGTTAGGTATGTACTTCATGAAAAGTTCATTGGAATAGTGCAAAGTGCTATATGCAGTTTAAAGAACATTGTTGCCAGTGGGGAGATCAGGGAAGCTCTTCTGGAAGAGGTGGCATTTCAGTGGGTGAGGGATTCAATAGGCAAAGCAGATGGGGAATTATAGACAGTCCTCATTTTATGTAAGCGGACTTTTACTTAAAGCCATTTTTTACATAATGTGAATTTGCCCATGGAAGTAGGGAAGGGTGGGAGGGAGGAAGGTGGAAAGAGGGCAACACACAGTTCAAGTTGGGGACAGACACGTGGTACTAGAGGGCTGACTGACGGAAGGTGGACACGAAGGTGGGTAGGCAGATGTAGCAAAGGTCTGTTCTCTCAGTGCTGGAGATCTCAAGCCAAGCACCCCTATGATGGTGGTGGTGGTTCTTTTGCTTTCACTTGGAGGGTTTTTTTTTCAATTGGGGAGGGGGAAGGGGGAAAAGCTGTGGATCACTAAGCCAAGGGGCAAGAGTGGAGAAAAAGAGCATGGTACTGTGCATAGGTGGGGTTTTTTTTTGGAATGTAGATTTCTTTCAGAATACTTTATGTCAGTTTGCCTCCCTGGCAGGCTGGAGGCAGGGACAGCAGTGGCAGCTGCGACAGCAGTGACAACAGCACCTTTGCAGCCCCGTAGAAGCTGCTTCAGTGGGGGGGCCATGAGGAGAGGGATAGATCTGCAGAATGGTCCACTTACAGTAAGTGAGAACTGGCTGCATAGGCATAGGGAACAGTGTAGGCATAAACCTAGAGGTGGGAAGACACAGCGTATTTGGTGAATAATAAAGTAGTCCAGCTTATTGGAGTATAGGACTAACCAACGCTGCTATATGCCAATGTAAGAGGTACAACTAGAAAAGTGAGGCAGTCTCTGTCCTCCATGGTACTGGTAGAATAGAATATGTTCACAATAAGTGAATGCTGACCATATGCAGAATATACAGTTTTGGGGAGATGGGTGGGGAGACTAGCCCCTGAGGGAAATGGAGGAGGAGGGATTACTTGAGCTGAGCCTTGAAAGTAGCTGGAGGTTCAAAAAGAATCCAAGATTTAGAGCTAGAAGAAGGGACCTCAGAGTTCTTGTACGCCAGCCCCAGATTTAATAGACAAAGAAAGACCCAAGGCCCAGAGAGGGCACAAGTGACAGATGCCACATTTAAACTTGACTCCCTAGAGGAGACCCAGCTCAAAATATGTAGGAGGCAGCTAGTGATGAGAGACAAGGGCTGGAAATGGAGATCTGGAAGTCATTTGCAAAGGGGTGGCATCAGGATAGAATGTACTGAAAAGTCATAGGAGAGACTGTTAAAAGAATGGTTTGGCACAAGATTTCAGAGGGTCTTGAATGAACAAATGAAGCATTTATTGTGTGCAAAGCACTATGCTAAGCACTGGGGATGCAAATATAGAAAATTAAGACAGTCCCTGCTCTCAGGGAGCTCACATTCTTACAGGGAGACAACACTTCAGCTGCAGATCAGGTGGAGAGGTCCCCTAATCCTTGAGGTACAACAAATGGTCATGCCTATGCTGAACCATTTGATATCACCAAGGCTTTGGTGGCAAGAACTTTCCTTTCAGGATCTTCAGTAGCTGTGGCTGTAGTCCCTGCAGGAACAGTTGCCCATCTGCATCTTCAGAGGCATTACTTGCATGGTGACTGTAGACACGAGTAGAAGCATTGTTATTCCCAAAGTTCTTGGGTTCAGTCAGTCAGCAGTCATTTATTAAGTACTTGTAGTGTTTCAGGAACTGTGTCAAGTGCTGGAGACAACCAAAAAAAGCTCTGATCTCTGCTCTCAAGGAATTTATAGTCTAATGGAGGAGATGCTGTGCCAGCAACTGTGTACAGATAAGATATACAGTGTGTCCCAAAAGTCTTTTAACTGCACTAAGGCTTTTAGGACACCCTCTATACAGAATCAATTGGGAAGATAGTGGCCAGGGTAGCGGTAGGCGTTTGGCTTATCTGACCCGTGTTGCCTCCTGTCTCTGCCTCAGAGTACATTACTAACTACTCCAGCTAAGTTGTCTCGCTTGCCATGTGAGTTGGTTGGCATTTAGTGCCAATGGCTCTCCCCTTCTCCACAGGAGTTACTTCCCTAGATGATGGCTCTGATGGCTAGGCTGGAAGCAGAACTGGTGATTAAGGGGAGCAGGGGGCATGGGGAGTGGGGAGGGGGCAGCAGGCGGAGAATGCTGCCAAGGGGAGATGATGGTCAAAGTCGTGGTGATCTGAGTTGCCTGGCACCAGCCACCTTCTGTGACAGAGGAATTTAACCATTATTTAATAGGCATTTGGAAGCCATTGAAGGTTTTAATATGTTGTAGAATTCCTTGAGATGGATGGGTTCGTCGTTTTTTCTTTCATTTTTTTTTTATATCAAGTGCTTAGTATACTATCTTGAACATATTAGGTGTTTAAATGATAAATGCTTGTTAGATTGAATTAAGGAGGAAAATGTTCTAATATCTCTGCATAAAAAAGATAAGACCAGTAGCAGTGAAGAAGTATGGATTGCAGAGAGGAGAGGAAGGACATAGGGTAGAGGTAAGAAGAGCTATCAGAAGGCAATACTAGATGTAGAGAGTAATGAGGACCTTTACCCAGGATGGTGGCAGTGGAAATAGGGAAGTCAAGAGGGGCTAAAGAGGTAGAATTGGCAGATATGGGTAACTGATTGGAATTGAGAATTAAGGGAAAGGGAGGAGTCAAAGATCATAATTTTGAAAGGAACAGTACATGTCATAGTATTTGTCCCCTCATTTTATAGATTAGGAAACTGAGGCTCAGAGAGGTACCCCAAGATTTCCAACATGAATGATGAGGTGAATGATTATAGGAATTGTAAAGTTGGAAGAAAGAGCAATTTTACGGGGTAAAGAGGAATATATTGGATTAAAGGTATAGGTGGAAATGTCTTGTAAAGGCAATTCCTCTTCATTAGAAATCTTTAAATAATAATAATGATAATAATATTACTTAGCATTTATATAGCACTTTATATGCGTCGTTTGAACCATATAACAACCTCGTGAGGTAGGTAGGTGCTATCATTATCCCCATGTTACAGATGAAGTTGAAAGAGGTTAAAATGACTTTCCTAGGGTCCTACAGCTAAGAAGTGTCTGAGGCAGGATTTGAATTCACGTGTTCCTGTCTTCAAGTCTGACATTTCTACCCACTGCACCACCTCACTGCCTGCAGAGGCTGGATCACCAACAAGTGATTGGAGAAGTAGTAGAGAAAACTCCTATTCAGGTATAGGTTGGTCTAGATAATCTCTGAATCCTCTTCCAAAGCTGAGTTTCTGTGTTTCAGTTATAGTTATAGAGAGCTCAGAATCAGTGTTAGAGTGATCAGTATAAATGAGGTGGATCTCGAGTTGTGCCTTGAGTTTACCTTCATAGGTAAACTTCATAGATGGTCATTGAATCTATAGGAGTGAATGGGATTGCCTCAGAAAAGAAGAGGGCCAAGTGCAGACCATTAGGGAACCACCTACCTCATAAGAGATTGGTCAGGTAAAAGAAAAGAAGATGAGAAGTTAGGGGCAAGAGGAGAACCAGAAAAGAACTTTTAAACTTAGATACCCTAGATGGATGGGGTGACCCAGAGTGTCCAGTGTTGCAGAGAAATCAAAGAAAAGTTCGTTGTAAACTTGGAAAGACAAGTTTTAGTTGAAGGCTGGAGACAAAAACAGGAGAGCTTGGGATTGAGGAGGTGGGATGACAAAGGTAGAACTTGCCAGAAGTTTAGCTGTGGAGGGGAAGAGACAAGTGAGATGACACTTTGGTGGAATCAAAGAGTGATTCCCTGATTTTACAAAGGGTAAAAGAATGAATGGCTATTTTCGACTAGGGAGGCCAGAATGTATGTGCCAGACAATGGAAACGTCATTGGAAAGGGAGAGACTGAAGACTACAACTTGAGGGAGGGAATGAATATTAAAACAAGATGCCGGAAGAGCCAGGACACAGGTAGAGATGTTAGCCTTGTTTTGGAGGGGGGAAGTGAGGCAGTTGGGGTTCAGTGACTTGTCCAAGGTCACACAGCTAGTAAGTATCAAATGTCTGAAGGCAAATTTGAACTCAGGTCCTCCTGACTCCAGGGCTGGTGCTCTATTCACTGTACCATCTAGCTGCCTGCTGTCTCAGGTAGTTAGGTAGTCAGGGGTGTGCTAAAGCCAGCTTCTCTTAAGTCATTAGAGCCAGTTGTTAAACTTTTAATGTGAGTATTTCTGTCTGGGAAATAGGCAAATGCTACAAATTGGGACTTAATTGTTTTGTTGATCATTGTATTAGCAAGGCAGTAAACACATCGACAATGATTGTGAATATGCCTATGCAATTCTGTATCACAAAATATGAAAGACTCTCTATATAGAGGGTAGAAGAAATAAAACATTTATTCAGACACCAGAGGACCAAATCCCATAACCAGTAAGTCCAGCCCATGCAAGCAGCAAGCGACTCCCCAAACCAGTAAGCCCACTTTATCATAACAGCAAGGAACTTAAAACGCAATATCACAGCATGGAGCCTTGCTTTCCCAAAGCCATCCACCCCCCTGCTGGGGCCTTCCCACAAATACACTCACAGCATAGCACACATCTGTTCTTTCACTCAGCTCCTGTGGCACACTTTCCTTTTCCTCTTAGGAAGCTCCTCCCACCACATGTGACTTAGGCTTCCTATGATGTAAGCAGGTCACATGGCCTATTAATGGGTGGGAAAGATCTTCAAATCTAAATTGTTATTACAGTCATCTAGACATAAAGTGATGGAGAAAATGTTAATAATGCAGATTAGACCTAAAAATGTGCCCTTCTTAACATTTTTTCTCCAGAGAGTCATTTGTTAAAACATTTACCAGCGCACTGCTGTAGGTAGCACAAGTATTATCCCGGTCTTATAGATGGGGGATACTGACACTTAGAGAACAGCCTTGAAGTCTAAGCTTTACGCAAGGCAGTAAGTAGAAGAGCTGAGACCTACTCCCAGGCCTCATTCCCCTATACCACAATGAACCATTCAGAGTAAGTGGGAAATCCACTTGGGGATTAATCAGGCAAGGCTTAATAGAAGAAACATACCTTGAGTTGTGCCTTTAATAATTATCACATTTAAAAATAATCTTTGTACAGCCCATTAGGGATTAGAAACTAATAGTCTTTGACTCTGTAAAAAGGAATGGAAAGGATAATTCAGGAAAGGCACAAGGACCAAGTGTTCAATAAAGGATTTTGTCTTTAAAGATGGCTGACTGTAGATGGGATATGCTATGACTTTGTCTGTAGAGAGGAGTGTCAGAAGCCAAAGTGGTTCTTGAGGTCAGGCCTCAGGCTAAAAGAAATCCATTCACTGACACTGCCTTAGGTGAAGCAACTCACATCACACCCACAGTTGTGGCTTAAAGAGGCCATACCAATAGCAGCCATGGGGGAGACAGAGGGACAGAGAAACATATATAAATAGGGCCCCTGACGCTGTGACCCTGGGTAGATGGGAGGAGACCATTTATAAAGAGCTTGCTCTGGTAGCTTGAGAATAGAGATCTCTGTAGAGGCTAGGCAGGGGAAGAACACACCTATTGACAAAGTCAGAGGGCACCTGAGGAAGAAAAGTTCACTTTACAGAATGTCAGTATTTTCCATGTGAAGACAGTATGTTAAGAAGGAGTCTCACAAAAGATGGATTAGGAAAGGATAACTTAAATTAAGTAGGATAAGACAGATCAAGCCAGCAAGTATGATGAGGAGGCCCTTACAAGCAACTCCAGAGTCAGTAAAAGAAGACTTTATATGGCGTTAGCTGGAAAAAGGAGGAAGCCAATTAGAGAATCTGTGAGACAGATCCCTTAGTATTGACCCTTTGCCCAAGATGAGCTTAGGAATTAGAAGGGGATGGCATCGCTGAAATTTTTGTCTTTGACTTTAGTGAAGATGGGCTCAGGGAGTTTCCTGCACCCTACATGCCTTGTGAACAGTTAGATCATGTTTCATGTCAACCGCTTCTAAGGGCATGGTTCATTTCAGATCTGACTTAGCTACATAGCTTAAATTCCCTCAACTGTGGGATATCAGTGTCAGAACTTTGGGAAAAAAAAATTAGGGAAGAAACTATGGAACCACCAACCAAAATGTGGAACCTTTTTATAGACAACCTTGCCAAAGGTGCACAGATGTCTTTTCCTGACTGATCTCTTAGCACGCTCTGGAGGCTAAACAGTTATGTGAACAAGGTGGGAACCAGTAGCTGTAATCCATGTAGACTTTCCAGAAGCGTTTGATGGGATTCTACACCAAAGGCGAATACCATGGCACCAGGGTTAGGGGAATGATACTGTCTGTCACAGAGGCTTCTCTAAAGAAGTAAAGTCTAGGGGTGAATGGGCACATCTTTGGATGGATAGTTGTGAGCAGTAGGATAGGTCCCTTAGGATTACTGTGAGGATTGGTCTCTTTTAGCATTTTTATAAATGATTTGGGAGAAGTAGTGCATACTAAGGCCTCCATGGGTACAGACGGCTATAAACTCATGGATAGTGGGATAGATGGTGGTGAGAACTGTCATAAGGGGGTCAGAGAGAGGCAAAATAGCTGTGATACATTGGGGAACGAGTTATTAAACTTTAGTTACGTAGGAACCTGAGAATCATTGGAGATATTGACACATGGGCTTATGGGTCCAAAGAGCTAGGCCCTCTCAGGAAGGAATTAAGACCAGAACTACAAATTTCTTCCCTTATACAGCCTGGAGTGTAGGTTGCAGGTCTGGCTACCACACCTAACTAGAGACAGAACAGTAGGAAAGGGACAGCTAACATGACCCCAGTGATAAAGTCAGAGACCTCAGGTGTTCTCAAGCCCAAACCTTATCCAAAGCGTGAATCTTCTTGGTTGAATTGGTTTTGTGTTGGGGGTTATGTTATGTGAAGGTGAACTAAAAAGATTAGGCATCCTCATTCAGGGAGGAGGACCCAAACTGAGAGGTAGAAATGTAATTAACAGTAATAAAACCATAAAAAGGCTATTGCCTGGAGAGCTAACAGAGGTGGAAGATACCCAGAGGGGTAGAGTTTAGTTGGACATAAGAAGCAACTTCTTACATTTAGAGCAAAAATAGGATGGACTGCCTTGTAGGGTCATGAACCCCCTGTCATTGGAATTTTTCAAGTGAAAACTGGATGGTCACCTGCCAGGAATGTATCTTGCCGTGGGCAAGAGGTTGAGCTAAGTAACCTCTGGTACCTTCAGAGTCTGCAGTTCTGGAGGAAATATGCACTTGCTTACCAAACCCAAGACCTAGGACCACTATTGGCAGTTCAGCCAGACCCTAAGCATTTGCTCCTACCCACCTGAGCCCTTTGAGCCTTTTCCTGGGCTCTAGTTTCATGGGTATGCCTTTCCCTCCTAACCCTTCTTACATTTCCCATCCTCCTCAGAGTGAGTCTTTGATGGCCATATTCAAGCTGCTCTTGAGAGGGCAACAAACTTTTCGTAGCTCCCTAGGAGGTTCTGAAGAGAAATGAGAATGTTTGGGAGGTAACAGGGAAGCCAATTGTGGCCTCTCCCAGATGGATCAGTAGGGTTGGCTTGAGGGAGTTATTCTAATGTTCTGGAGGGTGGGGGTGAAGCTGAGCCATTGAGAGGCAGAGCCTAAGAAAGGCTGAGTTGAGGCTAGTCTTGAAGATCTAGCTTGAACAGGTAGTAGTAGGGATCAGAGTTAGACAATTCCCAGATAGCTCTCTACCTTCTGGCTTCTCTTAGTTGGGACCCAGTGGTTCATAGGGAGGGGCCCCTCTGATCTCTTCCTCTCTCTCCCATGGATCCCTCTGTACCTGTTTCTGGTGCCCTCAGCCACCTGCCTCCCCCCGACCCTTCCACCTGGTGGGCAGGGAGACCCGCTTTGTAAGTGTCTTATGTGCTGCAGCTCCTTCTGCTTGACCTTCCCTCTGCCAGATGATCTCCAGTGCCTCTATGTCCCTGCCTTTGTCTGTGTGTGTGTGTGTGTTCCTCTTTCTCCCTCTGGCACTTGATTGGGAGGAGCTACTAGCAAGGCATGTGCTTTGGGGCTTGGCCCCTGAGGTCTTGGGGTAGGCCAGGGCCTCCCTTCTGAGCCTAATATGATCCCTTTCCAGCCCTTTTATTAGTGGAGCTGTGGGAGGGCAAGGAAGAGGTGACTTAGGATTCCCCACCCCGACTTTGCCCAGTAGGTACAGGGTACAGCTTGGGGAGTGGCAGGCTGGCTGCACTGTTGGCTGCTAGCTTGTGGGGGGGGGGGGACATTGAAGGAGGAGAAGCCTACCAATTCTTCCTTTGTTTCAGGCCTCCATCAGCTTCCTGCCCTCCCAGGAGGAGCACAAATCCGTGAGTGTCCTTCCTGCCCTCTGCCTTGCCCCTAGACTCTGGGGATGCCTTTTGACAGCTCCTCACTGTTTGTGCAACTTCTCCTACCCCCTTTCTCCCCACTTTCTTCCTATCTCTCAATCTGTGCCCCACCATCATGTACTCTCTTCTTTCCAGCCTTTCCATTTCACTCCAACTTCTCTTTCTCCCTCCTTTCTTTTCTCTCTCTCTGCCTCTTTTCTTCCTCACTACTACCCATACAGACTAAACCTGGGGTGATCCAGCCTCGGCCATGGCCAGTGGGATCCACCGCATCTGGCGGTAGAGACAGCCCCAACCCCTTCCAGTCTTCACCCCTGTCCCGGGCCTACAGCCCCAGCTCCGTAAGTTTCCCAGCCAGCTCACTCTACTGGTTGAGGAAGGGAGGCATCACTCTGAGGGGGGCAGGTTCTGTTCTTCATTCCCTACTCCCATTTAGCACAGATGCATGAAGAACTAGACATCTGCCTTGGGAATTTGGATCTGGGTTGGGGGTTGGTGGGGAGAGAGAGGAGGAGAGCATGATTTGAAGAAAGGATTAGAGCCTTTAACTAGGAATGTCTGGGAAATGGAGGAAACTGGAAGTAGAGGATCCAAGGAGTCATTTTTCTGAGGACAAAGCAGCTGGAGATGAGCTTCTCTAGAGAGGGTGACATTCTGTGGGAAGGACTTACAGGGGACATGGAGAGAGGCATTGTAGAAATCTTCAATCAGGCTGTGGATTTAGGCTCGGGAAACAATTTTTCATGACCCTATTATTCATCCTGTCTTCTTCTTCCTCTGCCTTCTCCTTCCCTTCCTACTCCTGCATTCCTTTTTACTGCCTTCTCCCTCTTTTCTTCTTTTCCTTACCCCTATTCAACTCTACCTATTCCTTTCTCCTTCTGTCCTCCTGTCCTCCACAGCCTCATACCTGTCCTCCATCCCCACCCTCCCCCAGTGAATTCCCTGTCAATGTTAAGCAGGCCTACAGGACTTTCGCAGCTGTGCCCCCCCCTCACCCTGTGACAGAGGCTCAGGTATGGCCTGACCCTTGGGGAACTTCCAGAACTAAGTCTAGTTTCAGCTCTGCCCTCTCTTTAAGGCTTCCCAGTCCCACTCAAGTAACCAATTATTTCCAGTTTTCATTGGGCACCCCCTCCCACTGACTTCCCACCTCCCCTCCACCTGGTTTTCCCAATAGGAGCTGCCCAAGCAGCCAGGCCCAGAGTGGCTCCAAATTTCCCCAGAGGTGAGGGGGCAGATGGAGAAGTGGTGAGCGTGGAAGCTGTGGGTGAAAGATGAGGATTTAAGTGGGTCCTGTAGTGGCTGGAATCAGATGTCTTCTTCCCCTCTCCCCAGATGGTGCCTCCTGGTAGTGCTGCCAGCCCAGAACAGTTGTCTTTCCGCGAGAGACAGAAATACTTTGAGCTGGAGGTGAGGCCTCCCCAGGCTGATGGTCCACCAAAGAGGGTATCCCTGGTTGGTGAGGATGACCTAAAGAAGATGAAGGAAGAAGAAGGTAGGAGAAGGAATTGAGGGGAAGGAGTTGGGGAAAAAGTCTAATTTGGGGGATTGGTTGGGGTGGGGGGTAGTCTAGAAGTCTCCACTGAAGCTTTTTATCATTCTCTTCCTTCCTCCACCCTAGCACGGAAGCTACAGCAGAAGCGGGCCCTACTTCTTCAGGAAGAGGAAGAAGAAGAGGCAGAGGAAACTATAGCAACTGCCTCTGCCCCTGCCCCAGTGAAGGATCTAGAGTCCCTGGGAGAACAGAAGAGCTGGTGAGAGCCTGGGGCTTTGGCCTGTGGAATAAATCAATCCAGTAGACACTGACATGGTAGTTAGGGTTGGCAGGATGACTCAAGCCAATGAAATCCAGGGTAGGCCTCCCATCTCACCGTTCCCTGCTAGTTGTCTTGCAGACTGGTCACTGTGTTGACCTGAGACTTCTTTGGTTGGGATTCTACATGTTTGGCAAAACCCTGTTTTTGTGGCTAGAAAGAAGTATGGTGAGGGACCCATATTCTCTGTTCCTTATTTGAGGAAGTTACATATGCCTTGTTAAAGACACAGGGCTTCAGTCACAGTTCAGGTTGGACTCGTTATCTTCTGTGGTCTGGGGGTATACCTTTGGTAGTTGAAAGACTCTTTGTAAATTATCACAACCACTGGCAGATCAGCCGAGGGTGAGAGTCCGCTCATCAGCTTCTGCTAGAGGTTTAATGCTTTGAGACTTCACCATTATCCACAAGCGACAAGAAAAGAACTTAGAGACAGCTTTGGGCTATAGTAAGATTTTGTTCCTTTATCCTTCCAGCCTCCCTCAAACTGAGCCCCCCAGTTCCCAGAGGAACTCACTGGAAGAAGGGTCCCAACAAGAGCCACGACCTAATTGCCCAGCTAGGTAAGCAGGGCTGTGGAAGTTTCCAAAGTTGGGAAGAAAGTGGAGTGGGCTCAGGAAGGATCTGGTGCCCAGGGTTGGGGCATCTATTATATCCTAAGAGCCTAGAGGTTGGGGAATGCTATCAACTTTCTTGCCTTCTTGGCATGAATGTTCTTCAGGTAAATCCTTGTGTCCCCTACAGGCTGAGCCCCATGTCATTGGGGGGCGGGGAATTGGGAGCCCCAGTCCGGACAGCTAAGGCTGAGCGACGGCAGCAGGAACGGTTGCGCGTGCAGAGTCCAGAACTCCTGAGCGGGCCTGAACGGGAGCTATCCCCAGCTGAACGACGAGCTCTGGAGGCAGAGAAGAGGGCGCTCTGGCGGGCAGCCAGGTGCCTGACCCCCTTCCAGATTACTGTATAACCCCACACCTTCTCCATGGTACCTCAAAGGAACTTGACCCTGAGGGGAAAAAGAAAACTGGTCTCTGCTGGACTTGCTGCATGGTTAGCCTTACTTTGCTGGTTAGGATGCCAGCAGGTCAGAAGGTCCTCCTTTGATTAGCACCATATTAGGTTAGGTTTAGGTTAGGACTAGGAGGGATGACAGGTGCTTTGAATATAAGAGACGGCTTATTTCAGCACTCACTACTTGGATAAATAAGTGTTTGAAGGTATATAAGATTTGAGCTGAGAGCGTGGTAATATGCCATAGAAAGTTGGCTTTTGAGACCTGGGTTTGAGTCCTGCTTCTGACAGGCTCTGTGACCCTGGGCAAGGCACTGCACTTCCCTGTGACTGTTACAGAATAGTTGTCATCGTGCATTGTTAGACAGGATATATCAATGTAGTCACAAGTATGGACCAAAAAAAATGTTGAAGTGACTCCAGGGGAATATTATTGGGTGTGTGGCTGTAGGAGAAGTGGGATGGCTTTGGCAGTGTGGTGCTATAGGCATGAGCATCTGAGCACGCTTGATACTTGAATGAACGATGGAGGCATGCCTTACTATGTGTCTGTGATGCACGAGATGTCTAGAGTGTGTGCGTGTAGCAGAGAAATTGGATGCAAAGGATGTGGCTATTGAGCGGTGATTATCAGAAGTATTCGAGTTGGGGCGTGACTGAGATGTGTATGACTCTTGAAGAATATGGGTGTTAGAGGAGTGTGCTGAAGCCTGGAGATGATTGACAGTGGTGTGTAATTGGAGGAGTTTGCCTTAGATTGGAGGAAGAGATTGACTGAGTACCTAGTACATTATTTGGGTTCTGAGCCTCTGGGTCCTATAAATCTAATTCTGCCTCTGCCCTAAGGGTGAGACCTCAGAAATGTAGCTTCTGGCCACTTCACAGTAGAAGACTGCCCTCTGGCCCAGTGCCTCCAGGGCACCAACAGTTGTGCCAGTAGTCGAGGCATTTCAGGGCATAGGATGTTGACAGGATAGCTCATTCCGACATAAAGCAGAATTGCCCAGACAGTCTTGGTCATTTTCTGTCTTCATTGCCCTCAGAAATGTTTCTGACCGTCTTTGTTGGGTCCCAGTCCAATCTCCCCAGCTTCAGGACCAGATCACTCTGATACTGCATTCCCTTCTTTGATTATCCCCATCCTTTGCTGGTTCATTTCACCTCTGACCCAAAGAACTCCTGTCCCCTTGTTCACTCTTCTCTCCCAGCCTCTGCGTAAACTCTCACTTAATATGTCATGGCAATTCCGTCTCTCATTGGGTCTGAGCTAGTCAAGGCCATTTCAAGTCTCTTCTCCTGTCCTCTAAATCCACAATGTTTTATGTCTAAGTATTGTTCTACTCTTGGTTATTCCTCTTGGTGTAGGAACTTGGTTTAGTTGTGTTTCGTTTCTCATTTCTGGGACTCAGGGTACCCCCTCACTACCTCTGGTTTCTTCCCTCCCTGACCTGAGGTTCACTGTCCAGCTGTGGACACTGGTTTTCCATATGTTAATAGCCTCATTAATAAATATGAATATTTGCATTGTCCCAATGTGCCCCTTGTGGAAATACAACTCTAGCTCCTCTCTGAGCTGTTACCAGGACAAAAGATATACACAGTGTTTCTTTGGAGAAGAACATTCCATACCTGGGGTTAGTGGCTTGAGAGTGTATATGAAAGAGAGGTAACAGTTGGTGGGGTTGGGGCGGCTTCTGGTCACTCTTTGTGCCTTAGAAAGTACCATGCCCAGATGTCCATGGTTCTTTAAATCTTTCCAGAATTTTATGACTCTATTTGGTTGCCAATTTAGGTGAAGAACCTGTAAGCTGAAGCTTTCTTTGACTCCTAAATGTGGGGCTAGATACTAGAATCAAAGCTAGTGTAAGACAACATGAATGACTTATTGGCTGTGACTATTAGCAGGGCACAGAAATTTGGTTCCTCTGCTCCCTGTTCTATTTTCTCCTTGCTTTATTTTGATCTTCCTTCCAGGCCTCTGGTTTTACTGTTGCCCTTAACTGACCCAAAGGGCCCTGGCCTGGTTGCATGGTTTTCTATTCTCTGTCTCTCACTTGCTTTCTGTCTCTGTCTCTGTCTCTGTCCCTCTATTCCCATGACCCCTCAGACCCTCAACTTTGGACGACAGCCTTAGGGACTACGAGCAGGACCTGGCCCGTAGACTCTACCGGGCCCGCCAGCAGGGGCTTCCGCTCAGACCTACTTCCCGAGCTGGGCCAGGAAGTCCTGCCCCAAGGTGTGCATGGCCCTGCCTCCCAGCTGCATGCCTTAGGTTCTGGGCCAGGGTTTTGGGTACTCCGTGGGGGCTGTGGGACAGGGGAGAAGCCATGGCTCTCCACTGGATCTTTTCTTGTCCATGGCCCTAAGTGGGCTGGGGTTAAGGAAAAGCCCAGTGCTAACTTTTGTCTCCCCTGTCCACTCTGACTCTTTCTTTCCAGAATGAAGTCCCTGGAACAGGATGCACTACGAGCCCAGATGGTCATCGCCAAATCTCAAGAAGGAAGGGGAAAACGGAGCCCCCTTGGCCAGCTGACAGAGGCCCCTTCACCTGCACCCACTCCCTCACCTACGCCACTTGAAGGTGGTAGGGGTGGGGAAAGTGGTCAGTTTAAATTGTCTGGGGCTGGGGGTTGGGAAAGACCAGAGAATGGACAACAGTATTAAAAAAAAAATAGGACTGGCTGGCAATCCAAGTAAGGGGTCAAAGACACGTCTTTCTGGGTATAGAGGGAGGCATCATTTGTCACAGGGAGAGGAAGGGAGGAAGAAGATGAATCACTGTCCCCTAGAGAATGGAGAGATGTTCAAGGGGCTCTAATTTCTTTCTTCTCTTCCTCCAGATCTTAGCCCCAGGATCGTCACCTCACCTGGCAGGCTGGTAAGGATGAGTCTTGTCCTTACATCTCCACACATTTGCCTCCCACTTTATATCACTTTCTGTCTTCCTCATTCCCCTTATCTTTTGCCTTTCTATTGATGCCTCTTGTGTTTATTATCTGTTGTTTCCTCCTTCCCTAGTTCATTCTCAGGACTTTTTCTGTGTCTCTGTATGGGTTCGAGTTTCCAAAGTCATGACATCACCCCCAGAAGTCCTAGTCTGAGAAACAAAATCGTATTGGGATGCAGGGGTGGAGGGAGGTGGTCTAGAGGGATGGCAATATCCAAGGAAAAACTCCCAATGGGGCCAAAACATTAGCTATATCCACCCCTCTTCCCCTCCACACCCACCCACTCTGTCTCTCACTATGTCATCAGAGTTCCTTCAGTAGTTAGAGCAATGACTTTCCCAGCCCTATTTTGGCCTTGAGCAGCCTTTTTCTCATACCTGTCTCTCTTCCCTTTCCCCCTCCCCTCCCCCTCCAAACTCCTTCCCCTCACCCCCTCTTTTTCACACTGTCGCTGTCTTCTCAAGTCCTTGTCTGAAAAGAAGTTTGACTACCGGGAATTTGCTGCTCTTCCTTCTTCCAGGCCTGTATATGACATCCAGGTACCAGCAGAGTTGTCTGTCATCCCTTCTTTAACTATGCTTTTGTCTGTCCCTCCTAGTCCCACCCATTGCTGTTTGCAAGGATACTGTTAGTTGTCCCATCCCTTTGCTCTCCTGCTCCCCATAACTCAAGCACAAGACTGTTGCCACATTAGCTGTCAGAGAAACTTACAGGCCCTAGGCTGCCCCACCTGTTCCATCCCAGCTTCCACTACCCAGTCTACCACTCAGGCTTCCTTCTAGACTCCTACAGAACCAAATAGAATGTAATCTATGTGTCTCTTCCTCCTGTCCCTGAGGCAGCACACAGCCCTGGTAGGGGCAGGGGAGGACTGAGAGGAGTTACTGCTTTTAAACATAGGAAAACAAATTCTACTCCCCCCCACCCGCACCCCAACAAGGTTGGGAGTGGACGACAAATGTAAGAAATTTTCACAGAAAATCTGCTTCCTGGAATGAATGTCAGGATCTGAGTGTGATTGCTAGGCCTCTAGTTCTTTAATAACTACATCCTATGCCTTGACTTTTGTGCTCTAAGCCCACTATGCTCCTATTTGAGCCTGGAATTCAGGGCACACTTCCTAGAAGAAAGGCAGGCTTAGGCCCTGTATGCTCTCACTCTGTCTCCAAGGCACTCTCACCCATCACAAGCTCTTTTTGGGATGGTTTCAGTTCATTGTATTTATATCCCCAGTGCCTAGCACAGTTACCTTTTCTAGGTCCAACCTTTACTTGAGCAAGAATCTTCTCTATAACACCTCAGGCAAGTGGTCCTCCAGGTTTTTTTTGTGTATCTCAAATGACAGGGAACTTGCCATTCATTTCATTTTGGGATGGGTCTAGTTGTTAGGGGAATTATTTCCTTGTATTGAGCTAATATCTGCCTTCCTGTAATTTTTACCTAATTATCTTGGTTCTCCCAGTAAATCTAATCTCTGACACATAAAAGCTCCACAGATCCCTAAAAACAGCTATAATCTCTCCCTTTTCTCCTCCCTTCCTCCACCCCAACAAGGGTTCTCAAGATAAGACACACTCAATTTCTTCAACATCATATGACATAGTTTTGAGTTCCTTTTCCACCATGGTTACCCATTGTCCATGTTTCAGCTTGTCAGTATCCTTCCTAAAATGTGGCTCCTATAGCTCCAAATGTGATCTAACTAGGAAGTAGACAGGTACAGTGGTATTACCACTTGCCTCATTCTGGATATACTGCTTCTCTTAAGGCTGCATAATTTTGCATTCGCCTTATGGGACAGGAATTGAAATCAATTTCATTGCCTTAGAGTTTAAAGAATAAATCTGCTTCTCCCTTTTTTAATATCTAGTTAATAGCTATTTATCTTTCTTCTTCACAATGTTTTCAACAATTATTTAAAGCAGCTCAATAGTTCTGCCTGTAAGTTCTTTCATTACCCATGAGTGTAGTTATTCACTAGGACCTAGTGGCTTGAACTTGAGAGTGGGTAGTTGAGCTTTCTTGTCTCCTCCCTTACCTTGAAACTAATTATTTCATTCTTCTGGTAAAGAAGAAGAAGCAAAAGTAAGAATTAGGCCACCTGCCTTTTCTATGGTCTACATTATATTCACAGTGGTTGAATTTGTGAGTGGTTTGCCATTTCCTTCTCCAGCTCATTTTAACTCATGAGGAAACTGAAGCAAATAGGAATAAATGACTTGTCTGGGTCACACAGCTACGAAGTGTCTGAGGCCAGATTCAAACTCAGGAAGAAGAGTCTTCCTGAAGCCTGGCCCCCTATCCACTGTGCCATCTAGCTGCATGTATTCATGCTCAGTTCTATTTGCTGTGTGTCTTTTAAAATGTATACATAATTGGTTGACACCTTCACAGAAGGTCTAGTGCCTTACAGTATGGAGGCTACTTTGGATTCTCAAAGCCTGCCAGTAAAAATACAAATTCTCACGGGCTCCTCAGAGGAGCCAGAGCACCTTGAAAATGGTTCTGGTGACAGACTTTGTTGTCTGTGGACCGGCCTAGCTGAGTATGGAGCTGCTTGGTGGCAGCAGTGTGGCTATTTGGTGACCAGGGAAACAGGTAAATACAGAGAAGACCTGAGTCTGCTCATCCCCTGCTCATGCCATGTGCCAGTGGAAGGGTATTTTTTCCACTAACCCGTGACAGCTATTTCAGATGGTCAAGTAGAGAAGTTCTCTAAAGAACTTGATAAGAGCCTTCAAAACCAGTCAATATATTTAGTTTTTAGTACAGTCAATATATTGATAATGTGGTGCATTTAGTGAAAAATGGACAAGAAGGATGGCAAAAAATGCTGGAAAATACCGTTCAGGATCAAGAAATGAAGGTGATCAAAATCTTAACTAATCAGAAGGTTTTCACTCGTACATCATGAATATTTTCTTTAAGAAGAGCTAAAAGTTACTGGAGGAAACAAGCAGCAAAAATTACATCTCTCTTGCACACACAAGATTCTCTTAAAGGACAGGAAATAACATTAACCACATGGAAGTCCTTTCAGAATCAGCTATTTTTGTGTCTTCAGGTCACTATTGCTCCACTCTCCCTCATTTAAACAAGTGTCACCTCCCAAAACTGAGCAAGTGACAAAGGTAAACTTGAACTCTGAATGCCACAGTTTATTAGAGAAGTCTGACTAAGGCAGAAGCAACAGGGAAGCTGGAAAAAAAAAAAACCATTTCTACAAACACCAAGCTGAAAGACATGGCAGCCCTAGGCACCACTGGTTTAGATGACAGCTCATTTACAAAACATTATGGCAGAGAACAGAAAATTATAAGTAATATTGCTTGATGAGACAGAATAAAGAAGCTGAGGGAAAAATAAGCTTTCAAAGAGGTGAGAATGAGACCCAGTTAAGCTAGGTACTCCCAAGAGCATTTTAGATGAGGACAACAGATCAGGAAAGGAGCACAGCTATCCCCATTTTAATTTTAATGTGTTCTTAGCAATGATGACCATGCAACCACATTTTTGTTTCGTTGTAGTGCTTGATGTACTCCAACAACAGTAATAATAACCAGCATACAACCCTTTGAGGTTTGCAACCTGCTTTACAAATAGTTGAGTTTTTTTAAAGACATACAGCAAATAGAACTGAGCGTGAATACATGCAGCTAGATGGCACAGTGGATAGAGAGCCAGGCTTCAGGAAGACTAATTCCTGAGTTTGAATCTGGCCTTTATCTTCACAAAAATTCTGGAATGTAAGTGCTATTATTACAGCTGACTGAGGTGCAGAGCCTTAAGTGACTTGCCTGAGTCACAAAGCTAGTAAGTGTCTAAGAATGGATTTGAACTCAACTCTTTCTGACTCCAGGTCCATGAGGTCCGGTTCTATCCACCACACTACCAGTTTGTGAGGAAGTAGCAATGATATAAGATGAGGTTGGCAAGTTTGAGAACCTAACTTCGTACATACAGTGGACCTGACTGTATACATAAAACAAATATTTGTACTGGAAGTGACACAATTTTAAAGGATTCAGAGTAATAAAATGGTATTGTGCCACAGGAAATGATGAAAGGGATGATTTCAAAGAAACCTAGGAAGACTCATATAAATTAATGCAAAATGAAGTGAGCAGAACCAGGAGGACAGTTTATGCAACAATAATATTGTAATGACAGCTTTGAAAAGCTTAGGATCTCTGTTCAACATGATGAGTAACCACTATTACAGAGAACAATCCACCTCCAAATCAAGAGGTGATGGACTTAGTGCACACTGAAACTTCCCTTTTTTAAGCCTAGTCATTTTATTTTCTTTCTTGATGCAGGAGCCAAGTGGGGTGGGGGAGAGGAGTTAAAGGGAGAGAATTTAAACCTGAAAAAAAAAAAGGCAAGAGACTAATGGTTCAAAGTACGTTAAAAGAATATTGGAAGAGAAGTTAAAAGGGCATTTTTTTAGACATCAGTAATAATCTACCCATACTTTCGCATGCTGCCTCTGTACCTGTTAGCAGACCGTCATCTACTGTCCTGATGCTTGTTTCTGAGTCTAGTAGCAGATGGTTTTGATCTTGGTGTCATCTGTGAATCCCTCTAAAATTCAAAGGTCACAGAGTCATAGGATTTGAGTTGGAAGGGACCATGGCTGCCCACTAATCACTAATCCAAGCCCAAATGCTAGAAGTGGTTAGTCAGCATCTGCTTAAAGATCTCCAAGGAGGGAGAAACCCCTCACCTCTCTAAGTAGCCCATTCCACTTTTCAGCAGCCTCATGGTTATTCCTCTCACCTTTTCCTCTTATCAAAAACTGATATTGATTGGATACCCTTGACCACTGCTTTTTTCAGAGTGGTTTATCGGTTCATGTGAACTCTTCCCCAAGCCACTACCCTCAAAGTCTCATTGTTGAGACTAGGGTTCAGAGCCCACTCCAAGTAGATTCTCACTTCATCCTGTCCTCCCTCTGATTCTCACCTTTCTCCTTTTGTATTAGAATGGGATCTGACAGAAGTGAACGCAGGTTCACATGGTAGCTGGCATGTCTTTTCTCTTTTCTGTCCTCACCCTTTTACGGGGATTAGAATATAGAACAGGACTAGGACAGGTGGGACATGTTGAGGGTGTTGGGAATCAAAATAATTGCTTGGAGCCCTGGGCTGAAGGCCTTAGTCTGGGGTTGATGGTGAAGAGAGCCCACCTGCAATAGTTTTGCTAGATAGAAGTATTCAGTCCTAACTCCTCCTTAGTTCCTCCTCCAAGCCTGCCTTATCACTGTTTGTTTTAGTCTCCAGATTTGCCAGAGGAGCTGAAATACCTGGAGGACAGCCTCGGTCCTGGTGAGCCTTAGAGTAGGGTGGGGGTTAAGAAGGAAAGGGGAAAACTGATTCTCTTACCCTTCATGCTGTTGAATCCTTCTCCCTGCCGCCACCACCCCCAATCCTAAAAGGCTGTGGGATTGCCCAGACCCGCCTTGACCCACGCTTCCTTCTCAGGCCTCCAGGAAGAGGATGGAGAGGTAGAGCAAGTATTACTGGGCCCCCCTGGACCCAGTCCGACAGCCCTGGAGGAAGTAACTCTCTGCAGCACCCGTCGGAAACTTCGGCATGAACGGCGTGGCCTAGACCCTGTGCCCTCTTAGTCCCCCTAAAGGGGAGAAGGAGTGGGGGAGGGCCCTGGACCCTATGTCCTCTTAGGCCCTCCAAAAGGGGAGAGGAACCTGAACCCATGCCCTCCTAAAACCCCAAGAGGTTTGAGGGGAGTGACGGGGACCTCTTGGCCCCAGAAACTCAGCTGGAGTAGGGGGAAGGAAAGGGTCTAGATCCCATGCTCTCCTAGACTCCCAGGGCACGCTTTCTTCCCTCATCCCCACTGAAGGAGCTTATAGATGTTGGGAAGTTTGTAAAACTGTCTAGGGAATGAGAGAGCAAAAGTCTGTATCCTGACAAGAGCCAGCCACACTGTGCTGGCCCCTTCCTCAGTGTCTGATCTGGTGTGTAAGGGAACCAGCCAATGGTAGGGTCACAGTGGATGCTGCTTTGTCTGAGTCCATGTTAGACCCCCTGGGGCAGGGATGAAAAGGTTCAGCCCCCAGCCTCAGACCTTTCTGGATTCCCTTCTCCCCAAGCTGTGGCTGTTCCTTTGAGCTGAATCAATGGTGACCTCCTATCCCCATGAAACTGGATCATTTTAATGGGATTTTGGTTTCCCTTTGATTGGGGGTGGTGGTGGGGCAGGCATTTATCACAAATCATTGTTCATTGCTCCCCCTCCCCATTCCCGTTATCCCTGGGAGCTTTTTCTAACTTGGTTTTAGCATTTTAACTCAAACTGTTGGGAGCCCCCTGGCTCAGCTTCAGTAACTAACTTGTGTCTTCCCTTACCCTGCCCTCTCACCTCCCCCCCCCAAAAAAAAAACCTGGTACTGGGCGTGTCACACGCCAGGGAAGCTAGCATCAAGACTGTAACTAGTGACATTTGTACAACCAAAGAAATCTATTTTGTGGTTTAAGGATAATAAAATTTACTTTACATTTTATTGCATCTGTCTTCTTTGTCCCCTGCTACAATATGCTGGTGAACTCCAGGTCTTCCCAATCAGAACTGGATTATGGTTAGTGTGAGTCAGCAAAGCTCCCTAGAGAATCACCTTGAGCAGTGTGAAGACCTGAGACTTGCCAGGAGGCACTGGAGTAAGCAAAGAATAAAAAAAATTGTAGCTATCTTGAGCCTTCCATACCAAGTTTCACTTTTCCTCAGCTCTCAGGACTACAGGTACCTGAGCAATGTTTAACTGATAAGCTGGTTCCTCCAGCCCTGGTGGCCATTGCCTCTTTGTAGGCATCAACATCATTCCCAAGAGATATATTTTATAAAAATGAATACCACCATAGTTTAAAAATACTTGCATCTTCGCTTTTTTCAGTATAATTACTCTTTCCAAAGGTGCCAATAAAAGCACCTATCTTCCTTGTGTGTTTGTTGACCATGTACTTTCATAAATCCCCCATAAAGAATCCACCCAATTTATTGAAGGCCTTTTCCTGGTACTTTAAAGTAGTACGGGTAATGAAATGTATGGTGTGGTGAGAGACAATATGAGAGCGTTGTATTTACGTTGTCAGATAAGATCCTTATAGGATGTTATTGCTCGTTTTTCTTCTTCACTGGGGAAGGAACCTCTTGAGAGAGGGATGTTTGAAATGACAGGTGTAAAGATGAAAGGCATCAATACAGCATTTTTAAAATATAAAATGTGCCATGGTAGCCCTTGAGCTCCCCATCTCCTTTACTAGGCACCTTGTGCCAGCCACCGTTCTTCTTGGTGCTGAGGATTCAAAGACTAAATGAAAGCAATTCTTGTCCTCAAGGAGCTGACGTTCTACTTGCAGAAGCATATACATAGGTGAGTAAAAATGTCAGTCTACTTGGCCAAATGTTTCCTTTTACTTCTGCAGTTCCAATCCTGAGAGTGCCAAAAAAAAAAGTTGAGCAGTACAGGAGCATTTTATTATAAAGGAAGTCACCTAAAGTCTTATTTGCAATGTTTTAAAATAGAGAACAAAAATGCCCCAGAAATACAGGGTGCACCCTAAGTTTGCAGTTCCAACGTGTTAGGTACTTGTTCTGATTGGTCTTGGACCCTGAACCTGGGAACAATACTAGGTGATGTTGGAAACTCCAATAGGGTATGAAGCAACAGACCTTGGGAAAAAGACTGAGATGGTTTTTGACATTGGAACGTTTAGTGGCCTGTCTGCAGAGACAGGTATTAGAGAATTCCTTCCAATTTCCCTTGAAACATTGATTCCAATTACGAAAACTTTTCATAATAAAAGTATTTAGGGGGCCCAGCTATAGGTCAGATAATTAGGTAAGAGAATTAGAACCACATCCCTTTGTAGGAGCAACTGGGCCCAGCCACTGTAAAGTTTTAATGTTGTTTGACCTTATTAGCCATGGTATATGACATAAATGAGTGTCATATATATATATGGCTAGCAACTGCAGTATATGCACTTGGCTTTTATGAAGTATTTTGGCTTCCCTCTAAGGTCCCTCTCAGCTTCAACCTAGCACATTATCCATAGTGTCTGTGCCAAGATCTATCCGTTGGGATGTCCGTCTAACAATATGCTATCATTTGAACAATTTATACTTCTCATCCATCTTGTCTTTTTAGTGTGGGTAGCTAAATTAATCTCTCTTGAATAATTATGGATTTCTTTGAGGAGGCTGTGCAGTGTTCTTGGGGTTAATGCAATTACCATCATGTCATCTGCAAATAGCATTTGAAGAATCTCACATAAATAGGTAATTCTGTGGGGATTCTGTGCAGGACGTCCTCTATAACACTGGCACCCATCTTTGGTAAACATTTCTTCCTATTTTATACCTTAAAAGTTTAGATTCTCATGTATGATTTTAACATTTGTGCAAAATATTTTGTTTTAAAATCTCCTTTTTGAGATCATTTTCAAAATTAATCCTTGATAAAATTGGATCACTTCCAGCACAGGTTTCTTCGTGACACATTTGGTCAGGTCTAGCCTCTCTCCTACCTTAATCTAAAAAAAAAACAAAACCACTTATTAAAAATAAAAACCATTAACAAAACAATCAAATAAGTATGCACAATAAGCAATAAAAGAATAGAAAATGCTTGGCATTTAACCAAAGAAATTGACTGAATTGACAACAAGCAAAAAATGTATCCAAGTCAAACTGAAATCTTCTCTGGCTTTTTTATCCCACATTGTTGTATTAAATATATATCTGGTTCTGGTTCTGCTAATCCCATTTTGGATGACTTCATATATGTTTCTCCATATTACCTTTATTTTTAAAAATCATTTTCATGATTACCATAATATTCTACTACATTAATATGTAATAATTGATTCTGACAATCATTGTATATAGTACTTGTTGCACAGTAGATTCTATGCTCAAGGCAAGTGTGGGCATGCCCTAGAATATACATAGAAATTAGCAAAAAATGAAAGCTGTATTGTTGACTTATGCCCCCATTTTCGAACATGGGTTGACCTCCCCCTCTCAATCCCACACCTCCAAACTAATTGGATGAAAGTAGAGTAGCAATGTCAAATAGTATAGGGAATAAGATGATAGCCACTAAAACAACATATTAGATTGCAGTGGGGATTGCAGCCAGGATCAGCTCTCTTTTCTCTTTCCCCCATTTTTAGCCAGTCTGAGAGCCATTCTGAAGTAGTTATATATAAAACTAAATGACAGTATTAATTTAGCTTGCCCATGTAGCGTATATCTTACATGCAATTGATGTCGATAATATGCTAATTATTACATTTCTGAGTTTTATACTTCTCTGCTGATTATAATTATAACTTAATTACTTTAATTATGATCAGTGGGAAAATGTACAACTAGTGACAACAATATCAATAGGCCTATATAGTAGAAATATATATGTAAGCTTAGTGTATATGAATATAGCTAAGCAATCTGTATATCTATATATGATAGCTATAAATATATACAGATACTTGTAACTATAGTACATCTATGACAAAAACACAAGAAAATAAAACAATTCAGCAATGTTATAATTAGCACATACATTAACATATATCAACATGCAATTGCATATAAGGTATACATTACATGGGCAAGTGTAACAACAATGTTGCTTGCAGCTGCTGTGGAGGTGTAAGGCCAATGATGCCAGCACACAAGAGGGCTGCTAGCACAGGTTCTTTGATCTGCTTTTCTAAGGAAAGCAACTTTAAGGGGTTTACAATCTCTCTTTAATTAAACATACATATATCATTCACTTAGTTCAGGGGAAAAAGTCAGCACTCTGAACTTCAGAGAAAACACAAACAAATTACAAGCAGAAATTATATAAACAGCAAATAACACAAATTAGCAGACAGGGTTTCTAATCCTCTGTCCATAGTAATACATACATAGTTACCAGAGAGAGAAGCACCAACATCTGGGTTTTCAAAGCCAGGGGGCTGGTGGGGGCGGGGTTCTTTAACAGCTACCTAGACTCTGACAGCAAAAAGTCCCACCCTGCTTGCCATTACAGTAAGCTAAGTCAGTATTGTGATATGCTCATATGTATAACTATGTCTGTTTCTCCTACAACATCCTAACTTAAACTGGTCACAGGTCCAGTGGTTCAAGCTTCTTAATCAACTGCTGTCCTTTCAGCACCTTTATCTGAGCTGCCTTATGGTATGGGGCAGAGGTTCCCAGACTTATTTGGCCTACTGCCCCTTTTTCAAAAAATAAAAAATTATTCAGCGCCCCCTGGAAATCTACTTTCTTTAACCCTTTAACAGTTTTTCTTTTTGAAATTTGTGTTATTTCCAAAAAATACACATTTTTTTACTGTGGGGCATCTTAAATTTAATAATTTATTGTAAATTTGTAGGTTTTTTCCTGCATTGAAAACTTGATGACACAATATTGTGTCATGCAACCATATAGTATTGTATTGTAAACAAGTCATTACAGGCTCACATAGTCTGGTTGATGCATGCTGAACTTTCTGACAATGTGCTACAAGCTTGCCTGCCAGCACTTGCTTGTTAAGATTTGTTGGCAGACTTGACCACTGATGGGTTATAATTTGCATTTTGTGTGTTTATTTGGAAAATAATGTAATTACTACAACTTTAACTCTGTTATACAACAGAGGAAACATGTAAGAATGGTTTTTCAAAATTTTCTTCTTTCCTTATGCTTCCACCATCCCCTTATTTTTATTCAGCACCACCCCCCCCCATTTCACCTGAGGCTATTATTGCCCCACCCTTGGATCATTCCAGAGACCCCAAGAGGGCAATATTGCCCACTTTGGGGACCTATGGATGGGTGGACCATTATTATCCTCAGATCAGTAGGCTTCCATTCTCCACCATGAGCTTGCTGAAGGCCAAGGCTGGCCAGCAGCACTTTAGGAATTGTCTTTGTGTTCTAAAGGGCTTCTACAGCTGAAGTCAGGAAAGTTGTCTCTGGGCTCGTCCCTCTTCTAACCCCTGTCTGAAACGAGGTTGTTGGTGCTATTAAACATCCTCTTAAACGCCATTTTCTTAGCTATAAAGCTGTTAGCTAGATAGCAGCACAATGGATAGAAGGTTTGGCCTGGAGTCAGGAAGACCGAAGTTCAATCCAACCTCAGACGCTTACTAGCCGTGTGATCCTGGGCACTTAATCTTTGTATGCCTCAGTTTCCTCAATTGTTAAATGGGGATAATAATAGCACTGAAGCCCCAGGGTTGTTGTGAGGTTCAAATGAGATAATATTTATAAAGCATTTAGGATGTTGCCTGGCACCTAATAGGAACTATCTCTCTCTCTGTGTTTCTTTCTGTATATGCATATGTGTGTATGTATATGTATATATGTGTATGTGTATGTATATGAATATACATACACATGTGTGTATGTATATGTATATATGTGTATGTATATGAATATACATACATACATACATACATACATACATACATACATACATACATACATACATACATACATACATATGCATATACAGAAAGAGACAGAGAGAGCTCATCAGGAATCCTGACTCTTAGGAGCAATAGGTAGGTTGCAATGCATTGTCTTGAAAGGGCCCCCACCATCCTCTGCAATTGTTCATGTTAATTCTGAATGAAGTGTTGACCCCAAAAGTTTATTCTAAGAGATAGAGAAACGATTTAGGTTGTGTCTGCATTTTTATTTCTCTCAAGCTGGCTTGACTTGTATTGCATGGGAGTTACAGTCCAGAACTGGATCAATTCGAAAGTCAGGGTGCCCAGTTTATATACCTTTTCAACAGGGACTGATATCACCCCACCTCCTGACAGAGGAAATACCTCTTCCAGCAGATCACAACCCCACCCTCCAACCGTACCAGACCACTCCCAGCCTTGGGACATCAAGGCAGAAGAGTCTGTCTCCCCTCAAGCCTGAGTAGGATAAAATCAACTCTGGCTTGGGTCGTGTTTGACCTGGATAAGAAGATTCAATACACTCTAATCATCAGTAATGTCCTTCTAAAGGAGAGCCTGAATCTGTAAGGGGGAGGGGGCTGGGGGGAAACTGAGTCTCTAAGACACTGATTACTAAAATTTAAAATCATTTTTCACAGTGGCAAACAACAACCAGTATGAGCAATTCCGTAAACAAATAAAAGAAATAGAATATCACATATGGAATCCCATATCTCTATTACATATAGCTTTCTTTTCTTTTTGAAGAAATTCAACATGTTAGTTTCACAAAGGTGCCCTACTGGTCTGTATCTTTGTCTGAAACTTCATCCGTGTTGAGGTTTAGAGTTGGGAGAGCAGTTCAGGTGTGAAAGAATACACCTTCTCTGTAGCCATTGGGAGCTCTAGTGTATAAGCAAAGATGGGCTTCCTTAGCAAGAAAGCTAAGTGAAACCCTCATATTTGGGGGAGTTATACAGGGATTTCAGAATGATGACATAGTTTTAGAGGTTGCACCCTTAGGTGCAGGTTCAAGATAAGAGGGAAAGGACTTTAGGATACTTCCAAGTTACAGAATAAGCTACAAGGCTTCAAAAAGTATTGTAGAAACAACCTTTAATGTTATTTTTAACCCTCATTAGTGATGGGGTTTAGACTGTGGGAGCCCCCTTGACCTCTCCTTGAATCTTCCAACTTGATGAGGTGTTTGACAGAGGCCATAAGCCTTTCGTTATCATGAAGCCCAAATCTCTAGGTTACTTTTAACTTAGCCTAGCCCTCCATTGCCTGGCTAGTTTCACCCTTGATCCTATCAAAGTGCCTATGCCCAAATCTGTTACCCTTAAACTAGCCTGGCCCTACATTGTCTGTTATCTCCAGGTAGCCTTCAGCTACTTCCCACCCTAAATCCCATTCTCTAGGTTCCCGGAGTCTGATTTCACCCCAGTCCCATCAAGTTCCTCCTTAGACTCCTCCTCCCATCACCCTAGGACCACACTAGATCCCTCCCACAATCTTTATGTATACAAGTTTCATCTTGCCTCCATGAAGCGGCTCAGATTCAATCTAGCTCAGTAGATTGAGTCTGGCCTGATTGTGAAAATGAGCGTCACAAATGGTGCGGTTTCTTAAGACTACCCATTATGGTGAATCTGTAATAAACTTTGTTTTTCTTTGGCGGAGAAGGCTTCAGTTGAATTCATTCAAGCAGCACCCCTAAAGAAACATGGTTCCCTAACCTCTTTATAAGGGCACTGTTTGTATCCACATCAATCTGTTCATTTTTTTCAAATGCCATAGCGATCCTCTTTTTAAAAAATCATTACTATTCCCTTTTTCCCCTCCCAAATCACCTCCTAATAACTAAGTGACCCCTGTAACAAATAAGTATAGTCAAGCAAAATAAATCCACACATGGACCATGTCCAAAAGTTTCTGTACCTTGAGTCTTCCACCTTCTCTGGAATCTTGGTTCTTCCTTGCATTAAACAGTTCTTAAATCTTTGAAAGTTGTTTGACTTTATTGTGTTATTATTATCATATAAATTCCTCCTGGTTCTGCTTATTTCATTCTGCATTAGTTCACATAAATCTTCTCAGGTTTCTATGAATCCTTCTGTTTCATTTCTTACAGTGCAATAATATTTCATTACATGCATATGTTACAATTTGTTCAGACATTTTCCAATTGAACAGTTGTTTCCAGTTCTTTGCTACAACAAAAAAAATGCCACTAAGTGTGCGTGTGTGTGTATGTGTGTGTATGTGTAGAAGTCTTTTCCCTCTTTCACAACTCTTTAGGGTATAAATCTAGCAGTCTCCCCACCACCCCAATTTCCCTTCTTCCTTGTCCACCCCTTGAAGTTTTTTGTTTCAACTGTGACTATTCTCTCCCTTATACTTCCCTCCCTCTTAACCCCTCATTGATCCAGTTTCTTGTTTGAGTTTAGTGTAAATACAACTCTCAAAGTGTGGTAAATTGGGGGTGGGGTGGGGTGGTGGAATACCATTACTTCAGCCTAAGCTGAAAGTCTTTAGAGGTTAAAAAAATACAACATTGAAAGGTAAAGGAGAAAGCTTTCAGATGCAAAATAGAGAAGACTTGAATGCCTAATTGCATATGAAGAGGCCAGCCAAGCAGTGAATTGCCTTGGGGCATAGACTAAATTCACACCTTTGTCCCTAGCCGCTCATCTACATAAGATTCACAGAGGAGGATAGGAGGCAGAAATGACTAAACTGAAACTAATCACTAAGGCAACTTTAAGTGGTTGGAGGGAATGAACTTATGAGCCAGGGAGAATTTGTCTTCAGGACAGGCAAGGCTGCTTCCATCTCCTAGTTGGAAGTGACAAACAACTTCAGAGCTCAGAGAATGAAAGGGAAGGGGCTTCTGCCAGTCCTAAAGAAAGGGCCCTCACTCCAGCTAAAGAACCAATCGGTGGCTCACAGTAGAAGACTGCAGCTGCCCATTGGAGATCAAGCCCAGTGAACCAATGGATTAATCCACTGGGGTTCAGCAGAGGTGCTGCACCCCAGGGAGATCCCAGCAGTAAAGCATCTTGCCCAGCTTGGCAGCAGCTTTTCAGGGCAGAGCAGCCTGCCCAGTAATAGAGTGGTCTTCCCAGTCTGGTCCAGCACCCATCAGCAGGTGGCATAGCAGTCTGTTCAACCCTTGCTCAGTCCAGTCTAGCAGCTATGGAGCCTGGTAAGGAGTCAGCATTGCCACTGAGTGACCTGCTTGACCCTGCCCATCAGCCTGAGTGGGATATTGTGTGAGGTAAATAAAATGTGAAGACTTCCCAGGGAAGATATGTATAAATATATATCCATATCTATACTAAGAAATGTTTAAAAATCAAGAAATAGGAAAGTAAAAAAAAATTCTGAGGCCATGAGAGTCTGATGGCTCAGCCTCTGGGAAAGCATACCCAGAAACTTTGTTCTTTCTTCTGGTTCTGGTTTAAAGATTTGCTCAGTAAGAATAAGGTCACTGTGACTTGCTTTCCTTTACTGTAAAAGTACTGTAGGAGAATGGAGAAGGTCTCCTTCTCCCCTTATCCTATTCTCCTTTAGATTTATAGATGTCACCTCAGTTGTAATCATTAAGTAGGAGAATGGGAATTGGAGTTTCTGTGCCTCAATTTCCCACTTCTTTGTCTAGCTTTCCTGCTCAGATTGTAAGCCCACCTCCCAGCCAATGGTGAGAAGGGTCAGAGGTGGGCAGGAATTCTCTTGTGTTAGGTATAATTATGGGTGCTTTGCCCCTTGTAAAGTGCCTCCTTTGCTGGTTCTGCTCTGTGCTAGCACAGGAAGCCCAGTTCTTGAGAATTGAATAAAATTTATTTCTGTTCCCACCCTGAGATGGTTCCTTATTATAAATTTAATTGGTGAGGGTCTTACACCCCACACAGTTTTTTTTTTGGGGGGGGGCCGCTTGTCCCTGGATCTGCCCATTTTGTAAGCGAGACACCTGATTGGCTCCGAGACTGGTGTACACTCGGAGATTTCTCCCATAGTCCCCAGAGCTGTTCGGATATTTTCGCTTCAGCTGGGCAAAGTCCTGAAGGAGAGACTCAGAGGAACAGAAACCAAAGAGTTCTGATGCTAAAATTAAAATCCCCCAAGTGAAACTCCGGCAGGTGGAGAGAGAATTGAGTTGAGTTATATGCATATAACCCAGTGGGGGAGGGCAAGAGCTTGCAGACCCAAGGGTCTTAATTAGATTGAGTGCTGCCAAGTAACCCCCCGGGTGACTGGGAGAAGCTTCGTGACCAGCTTCTGTTCTTTCGAGAGTCATTGACAATATTAATTTGGCTGGATTGGTTCAGGTGTAAATATTGATAGTGATGTCAATAGACGGACCTCGTGTAAATTGAAATGGGGAAAAATTAATCAAAGTCTATTATTTCAGGGTGAGGATTTCCAGGTATACCAGTAGATATTATTTTAGGGAAAAAACTTTTGGATTTCTGTATCTACCTGTCTGTATTTTTGTGTGTCTGTGTGAATGAGTGTTGCCTGGCAGCGGCAGCGGCAGCAGCAGCAGGAATGGTGGCGGCAGAGTGGTCAGTAAATTCCCCTTTGCACCTCCCTATCCCACTGGCATTCCTGAGGAAACAGGTTGGAGCACCAGCAGCGGGAAGGAGTGAGGGGGAGCAGAGCAGGCAATTCAGTTTTGTTCTATGTGTCCGTGGTCTGGTTAAAGTTTACCATTATAAGGAAAAACACCCACAAGTTATTGTCAGTGAAAGCTTAGTTGTGGGAGGGTGTGGAGGAGAGATTGATTTATGTTGAAAATGGGGAGAAAACAGGGTATGTGAGAAAGAAAGCCTCAGAAGTGTTAGGCCAGTTCTCAGGGATTTGGATAGAAAAAAAAAAAAGGAAGAAAGAAGAGGGGAGAACTTTTCCCTCAGATCAAAGGGAAGCAGGCTAGACAAGTATTTTAACCCTTTTTCTGCCTACATAAAGGAGAAAAATTTTTGTGTAATGGGACCCAACCAGAAAAGAATTGAACTAAATGTGAAAAGTGAAAATGTGTCATTCTTAATTTAATGCTTAAGATAAATTAGAGTTGATTTTACTGTTTGTTACTCAAGTTTATGGGAAAAGGCAAGGGCAGGCTATGATAAAAAAAAAATCTGGAGCAGGCAGCTTAGAGTAAAAGGCTTGAGAGCCTGAGTCAAAAACCCAATAGATGAATTTATAGAGAAATGAAAGAGATGGAAGGGATTATGCCCACCCACCCTTTGGACTAGATCTGTGAGTGGGTTCTATTAAATTTAATATGAATATTGGTCCAGTATGTCACTTTAAACTGACCTGATTATAACAGATGATTCAAAATTGTTTGTAAAACTTTCGCAAGAAAATGTAGACATGAATGGGGAACTGAAAAATTAAGGAAATATATGAAATTGTGGATAATAATTTTTTTAAGGGCCAGAAGTATCAGAATTGTGTGGCCCTAAGAAAGTTAATTCACTGTTCAGTGAGGGGATGAGGGTGGAATTCACTCCTAGAAATAATATGGGAATCACATAATTGTAAAAGTATTTGGCATAGTGATTGGCAAAAACAAACGTTTAAGTTAAATATAATTGTTTTATACATGGACTTTCTCAGATGTGAAGTTTATGTCAATGGTGATAAGATGAAGATGAAAACACATCCAGCAAGATTGGTAATTAATTAAACAATTGAACTGTATCATCTGTGTTATTAGAGAGGCAATTTCTCTAAGTGTTGTTAGATTGACAATTGTACTGTTAAAATAATGAAGGGATTAGGAAACTGTTAAGTTATTTTTATTTGACCATGTCTTCTAAAGAAGTTTAATTTGAGAAATTATAAACTTCCAGGTTTTGTAGCAGCAGTTACTGGGATCCCTATTTGTACAATAAGTTGGGAAAGCCCGGAAGTTTAACTGAAAGAGAGAGAACAGTGGGGTTAGAAACTAGCTGACCTTAGTCAGTAGGACTAATTTTTAGTAATTGGCTTTTAGGACATTCTTTTAAAAATTAAAATTTGATTGTGAGGTCCTAGTAAAGCTTTAAAGGGAAAAGTATTTGTCAGAAAATGCTATTATTGTGAAGTTGTGATACCCAAAGACCTAGAAGGTTTTGTGGGGGGAAATGGAAAAATTTGATTAATGCAAATATGTGAAATCTTGTTATTTTTAGTCAAATAATTGGGTAAATTGGTACTCTTGTATAGTCATGTGAAGGATAACATTTTTTTTTAATATTAATGGGACCAGCTAGATAAAAGGAGAAGGATACGAATATAATGCTGAATTACTATCCTATAGATTAAGCCTGAGATTTAACATTACATTGTATCTATGTAAGATAAGGTTAAATGTTTTAAAGTGGCATAAGAGCAATTAAGTATTACTACAAATGGTAATTAATTACCAGGAATTAATCACTGGAAATTCAATGTAAGTCTCTTTAAGAGAGGTAAGTTGTAGAATATTTTTGTATTGATGGGAAAAGTTAAATGTGGATTTGAATTCATTCTATCATCTAAAACATAAAGATAAAGTTATATGGTTCAATTCTTTCAGATCAGGCATAATTAGAGAAGAATAGAAAAAAATAGAGGAGAAACTGATGCAAATGTGTTAGAGCAATAACTTATGATCTTAATGGGAAGATTTTATGAACAAGGGAGGAAATGCATGCAAGCTATTTAGAGCTAGGTTTAAGGATGTTCCTTAAGCAATATGAGATCCCAGTCATATTCTAAACTGATTATTGGAACTTGCTATTCAAAGACTTAATGGGACTATTAGCTGACTGTTTTTCTGAGTCTCACTCCAGGTGTGAGTATCAAGGAAGGCTGACCCAGGATTCCAGCAGCCTTGTGGAAGGGCAGGCATGAGCTGGAGGTATGATTTCTTGGCAAAGCTGAGAGGGCAACTGTTCAGCATGTGCTGTGGTGGGACCCTCTTGACTTGATCCCCTTAACTGAAACCTGGCAGACTAGGCCTGGCTCAATGCAGTTTGCAGTTTGACACAACCTCTGCCTGGAGTTGATAGGAAGCAGGGGAAAATATGGTCCCCTTACTCTAAGTCCTTATTCTCTTGGTAGCAAATTTCTATAATCAGAAGGTTTTGTAAGTACAGTAACAAATCTATTAAAATAATTGATTGCGGAACATCTTAGGTTACCATAGGCCTGAGTCTAGTGTTCCTGTGTGTGGCCCTGTATAAGTGAGGCTAGTTTATATTTTTGGTAGTGGTAGTGGTGAGAATATTATTTTGTTATTTGGTTAATATCAAGCTTGTCTAAGGTTTTGTTACAAATAATAATATTAAAAGAACAATGGTTTGTGGCTTATTTTGTAATGCCATCAAAGAAACATGGCAGGACTAAAAGGTTGAGATTTATATGTGCTGGTTTTTTTTTTTTTAAAAAGGTTATTTAATGAATTTATGTATGTACTGGAGTCATCTTCTTGGTGGGGAAATTAATAACGAGTCAATGTAAAGTATGAGAATTTGGGTTCTGATGTGAATTTCTTAAATATGGCAATTGGCTAAAGTTTCAATTTTGAATTTGTAAAAATGATCAGGGTATAATTATTAGAAATGGTAACTTAAAATTGTGCTAAGGTAACTTTTGTAGGAGAATGGACAGAAAGCTGGTTCCTAGAAGAAGAAGCTGTAGAAGTGGCTGAAACAACCAAGGACCAGAAGACTTCATTGATGCTCCTTGCCAGACGGCTGTATGGAAGAGACTTTTGAAATTTAAAGGGACGATTGTATTGTAATTTTCTTTTGGGTGCCTGTATTTGTACTTATAAAGGGGACTGCCTCCTTTGATTTGTCAATATGTTGACCAATCCTTCCTATATTTATTAAAAGGGTAATGGGGATACCAGCAGGATGGGAAAGAAAATGTGGTATAAAGGTGTGATGAATGAAGAAGATAGGTGGGTGGATAATACATATCAGCAATGGTGTGTGAAGTCTTCAAAATAGTGTCAAGAAGTAGGGGGGATTGTGTGAGGTAAATAAAATGTGAAGACTTCCCAGAGAAGATATGTATAAATATATATCCATATCTATACTAAGAAATGTTTAAAAATCAAGAAATAGGAAAGTAAAAAAAAAAAATTCTGAGGCCATGAGAGTCTGATGGCTCAGCCTCTGGGAAAGTATACCCAGAAACTTTGTTCTTTCTTCTGGTTCTGGTTTAAAGATTTGCTCAGTAAGAATAAGGTCACTGTGACCTGCTTTCCTTTACTGTAAAAGTACTATAGAAGAATGGAGAGGGTCTCCCTCTCCCCTTATCCTGTTCTCCTTCTTTAGATTTATAGATGTCACCTCAGTTGTAATCATTAAGTAGGGGAATGGGAATTAGAGTTTCTGTGCCTCAATTTCCCACTTCTTTGTCTAGCTTTCCTGCTCAGATTGTAAGC
>CM053622.1:69896869-69924086 GCA_028646595.1 Phalanger gymnotis | reverse complement strand
TAGTATTCCATTACCTTCATATACCACAGCTTGTTCAGCCATTCCCCAATTGATGGGCATCCCTTTGATTTCCAATTCTTAGCTACCACGAAAAGAGCCGCTATAAATATTTTTGTACATATGGGTCTTTTTCCCACTTGTGTTTATTCTTAGAGTGCAGTAATATCTCACTATATTTGCAATGAGGGTCTGAGATCATGCTCACTTGATAAGCCTGCTTCTGAGAAGTACCTGATGATACCGAATGAAATAGCCAGGGCTCTCCACTTCAGGGTATTAGAAGACATTGTTTCTAGTCAATTTACCTTGTGAAGAAAAGGAGCCTTTCAATTGGCTACCAGTGCATTCAAGAGGCACTAATCCGTCATGGTACATTCTCCTTCCCTGTTTGGCTCAATAGGAGGAAAGAAACATTCTATAAACTTTTGGGTTGAGGGAAAGGCCTTGAATCCTTCCCACCCAGGGTCAAGATAAAGCCTGTGAACTTGGGCCACTGTTCTTTGCCTCTGTGTTTGTTCCATTGTGGTGGAAATATCAGAAACTATGACTTTGTAAGGTTTGAAAGGTTGGAATGGTGAGAAGGTCTAGGACTACCTGGAGTCTGTCTGTGCTGGATTTTGTGGTCAGCTAAGCCCAGCCCACCTGTGCAGCTAGGAGGAATGACTGGGAACCAGCCCAAGAGTGGATTGACCACTGCAGCCAGAATGCCAAGGGCCTACAGAGCAAGAAGGTGATCCTAGCCATTAGCTATGCTGAATTTGGAAGTGAACTTGTTAGAATGAATGCCTTGTAGCAACCATTTTAAGTTTGAGTTAAGGTAAAAAAAATTTTGGATAAGCCTACAATTGTATTTTCAAGGTACGTATTTGTGAGAAACAAAAGAAGGAATTCTATTTCCACAGGATTAATACTACTCCCAGCCTTGCAGGAGTGATAAGAGGAGTGATAACCAGATGTAAGTCAGAGGTACAGATTCTCATCAGAGCTGTGACCTAGCAGAACCAGGCTTCTGACCAAGTAAAAGGTCAGAAGTTGTATGCATGCTTAATGAGCTGTTTAATATTATCCAACATACTCCCAGGGCAGAGTAAGCCAATTTAAATGCACATGCCATGCATGACAAGGGAAGAGGAACAAAGAGAAGAACATAGAAGAGGCTGTTCAGGAAGTTGCATTCAGCCAGTGGGGAACAAGACAGGAAATTGGAATCTGGAATAGGAAATAAATAGCCTTGTATTCATTAGCCTTAGCAAGTGTGCTCCTTTAGGGAGTTACTCATTCAGGATGAATGTAAAATAAAATAAGAGCTTCCCTGGCTTCACAAGTATTATTCTTTCCAGAATGACCGTGTTTCTCACATATTCAAAGGGTATAATAGCTGGTCCAAGGTCTAACCAAAAGAAGGTAGCTACAGTAAACAAAAGGAGAAGCAAGCAATGGGGGGATGAATCAGGGTGGTCTTGACCTTATCTTCACACATTTACCCATTCCAGTCTTCCCAGGTCTATATCTTCCCAAAACTCATTTCGTTTTGGTATGTTGCTCAGCATTCCACTAGAGATAACTAATATTTCCCCTTACGTGAGGAGTTGCTGATTTATCACTATCAATATTTACACCTGAATCAAGTGAGATCATAAATCAATCCAGCCAAATTAATAGTCTCAAGATGGTCCACTACACACAGGGAAGTTCTACTGCTTACCAGAGTAGTAACTCAAGGCTCCGAAAAAACGATTTTAAATCTTAGCAATCAGTATTTTGGATACTTAGAGTTTCCCCCCAGCTTCCTCCCCCTTACAAATTCAGTCTCTCCTTTAGAAAGACATTACTGATGATGACATTGTATTGAATCTTCTTATCCTGGTCAAACTCCAGCCCAGGCCTGAATTGATTTAATCTGCTCAGCTTTAGGTGGAGACAGATCCTTCTGCCTAGATAGCCCAAGACTGGGAGTGGTCTGGCATGATGGGGCAGCTGGTCTGATAGAATAAGTATTTCCTCTGAAGATAGAACGATGGCAGGTGATATTAGCCCCTGTTGAAAAGGTATTAAGTGACCTAAGTCACATGCTCGAGACCTCATTTTAATATAGCCCACCTCCCAATGTTTTGACTAATCATGATTGATACCCCTTGGAAACACCTACTCTTCGAAGAGTGTATAATCTTGTACCCCCAAATGCCAAATTGAGAAAGTTCTGAACAGGACCCCCTTGGGGGGCCCAGTTTTGTACTGAACTCTCATGCAATGCAGTCAAGCCAGCTTGAAAGAAATAAAAATGTGGACCCCACCTAATTGTCTCTTTCTTAGAACAAAGTCTGGTTTGGGGTTTTGGGGTTCACAATTAAAATTGGGGTTCAACGAGGCATCAGAATTGTTTTGCATTGTAGCACAATACATGGTGATACAATGAAACATCTTTTGTGTCTACTGAGCTTTTAATAGAGTGTTTTAAGTACTTTCAGTTTCTTCTTCTTTTGGTGTTACTTGCATTATTCCCCATTCCTATTTTAAACACCATGTCAGTCTAGCACATTATAAAGCCAACATCAATGGAAATAATTAACGATCACAAAATGAATCAATAACTCCATGAGATTTTTTTCAGAGAAGTGATAGAGGCTCTTTCAAAACCAGGAATGCATTTCTTATGACTAAGCAAAAATAGTATAATATCTCTAAGATGGCATTGTTTTCATTTCATTCTTGAGGTGAGAGTTGTTGACACAGTCACCCTGTCCTTCTGTTTAATTTTAACCTCCAGAGAGAAAAGAGTCTTTTAACTTAGGACCTGCAGATTCATGGTTGATGTTTATGGGAAGCGCTGAAGGTCTGGGTTACCTGGTGTCTTTTCCCAGCAAGCCTTCAGGCAATTACTCTTTTTAATGACCTAGAAGTGGAGATTTACAGGAGTGTGAATGGAAGTCTTTAACAATGGATTATGGGGCAGGTAGGTGGTGCAGTGAATAGAGTGCCAGGTCTAAAGTCAGGAAGTTGGGAGTTCAAATCTGGCCTCAGACACTTACTAGCTGTGTGACCCAGGGCAAGTCACCTCACTCCGTTTGCCTCAGTTTCCTCATCAATAAAATGAACTGGAGAAAGAAATGGCAAACCACTACGGTATCTCTGACAAGAAAACCCTAAATAGGGTCATAGAGAGTTGGACATTGTAAAAGATGACTGATTTTGTTTCCACAGAAATTATATAATTTGAAGTCACACTGGTGGCTAATGTAAGAGAACTGCTTGTAAGGGGACAGTGGGAGGCTGTGGGCCACCTGATAATTAATGTATCTAAAAGGCAGAGCCTTTTCTTTGTTCTAAGAAGGCCTTTTTCCTGTATATCTAAAGAACTGCCAGGCCAGGTGTCACTCACAAAGGATGAGGATTAGGTCTGTTGGCCCAGATGGGGTCTTAGATAATGGGACCTTTTATCATTGATATCCTGGGTTCTAAGCTTCAAACTTGCCTCTGGCAATTCTCTTAGCAATTGAGAGGGATCCTTTCTCATGCTATCTGATGCAGACAAATGGGGAAGAGACTAAAAGTATTTTGGACTGGCATTTCCTTTTAGAGAAAAAAGTATATGAAGATGAAAAGGGGGAATTGAAATGTGGAAACGTGTAATCAGGGGGTGGGATTTAGGAACCCTCAAGTACCTAGACAATGGGAGGCAGGAGGGAAATTCGAATTGGGAACAGCATAAAAGGGCTTGCATTTGTCTGAGTGAGTGTACTCTCCATTCAGGAGGTAACCATTCACTAGGAATGTAGAATAATTGGCTAAAATAAAATGAAAACTTTCCTGGCTTCACAACGAGTATTGTTCTTTCTAGACTAAGCACGGGTATTGTTCTTTCTAGACTAAGCACGTTTCTCACAACACAACTGAAAAACCACTTAACAATAATGAATGTATTATATCAAAAAACGTATTATACAAAGGAAAACAGTAACTTTCTATTTCCTTATTTTGACTCAGTTCTCAACATCATATGATAAGCAGATGGCAATGAAGCAACTTATAATTTCTTGCCTTAACATGAGGAAAACAATTATTACAAGGAAAAATAAGTATCCCATAATTATTCAGTTATTATGCAAGGCTTCAGTAATAATCCAACATCGGTGAACACAATAGTCAATCAGTAATCAATAATCCATTCGATTGGTCTAGAACTAATTATTGCCCTCTCACATTTCATCATGTTATTAATAATACAGAAACAAAATAAGAGATAAGTTGGGTAAATGGGCAATTACCTAAGGTCTATAGTTGAGCATTTAGTGTTAAAAATGTTACAGGGACCAAGGTAAAAATATAACCTCTCAAAACCTCAAAACGTAAGTCCTTTCCCTTGTTTCCATCTCTCACATGCTTAATTTGTAGCAGTTGTAGTATAGTAGCCATGCACTCCTTTCCTCTTTTGTGAGGAGATGTCTAGATTTGTTTCCAAGTATAAACCAAGTAAACCCATCCGTCTGTTATAGCTCTGAGAAGACAGGCCTTTAAAAAAGCGCATTGTGTTTTAAATGAAGCTACTTGACTACCCTTTAAGCCCAAACCACTCTGGCTTTCTCTGAATAGCCAATAATAGGCCCAACCCAAGCCTCTGTGAATCATTGTTCAGCTTTTGATGGCTTAGAATTACTGTAAATAACAATTGTTTTCTATTCTGGCCAGAAACTGAGGATCTTCCCCTCACCGATGGATAGTTTTGTGATGGTAAACTAAGCCGGCTTTTTAAAAACATTAATTAATTTTTAGTTTTCAACATTCATTTTTATAAGATTTTGAGTTCTAAATTTTTTCCCCTCTCCCCTAAGATGGGATGCAATCTAATATAGACTAAATGTGTACACTCATATTAATTATATTTCCATATTAGTCATGTTGTGAAAGAAGCATCAGAATAAAAGGGAAAAACCACAAGAAAGAAAAAAACAACAAAAAAGAGAAAATAGTATGCTTCAATCTTCATTCAGATCCCATCTTTCTTTCTCTGGATGTGGATAGCATTTTTCATCATGAATCTTTTGGAATTGTCTTAGATCACTGCATTGCTGAGAAGAGTTAAGTCTATCAGAGTTGGTCATCGTATAATGTGGCTGTAACTGTGTATAGTGTTCTGGTTCTGCTCACTTCACTCAGCATCAGTTCATGTAAGTCTGCCTGCTCATCATTTCTCATGGCACAATAGTATTCCATTACATTCATATACCACAACTTGTTCAGCCATTCCCCAATTGATGGTCATCCCATCAATTTCTAATTCTTTGCCACCATGACGAGAGCTTCTGTTAATATTTTTGTCTATGTGGGTCCTTTTCCCTTTTTTATGATATCTGGGATACAGATTTAGTAGTGGTATTTCCAGATCAAAGGGTATGCAGTTATATATATACACACATACATACACACACATATATATGTGTGTATTTATATATCTTTATATATGTATACACACACGTGTGTGTGTGTGTGTGTGTGTGTGTGTGTGTGTATGGCATAGTTCCAAATTGAATTGAGCCATCGTTTGTCTCAACTCTTACCTAGCCTTTACTCATAGAATGGGTGTGGCCTCAGACAAACCTGGGAAGTCCTGGGAAAGACCCTTAATTTAGAAACACCAAAGGCACCTACTGCATCCAAGACCATCGCTAACATCTTGATCTTTGTCTTGCCACTGGACTTAGATGACTCTGGAGGAGTGCAGCTCTGCCTCACTTATATCCGATCCACATGCAAGTCAGGACATCACATTATGAGATGTCATTGGTCCTTTTCAAGAATGAAGGATGAACAACAATATTAATACACGAACTTTAAAGACAGCAATATAATGATTTCACATATAAAAGTGAAACTAAATGTCCCTCTATTTCAAGAATTTTCAGTGTCCTTGCCAGCCCAAATAAACCAGCACAGAATAGACAAATAAACAGTAGTTTATTTACTCAAGAGTATGATAAACACTATCAGTAGGTGATGGATGTGTGTGTCTTAATTCCTCAGGAGACATATACATACATATACACACACATATACATACATGTATACATATACATATGTATTGTCAACCTTAAAGTTTTTCCTAAGACAAACAAAATTAGGTTGTATTCACATGTTTAAATGTTTATTTCTCTCAAAGTGGCAGACATGCATGTGTACATGCATGGGAACTCACTTAGAAATGAGTCACTTTGAGGTTAGGCTGCACAGATTATATATACCCATCCCTCCTCCCTTTCCCCTAAGTCAGGATACTTGTGTCTTTTGTCAGCCAAAATTACAGTTCCCATAGAACAAGAGAGTGCCTCCAGGATGTCTGGTTTCTAAAACAAGGGAATGTCATAACAAGAAGAGAGCGTCATAATAGCCTAGTGTCTATTAAACAATGAGATAACGAGAGAAATGCCATTAATCAAGATAGTGTCCAGTTCAAAGCTTCTGATCTTTATCAGTCATAAACAGGAGAATGATCCTAGTGAGTTTCATCTGGTCTTGTGGTTGTCTCCTTTGGGTGATGGAGGGTTCAAGTGGGTCTCACAATACATATCTGTATCTATGTGTATATTGTATATACCTGTATATCTACACATATATACATCTATACTTATACCTACACTTAGACCTACGCATACACAGTCATATTCTCTCTTCCTGAGCTACTCAAACGAAAACAACAGCTTCTTACAAAGCTGTTTTATTAAGCTCAGGTGGGGTTTGTAGGCAGGAGAAGGTACTTATTAAAACAAAGGGAGGATGCTTAAATTGTTACAAAGGAAATACTGCACTTGTTAGCATAGCCATTTAGTCTAGACTACAGGAAACAGTACTTTTTTTTTTGTCAGTCAGTTAGTTAATCAAATATGTTAAATATTCTATTAGGTAGAATAAAGAGAAATAGATGAATTCCTGGAACTATTTTGGTCCTGTGAGTCTTTTTATATAATCGTAAATCATTTAGGAACAGGAGAAGTAGTGAAGGTGTCATTCAGTACTGTCAAAAAGGCATCAGACAGAAAGAATAGGAAAAATAGATACAGGACAAAATAGTCAGTTATGTTTTCCCAAAAATTCAATTTCAATACCTCCTAAATAGAACAAAATTACCTTAAAATAGAACTAAACCAAGATCTAATAAAAAGAGCCAATAATTGTAAAGTGCTTAACACAGTGCCTGGCACATAGTAAACACTATGTAAATGTCAGGCTTGGGAAAGACTTCAATTTTGAAAGGCCAAGATCTGCCACTGTTCCCTGGGCCGTCACCAATTGTCTTGACTTTTATCTTGCCATGGACTTTGATGACTCTGGAGGAGAGAGTGAGGCTGATGACCTTGCACAGCTCTGCCTCACTTAAATCCCATTTGCCACAAGTCAAGCCATCACCTAGTGATGCTATTGGTCCTCTTTGAGAGCAGAGGATGAATAATAACAACAGCAGCAACATTTTAAATAAGAGTACATGCTTTACATATTACTAAAATGTACTAGACGACACTATGGACGAAAAGATGAAAAACTTGCCTAAAAGCGAGGAAGATCTGCCTCTGATATACTAGCCATGTATGAGCACTGTATTTAACCTCTCAATGCTCGAGGCAACTCTTCAAGACTTTTAGGTAGAAGGGAAGCTTTGATACTTATAAAAAAGATTACATCTAACATTCGTATTTTCCCATTTCTGTTTCAAGAGAATGACTTTAAATGTAAGTTGAACTTATCTTTACCTAAAGTTAGATTTAGGCCATTCCCCAATTGATAAATGGTCAAAGGATATGAACAGGCAGTTTTCAGATGAAGAAATCAAAGCTGTCTATAGGCATATAAAGAAGTGCTCTAAATCACTTTCGATTAGAGAAATGGAAATTAAAACAACTCTGAGGTACATGACAAAAAAGGAGAGTGATGAATATTGGAGAGAATATGGGAAAATTGGGACACTAATGCACTGTTGGTGGAGTTATGAACTAATCCAACTATTTTGGAGAAAAATTTTGAACTATGACCAAAGGGCCACCAAAGTATGCATATCCTTTGATCCAGCAATACCATTACTGGGTCTGTATCCCAAAGAGATCATAAAAAAGGGAAAGGGACTGACATGTACAAAAACATTAATAGCGTCTCTCTTTGTGGTGGCAAAGAATTGGAAACTGAGGAGATAGACATCAATTGGGGAATGGCTGAACAAGCTATGAAATATGAATGGAATGGAATACTATTGTGCAATAAGAAATGATAAGCAGGTAGATTTCAGGAAAACCTGGAAAAACTTATATGAACTGCTGCAAATGAGCAGAACCAGGAAAACATTGTACACGGTATCAGCAACATTATATGACAATCAACTATGAATGACTCAGCTCTTCTCAGCAACACAATGATCCAAGGCAAGTACAAAGGACTCATGATTGAAAATGTTATCCACAACCAAATAAAGAACTGATGGACTCTGAATGCAGATCGAAGCGTACCTTTTTCACTTAACTTTATTCCTTTTCATGTTTTTTTCCCTTCTGATCTGTTTCTTCTTTCACAACTGTGACTAATATGGAAATATGTTTTACATGATATAACTGTGCATAACCTATATCAAATTGCCTACCTTTTTAGGAAGAAGGGAGGGAAGGGAGGGGGTGAGGGAGAAAAATTTGGAACTCAAAATCATATAAAAATGAATGCTAAAAATTGTCTTGGTGGGGAGGAGCCAAGACAGCAGCTAGAAAACAGGGACTCACTTAAGCTCTCCCCCGAATCCCTCCAAACACCTGTGAAAAATGGCTTTAAAGAAATTCTAGAGCTACAAAACATGAAACAACAGAAGGAAGCAGGTCTCCAGACCAGGACAGCCTGCATAGTCACTGGGAAGGGTCGATTGCACTGTACTATGAGTGGAATGCAGCCCGCCATGGGCCATGCCAGGAAGGACCAGGCCAGGAACAGATGGGGTGGGGTAGGCCTTAGGGCCATGAATCACTGAGCTACAGCAGTTCCCAGACTTCTCAAGCAACAAATGCCAAAGACAACTTAGTAGGTCAGTGGGAAAACTGCTGGATCTGGATGACAGAAGTGCCTGGTCCGGCCCAAGCCTCAGGGGCAGTGGAGGTGGTGTAGAGGCAGCAGCAGCAGGAAGCTCTGGGGGCTGCTTCCAGAGCTCTAATGTCAGTTGCTTCTGGCCCCTGGTCCACACGGTGGAAGGAATCAAGTGGCTGATCAGAGTGGGAATGCAGGAAGTGCTTTGCTAGTGCAGAGGGAGGGTTCTCTTGCTTTGCCCTACTTGGATCTGGGGCACGGTCCTGGTTGGCGGTTCTTGGGGGAAGAGGAGCACTGGTGTGGCAGAGCTTGCAGTGACTGTGGAGAAGGAGTCCTCCTGGTAGCTACATGGCAGAAAGGAATGCTTGCACTCACAGACCAGAGTACAGGCCAGGAGAGGAGTAGCATATCATCTCAGAATAAGCAGTGCAAGACCCCTGCAGCTTGGGACAAAGTACTCTCCACTCTGAAGGCAGTCATACCCTGACCAAATGCTCTAGGGTCAAGTAGTTGGCTGGGAACATGAGCAAACAGCATTAAAAAACTCAGACTCAGACTATAGAATCCTTTTATGGTGACAAAGAAGATCAAAACATATAGCCAGAAGAAATCAATGAAGTCAATGAACCTATATCAAAAGCCTCCAAGAAAAATAATTGGCCTCAGGACATGGAAGAGCTCAAAAAGGATTTGGAAAAGCAAGTAAGAGAAGTAGAGGAAAAATTGGAAAGAGAAATGAGAGTGATGCAAGAAAATCATGAAAAACAAGTCAATGACTTGCTAAAGGAGACTCAAAAAAATACTGAAGAAAATAACACCTTAAAGAATAGACTAACCCAAATGGCAAAAGAGCTCCAAAAAACCAATGAGGAGAAGAATGCCTTAAAAAGTATAATTAGCCAAATGGAAAAGGAGATCCAAAAGACCACTGAAGAAAATACCACCTTAAAAATTAGAATGGAACAAGCAGAAGCTAGAGACTTTGTGAGAAATCAAGATATTATATTACAAAGGAATGAAAAATGGAAGACAATGTGAAACATCTCATTGGAAAAATCACTGACTTGCAAAATAGATCCAAGAGAGATAATTAAAAAAATATTGGACTACCTGAAAGCCATGATCAAAAAAAGAGCCTAGACATTATTATCTTTCAACAAATTATCAAGGAAAAATGCCCCAATATTCTAGAACCAGAGGGTAAAATAGAAATTGAAAGAATCCACCTCTTGAAAAAGATCCCAAAAAGAAAACTTCTAGGAATATTGTAGCCAAATTCCAGAGTTCCCAGGTCAAGGAGAAAATATTACAAGCAGCCAGAAAGAAACAACTTGAGTATTGTGGAAATGCAATCAGGATAACATAAGATCTAGCAGCTTCTACATTAAGGGCTTGAAAGACTTGGAATATGATATTCCAGAGGTCAAAGAAGCTAAGATTAAAACCAAGAATCACCTACCCAGCAAAACTGAGTATAATACTCCAGGGCAAAATATGGATTTTCAATAAAATAGAAGACTTTCAAGCTTTCTCAGTGAAAAGACCAGAGCTGAAAAGAAAATTTGACTTTCAGATACAAGAATCAAGAGAAGCGTGAAAAGGTAAACAGGAAACAGAAATCATAAGGGACTTACTAAAGTTGAACTGTTTTGTTTACATTCCTACATGGAAAGATGATGTTTGTAACTCACGAAACCTTTCTCAGTATTAGGATAGTTGAAGGGAATATACATGTATTTATAGACAGAGGGCACAGGGTGAGTTGAATATGAAGGGATGACATCTAAAAAAATAAAATAAAATTAAGGGGTGAGAGAGGAATATATTGGGAGAAGGAGAAAGGGAGAGATAGAATGGGGTAAATTATCTCACACAAAAGTGGCAAGAAAAAGCAGTTCTACTGGAAGGCAAGAAGAGGCAAGTGAAAAGGAATAAGTGAATCTTGCTCTCATCAGATTTGACTTGAGGAGGGAATAACATATACACTCAATTAAGTATCTTACCCTACAGGAAAGTAAGGGAGAAGGGGATAAGAGAGGGGGGATGATAGAAGGAAGGGCAGATCAGGTGAGGAGGCAATCAAAAGCAAACACTTTTGAAAAGGGACAGGGTCAAGGGAGAAAATTGAATAAAGGGGGACAGGATAGGAGGGAGGGAAATATAGTTAGTCTTTCACAACATGACTAATATGGAAATGTTTTGCATAATGATACATGTGGGGCCTATGTTGAATTTCTTGCCTTCTCAAGGAGGCTGAGTGGGGAGGGAAGAAGGGAGAGAATTTGGAACTCAAAGTTCTAAAAACAAATGTTCAAAAAAAAGTTGTTTTTATATGCAACTGGGAAATAAGATATACAAGCAATGGGGTATAGAAATCTATCTTGCCCTGCAAGAAAGTAAGGGGAAAGGAGATGGTGGGGGAGTGGGGTGACAGAAGGGAGGGCAGACTGGGGAAAGGGGCAATCAGAATATATGCCATCTTGGGGTAGAGGAAGGGTAGAAATGGGGAGAAAATTTGTAACTCAAAATCTTGTGGAAATCAATGTTGAAAACTAAAAATATTAAATAACAAAACAATAAGATCCCCTAAAATAAAATTGTCTTGACATGTAATTGGGAAAAAAATACTTAAAAAATAAAATTAGATTTATACTGGCTGTTAAAAAACAAGAAAATTTATAAATTGCAGCCATAATTTACATAATTTATGTTTCAGAAAGTTATTCCTGAGTACTCTTTTAATCTCGCTTTGGGAATTATACTTGTTTGTAGCATAGGAAAATTTATTTTTTCAAAGTCTATTCTTGTGTTGAAAGAGGAGATTGAGTTCTCATTCTGATTGCCTAGTTGTATGCAAATTTGAGTTCAATATATTTTCCATTTTATAATTCATTCTATAAATTTCAAACTCTAAATAATCAAGTTAATATAATCCAGCATAGCAATAATCAGTAGTGACAGACAATTCACCAACAAGCAATCTTTTCACAATTTGATTACATTCTAAATATTCAGTCCTTGTAAGCTATACTCTTTTCAAGATATACTCCAAATTACCCATAGTACCCCTCCTACCTCCACCTCTTCTGAAAACTCCTCCTCCTCCTCTGCTTTCTTCTTTTCCTTCTCACCCTCCTGCTCTTCTTTGTCCACGTGGGGAGTTATACCCTTAAATGTAAGTGCTCTGTCCAATGAAATATATTTAATCACTTATACTTTGTAAGATATCTTGCAGTTTGGGGACTAGATTTTTTTCCTTATTTATTTATTTATTTATTTATTTATTTATTTATTTATTTATTTATTTATTTATTTATTTATTTTCTTCAACAAACTGGGACAATTAATTCTTTTTTCTCACATAGTTTTCATTTATGATTTCTTGAAATATAGCTCTTAAAAATGGGCTTTGAAAAAGCGCGTTATGATTCAAATGGAGCTACTTGACTATGCCTTTAAATCCAAATCACTGTCTTTCACTGATTGGCCAACAATAGGTCTTAGCCCAAGCCTCACTTGCTCCTTGTTTGGCTTTTGATGGCTCAGAATGAGTGTAAATAGCAATTATTTCTGTTCTGGCCAGAATCTCTGATGGTCTTTCTCTCCCAGACCCATCCTTTTGTGAAGGCAAACTAGGCCTTCTTTTGCCTCAATTTTTACCTAACCTTTAATCATCAAATGGGTGTTGCCTCAGATAAACTGAGAGCTGGAAAAGACCTTAGTTTAAAAAGGCCAGGGTCTCCCATTGTATCCTGGGCCATCGCCAGTTGTGTTGACTTATGTCTTGCCACTGGACTCTTATTACTCTGAAGGAAATAGTGAGGCTGATGACTTTGCCCAGCTCTGCCTCGCTTAAATCCAATTCACTTACAAGTTAAGATATCACCCTGCTGATGCCATTGTTCCTCTTGGAGAAGGAAGAACAAACAACAAGCACAGTCCACAAGCCCTGATTAAACAGAATATATAAAGTATCAAGAAGGAATGAGGGTCAATGATTGGGATCACAATTTTTCTGAGCTGACCTTGGGAAGGGCATTTTGTTTTGCAGTGTGTGTGAGGTGAACAGTGGATTGTAAATCAGTGTTGGCCTGAGGTGGAGGTGGGGGGAGTTAGGAAGGAATTTTCTGTTTCTTCTGAGAGTCAGCTTTAAAAAAGAACTGGAGTAGAGAGAAAATCTAAACAGTAAGGAGAATTTATAGTAAAATGCTGACTAGTTTAAAGATGGAGTCACTCATGTCAAGATGGATGGTATAGGGCCCCTCTCTCTTTGTTTTTACATAAGCATGCCTCTGTTTTCCCACTGGCAAGCCTTCTCTGACCATATTTTAAATTAACTCCGGGCCTTGGCAATAGATTGGATATGTGAAATGAAAGAGAGGAAGGAGGCAAGGATGAAACTTAGATTGTAAGCCTGGGTGACTAGGAGAATGTGGTACCCTCTACAGTAATAGGCAAATTAGGAAGGTAGGAGGGTTTGGGAGGAAAGATAAGTTTAGTTTAAGACATGGTGAGTTTAAAACGTCTATGGGACATCCAATTTGAGATGTACAATTAGATAGCTGGAGATGTGAGAACAGAGGTCAACAGAAAGGTTAGGGAAGGATAAATAGGTTTGAGGATCATCAGCACAGAGATAATTGAATCCATGGGCAGTCATGAAATCATGAAGTCAAATAGTGTAGAGGAAGAAGAGAAGAGGGCCTAGAACAGACTACCGTGGAATATCCACAGTTAGTGATGTGGGGGGATCTGGATGAAAATCCAGCAAAGGACACAAAGAAGGAGCAGTCAGATAGGGAGGAGAACAGGAGAGAACGGTGTGCTGAAAACCAAGGGAGAGGAGAGTATCAAGGGAAAGAGGGTGATCAACAGTGTCAAAGGCAACAGAGTACTTAAGAAGGATGAATAATGAGAAAAGGCCATTGGATTTGGTAATTAAGAGATCACTGTTAACTTTAGAGAGAGCAGTTTCAGTTGAATGATGGAGGTGGGAAATCAGACTTGTGGCAGGTAAAGTGACACCAAGGCAAGTTTTCTGGGCAAGATAGCAGTTTATTAACAGTGATTCATATAGCTGTTAATAAAGTGGGTCACTCATACTAAATTGGGTCAGACTGCCCCTCTCTAACAATTAAAGAATTTTAATTACTTTATGGGGGGGTCCATAGGGGCAGAATTGCTTTCTTCTTGGAAGAGATAAAAACTCTCTTAACTACACAAAAACCAGTAAAGGACAGATCATATCTTTTGGGGGTGGTAATTTTGAAGGACTATGAACTATTAACTATCCTAGGGGATACTGGCAGGAGGGGAGAGATAACAAACTTCCTTTTAAACAAAACTATGAGCTAGCTCAGCTGGATTTTTGAGCTAAACTGAAACCAGATGGATGCAGACCCAATCATAAAATTAATACAGCATAAAATCAGAATTAATGCAGTAGAAATCAGAAGTAATATTAATTTTTATCTCTTACAGACTAGAGAGATTTCAGAAGAAAGTGAGTGGAAAGGAAATGGAGGCACTAGTTGCAGATGGCTTTGTCAAGGAGTTTAGGCACAAAGGCAGGAGAGAAATGTGATAATAGCTAGGGGGGAAGGCTGGATCAAGAGAAGGGGTTTTTTTTTGAGGAAAGGAGAGACATAGACATATGTGGTAGGACAGCAGTTTCCTGACACAGCTTCCCATACTCTTGATATAGCTTCCTCTCCACACATAACCTATACCCCACAACTTCTTTCATTCATCGCCCTCTTCCCTAGTGACTTCCCTGGTGAAGCTTCCTCCCTCTATGAAATCTGATTGACCCCAGCTTCCTGACACAGCTTTCTTGCTAGGGTTAAAAATCTTAAGCCATGAGGACTCCATTCCTCTCAAACATGATGGGTGGCTGAGACTATGTGAGTCACCATGCCCTGGTAGTTGCCTGAGCAGATGCCTCATTTCATCCCAAAGTCTAGCCTGACCTATATTTACAAATAGTATGTTTATAGGCAGCCTTTAGACAAGGAGAGGTTGAAGATGAATAAAAGAGTGGGAATGATAAAGGGGACAATCTGTTGTAGAAGATGGGGATGGAATGGGATCACACTGGAAAGCAGAGGGGTTAGCCTTGGCAGGGAGGAGGGCCCACTTTGTTTTGTGAGACAGTAGTGAAGGAGGAAACAGTGACAGAAGACATCTGTGTGGTGGATGGTGTGATGAGGAGGAGAGGAGAAAAGGTGAATTACCTCAATTTTTCAGTGAAATATGAAGCAAAATTTTCAGCTGAGAGAGTAAAGGGAAGGCAAACTATAGGAGGCTAGAGGAAGGATGAAAAGGTTTGGAAGAACCACTGTGGTAAGTGGGAAAGTGGTTCAATTAGGGAATGTAAAAGGATTGCCTTGCTGTGGTGAGCATCCTGTTGAGTATGTAACAGACTTAAACTAGAGGCGGTTGGCATGGTTTCATCATTTTCTCCAGCATCATTAGGGGGCAAGAGAAGAAGATGGTGTGAATTGCTTCACAAAGGGTCAAGATGGAAGGAGAGGAGTGTAGTCAGTCCTGGGGTGATAGTTTGAAAAAGAAAAAGATTGGAGGACATGGTAAGGACAAAGAACAGGGTTTTGGGGTTGCAAGGGAGAGGAAGAAATAGAATGACAGCAGATTATGATCAGATAAGGAAGTTTCATTACCAAATATTGTCCCCAGATCTAGGGTAGAATGGTCTTCTAGACAATCTGCAGGGATACCATCGCTATTTGTATTGTCTGCTGTATTTCTTGTAAAGGAAGTGATACTTTCAAATAGCCCATTAGGGGTTATTATAGAAAGAATTTAGGCAACTCTCTTTAAGTTAAAATGCCCCAGGAAATTCAACTCTGCATTGACTTTTTTTTTGGTGCCTTTAACAATAATAATGATGATAATAATAACAGTTAACATTTATATAGAGTTTACTATGTGCCAGGCACTGTGCTAAGGGCTTTACAATTATTATCTCATTTTATCCTCACAACAACCCTGGGAGTTAGGTGCTATTATTATCCCTATTTTACAGAAGAGGAAACTGAGGCAATCAGAGGTTAAGTGACTTGCCCAGGATCACACAGCTAGTAAGTGTCTGGTGTCTTCCTGACTGCAGGCCCAGAGCTCTATCTACTGTGCCAACTAGCTGGTTGGTTGGTTGTTTTTCTTTGTTCTCCAAAGAGGACCAAAATGACATCACTACATTAGAATCAAGGTGCACTGTGTCTGACTGTGGCTGATCAGACCAACATGAGCTCAGAACGCTCTACCACAGGTCGAGCATAAATAGTCCACATGAACATTTGGGGTGGAAATGTTTCTAAATCTGTGCGTTTCATTTTTTTTAGCTACTGCAATTCTACTTTGCTCATAGAGCACAGAGCCTTCTTTGATGAAGGCATGCCACACTGGATGATCCTGTGCCAGTGTCTCCAATGCCACACAATTGATCCCAAAGTTCTTCAGAGAGACCCTGAGAGTGTCCTTGTATTGCTCCTTCTGACCACCATGTGAGCACTTTCCTTGCATGAACTCTCTGTAAAACTGTCTTTTACGCAAATGTATGTTTGGCACTCAGACAACATGGCCAGCCCATTGGAGTGGCACTCTCTGCAGTGGAGTTTGAACGCTTGGCAGTTTAGCTCCATAAAGGATCTTAGTGACTGGTACCTTATCTTACTAGGTGATCTTCAGAATCTTCTAAGACAATTCAAATGGAAGCGATTCAGTTTCCTGGCAAGGCTCTGGAATGGTATGGTCCAGGTTTCACACGCATATAACAATGAGGTCAGCACAAAAGGTATATAGACCTTGAGTTTAGTAGACAGTCTAATACCTCTTCTCTCCCACACTTTCTTTTGGAGCCTCCCAAATACTGAGCTAGCCCTGGCAATATGTGTGCAACCTCCTTATCAAGGAGTATATCCCTGGAAAGTGCACTACTAACTTAAGTGAACTTATCCATAGCATTCAAAACTTTTCCATTTGCTGTAAGCGATGGTTTCAGGCATGGACGTTATGGTGCTGGCTGGTGGAGAACCTTTGTTTTCTTGGTGTTAATTTTTAGGCCACAATTAGTACAAGCTGAAGAGAATCAATCCATACTTTGTTGCATCTCAACTTCAAAGGCTGCATCGAGCACAGAATCATCTGTGAATAAAAAATCATGCACCAACACTCCCTCCACTTTAGTCTTGGTTTGCAGTCTTTTCAAGTTAAGTAATTTACCATCAGTGCAGGAGCTAACCTTGATGCGTGTTCCTCCTCACTGAAGGCATCTGACGATATCTCTGAAAATATCTTGCTAAAAAGCATGGAAGCAAGCACGCAGCTTTGCTTCTCTTCATTGGTGTCTGGAAAAACATGAGAGCATCATCCACTGTCCAGAACCTGGGCAAGCACGCCTTTATGAAACTGACACACAAATGATGAACTTCTCTAGGCAACCAATTTTGCCAGAATTTTCCAGCCACCTAGTTATCTAGGATATGAATGGTGTGTGTGGGGAGAAGCAGGGCTTCAGAAAGGTGGTTGCATTCTTATTTATGCATAGCTTTCTGATAACCTGTTTGGATTCCCCACTTATTAAAAAATGCAACACTGAGCCTTACATGCCATGAATCTCTTCTAGACCAAGCTAGATAATGCTCACGCTTAAAGCAAAACGATATCAAGATAATAACAAGTGAACCACGTAGTAAATTTCCTCCGATTAATTTTCCTGTCCTTCCAATATAGCTAGAGAAGGCCATATGAATTCAAATAGATGGTATGGTGTCTAAAGTAGTCTCTTTTCTTTCTTCTCCATTTTGGCCAGCAGCTAGAAAGGGTTTTCAGTTTGGGGGTAGAGTCCACATCTGCATTAGAGTCATTGGCTACACCGGGAACTCTCTCCACATAGTTATCTTTGACACAACCCACGGTGTACAGGAATAAGGTACCCTGGGAATGTTGTGTCAGAGTATTCATCAATCAGTTAACGTTGGAACTATGAGCAAACCACAGCTGCTTTGAGGTTAGTTTCTATAAAGGCAGAAGCAACTTCTCCTATTATATGTGCATATTTTGTATTGCCCCTCCCATCCTCCACCTCCTTAGATTGCAAACTTTATGAGGGCAGGGATGGGATCTCGTAAATATCTTCCATTTTTCCCATAGCACAGGATGTTTAATTTCATTGAATCATGCCATGGGGAGAGTATCATTTCCTTCCTCTTATGTCTGATCTCCTTTGACTAGGTGGAATGGAAACCTCCCTTGGAACCTCCCTTTCCTCGCTGTAGGAGAAAATCATGTGTAACCAGGTTTTTCTAAGCCCTCCAGGAAATGGTTAAGGTAGTTTAGGAAAGACAAGGAAATGTTTCCAGAGTTCTCTGGTCCTTAAGGAGACTCCTTGAAATGAGTTTTGTGGATTTGGGGCCAGAAATCCATTCAAGCTCCATTTTGGATTTTGCTTCTGAACCCTGAAATAGAGGGATAGCCAATGCCCAGTAGCAGCTAGGGTGGTGGCAAGAGCTGAGTTCATTCTTGGAGTGCTCTGAAATGAAGACCTATGCAGAGACCTCGGGAACTATGAACCTATAATAGATGGGAAGAAGGGGCAGATGGACCACAATGGAGTGGGATTTGAGATTGACTTGAGGAGGGCATACCTAACATGAAACACAGCCATGGTGAGATGAAGACTCTGTTCCAGTCAGTGCTTCCTCTCCCTGCTCCATCAGAGTGCTTACTCAGGAAATTTCAAGTTCTAAAACTTGCCAAATCCCTTCTCTTTTGCATTACTTTCTCCCCTTCCCCTGCCACCTTTACTAGCTAAAGGATGGGGGTGGGGGGGTGGGGAAGGGGAATAGATCCCAAGGGCCATTCTGCAACTTATTTGAAAACCTCATACAGTTTGTGTTTTTAGGCTACTTTGATGGGGATGGGATTTGAACTCCTAAAAGGAAAACACCATGTCTTTGAAAGCAACCCAGTCCCTGAATTTCCCCATACATTTCAGTACCCCAGATCACTGGTGCCTCTGCCTAAGGCATCTGGCCCACCCCAGCCCACCTTGAATACTTATTAGCTTACTTGACACTCCTTAATCCCATCTAGAGCCCGTTGTTATCTCTGGACTATCCCAGGCTACTTGCCACTCCTAGATTCCATCCACATCTTCCCACAGTCTTTCTGTATAAAATATCAATCTTACCCTAATCAAATGTGCAGACTCTTAAAATCTGGCCCACTTGTACTGGCATCACAAATACCACAGATTCACTAGGAGTCTGGCCCGCTTCTCTTGGAAACACAATAAACCTTGTCTCTGACTGAAAGACTGCTTGAGTGGTCAAATTCTTTCAAGGCAAACCCCCTGCCCTGTACCCTTGAATTTCATGGTTCTTAGCACTCCTAGACTGTATCAACTTGACTATTTCAATAAACCACATGGTCATTGAGTGGATTTACAAATTCTCATGAAGAATAATTCTAAAATTGGAATGGGGGTCAAAGAGATGAAGCATTTCCTGTTTTTTGGTAATTGGGGTAGGGCATATTCCAGGTCATATCTCTGGATTACTGTTGAACCTTGGAAGCCAGGTACAGCAACTAATGGGCTTGAGGGAAATTGATGGAAGAAGTAGCTTATTTGAAGGCCAAATAATCTATTACAATCCCATTAGCTGGTTAACCATATCACCTGCTGCTGTTGGTGAATTGAAGAAAGCAGGGAAACAGAGCCAGTAGTGGGTAGATATAGCTCTGGAGTACATGTGTGGGTGGTGGGAGTGGTCGAGGTTATATGGTAAATAGCAGCCCTGTATGGGGAAGACACTTTGCAGGGGGAGGGAGATTTAAAAGTGAGGGACCCTAAGAACAGGGCTGGTTTAAGCTGTGTTGACCTCTATGACCTAGTGAGTCAAGTTAAAATTCCTACACTTAAGAAATCATCAGTTATGGACTCCATAAACTGTTTCACCTTTTTCCAGTCATTGGACCTCCAGTGTGAGAGAACCCATGATCAGCCAAAGCATCCCATTCTACTTTGGCTAGCTTTGTTAGAAAGTTATTCCTTATATAAAGCCTAAATCTGACTGAAACCTTAATCCATTCTTCCTAGTTTTGCTCTCTGTGGCCCAAGAAGGACAAGTCTAATCTCTCCACCTGACCACCCTTCAAATACTTAGATACTATTATGTTGCCCTTTAAGCCTCCAGGCTAAACATTTCCCAGTTCCTTCAATAATCCTAGTAGGGGGAGGTCTCTAAACCTCTCACCATCCTGGTTGCACTCTCTCTAGCTTGCCAATATTCTTGAAAATAAGGTGACATGTTGTATTGGCAATCAGAATGGGCTCTTAGCACTTAATTCAACCAAGTGCCTTTGAAGAGTTTGGCCTTTATTTCCTTGATTAAATTAGGAGTCCTTGAAGACCTCCTTGCCTCAAGGGAAAGCCTAGTTTACATGGGTTTGAGTGAAATGTTTATGACATCAGAGGCTTTTAGACCATGTGGGTTTAAGTTGCATTTTTTTGTGCCGACTTTAGGTCACATGGGTATGTCGCATGTGTGACTCATCCTTGACCCTGAAAAAGATATAAAATCAGGAGCTGGCTTTCCTTTCAGAACTCTGACCTACAGCAGTAGTGGTGTACGTGACTCTGGGCCAGTAGTTGCTATGAGCTCCCTGGCTGAACTCAGATGTTGGTAACTATGAATTATATTTGGTCAGGCTGTCGATGCTTGTAATTTGTGTTTGTTCTGAAGTTCAGGTTACTGGCTTTTTCCCCTGAACTAAGTGAATGGTGTTTGTATGCTGGATTAAAGTAAGATTGTCAACCCCTTACCATTGCTTTCCTTGGTAAAGCAAATCAAAAGAACCCGGGCTTGCAGTGTTCTGTGAGCTGGTTGCTGTTGGTTTTTCACCCCCACAGCAGCTGTTAGCCGGACAGTGAAACAATCATTGGTTTTGGAATCACAAATCCTGAGTTCAAAGCCTACTTCTATCACTTACTATATGTGTGACTTTGGGCAAGTCAGTTAATTTCTCTGGGACTTATTTAATTCATTTGTAAAATGAGGGAGTTAGACTTGATGAACTCTATAGACCTTTGCAGCTCTAAAATTACAATTCCAAATAGAGCCAGAAGGGAATACTCCAGAAGTGGTCTGACCAAGGCAGAGTATATATGGCAGGATCATTATTTCCCTTAAGAAAACTAGACTTCTATTAATGAATCCTCAGAAAGTGGTTGGGTTTTTTTTTTCTGTTTGGCAGGGGAAGGGGAGTAGGGGAATATGTCCATTAAAGTCTTCATATGGGCTGTTGTCTTGCCATGCCTCACTTGTGAAATTAAATTTCTCGATCCACCTCCAAGACTGGAAAAGGCTGATCACCTCCTTGGTCATCACTGCCACTGTATAACACTTAGGCCTTGTTGGTAATGAATCACCATTCTTCTAGTTGCCCAGTCTTCACTTTCCTTTGCATGGCAGGGTTCTACCTTCCCACCCCCATATCCGCTTAGTTGATAAGACTTGTGTATTCTCTATCAATATTCTTCGCATCTCCTCTCTTCCCATCCTGCCTCAGTCCTTTTTCTTCTCTCACTGGGACTATTGTTATAGCCTAATTGGGGCTCTCGTTTCCAGTTGTTTCCCTCTCCAATCCATCCTTCATATTACCTCCCTGAATCCTTGGCTTTCTTCAAAGTTCAGCTCAGGTGCACCCCCCCCCCCGCCCTTTTTTAAACTGCAAAGCCTTTTCCTGATCCCTACAAGTATTTTCTTTCTCAAATCATCTTATTTTTACTTATCTATGGAGTATGAACTCCTCAAAGGCAGGGATCATTTTGTTCTTGTCTTTGTATCTCCAATGCATCATCTCAGCAGAGTTGTAATCAAAATCAGGGCAACTGGGGCTTTGCCCCAAGGTACTTACACCCAAGGGTTAGGGCCCAGGGCTCATCATGGTAGTCTATCTTCCCCACATCTCCACAGTTGGGTCCTGGGTGGCCCATCCCTCAGGTGACTGCACTCTGTCAGACTGTCTACTATCACACCAAATACATTCAACCATTTTTTCCCCAGGCAAAAGCATTTCTAATTATGGAAGAACCTTTTTTGCAATAAATGATTAGTTTGCTGTGGGAAAATTAAATTGATTCTATTGTGTAATTGGTTTCATGTTGCATTGTTGACACTACAATAAGTGTCAATTTTGGGCATCTTCCATCCTCCTCCTTACTATGAATCTCCTCTTCCCAATCCCAGCCATGGATGGTGCCCAAGATTTAGGACTGGAAGGCATCCCAGAGCCCATCCACTTAATTTTTTTTTTTTGGTTGATTAGTCATATCAGACTCTTTGTGAGCCCATCTGGGATTTTCTTGGTAAAGGTACCAGAGGGGTTTGCCATTTCCTTCTCTAGTGTATTTTACAGAAGAGGGAACTTAGGCAAACAGGGTTAAGTGATTTGACCAGGGTAACACATCTAGTATCTGAGGAGGGATTCGAACTGAGGTCCTCCTAATGCCAGGGCCGGCACCCTATCCACTGTACCACCTAGGTACCCCATCATTTTTCAGATGGGGAAACTGACAATGAAATGCTTTGTGCTGGTGTAACAGTCAAAAGCACACTAGATTTGGAGTAAGAGGACTTGGCTTCAGCCTTTTCTGCTAGGGACTCTGGGCAGGTCACTCCTCCTCTCTAGGCCCTAATTTTCTCCTAATTTTCTTGTAAAATGAGTTAAACTAGATGATCTAGCTTCTTTCCTTCTAACTCAGAATTGATGATTCTCTGTGATGGCACAATGGCACCTCCTTTGGTGGAGTCAACAATAAAATGTTCCTTATTCATGCCCTCAGAAACATGTTATGGCTTCTAATTCTGTATTTCAAAGTTGTTGCTGTCACCACTTCTGACATCCTATAGAAGCTTGTAACCCAGAGCTTTACGTGTATGATTGATTTACCCTGGTGCTGCCAGGACTAAGGGTTGGGTGGAGAGGATGGAGAAATCAGGGCTTGGGGGGGTCTGTCCAAGAGCCAGGGTAAGGTCTGCAGGACTCTGCTCCTTAGGCACAAGTTAAATGACAAAAGATTCTCAAGACTACCATCACCTTCAGTATGTTTGGCTTGTGCTTACCTCCTGCCACCTAGCGGCCAGTTGAGAGGAAATCAAGAGGGAAAACCATTTGGTCTTGTAACTAAGGTTCACAGAAAGGCTGGGCAAAGTGAGCTGCCAATAACCCATTACATATACACAGTGTCCTCCTCCCCTCAACCCCAAATGTAGAGATATCCACACAAATGCAGGCCCCTCCTTCCTGAAATAAAAGCAGGACCAGACTGTGACAATGTTCCGCTGCCCCATTCTGACATGTATATACATAGTGCCCTACACACACACACACACACACACACACATACTTTTCCCCATGATGCACATATCTTGATCCAGATACATGCATCTTCCATCCTCTTCCTTACTATGAATCTCCTCTTCCCAATTCTAGCCACGGATGGTGCCCAAGGCCTGTGCACACAGTTTATTGTCCAGCCCCACCCTTCCCCTTCTTATTGCATGTTGCCTAGTATTTGTCCTTGGGCAGTAGCACCTGTATGGGGAGTAGGACCTGCAGTTGTGAGTCTGGTGGCCTTCGGGTCTTTGTCAGGAAGAAGACCTTGAAGTGAATGGTCCTAGAGATCTGGAACTGGTTACGGTTATACTCAGGACCATCCCCTGGACGAAGTAGGGACAGGAATCTGGAGGTAAGGGGTCAGTGTGGTCAGGGATGGTCAGTGGAGTTGGGGGGGTCATGGGGGTCAAAGAGGATCAGTAAGGAAAGGGATGGGTTAGGGGGTTTCTGGGGTCAATGGGGTCAGGGAGGGAGGGAGGATAAGCAAAAATCTATGGAAGGACTGCCCCTTCTCCCCTCTGCCCCTCCCATCATAGCCTCCCTAAGACTCTTTCCTCCATACTTGTCCTTCTTTAGCAGGTTCTTGGAGAGAAGTTCCTGGGCCAGTCCAGGCTGGATAGTGTCTAGCTGCCTTTTCACCACCTCAAACATGTCAATCTCACGCATATCAAACACCAAGGGTTTCCCAAACCTAGGTGCCAGTAACAGGGGTGAAGAGGAATATATCATGGATGTCTCCTCTACCCCTTTCCCTGGGGCCTATGCACCTGGGAGGGCTACTATCAGGAGAAAGAAAGGATGAAGAAGGAATAGGGGATCCCTTGAAGAGAGGTATCAGAACGAATAGCAAAAAACAAAGGGGCTCTAGTCATAGTGATGAGGCCAGAATCAAGGTGGGGAAGGGGTCATTTGAGACTTAGGAGAAGTTGCCCTGGGAACTAATTGGGTTTTTGGATCCGGATGGGTTTGTGTGTGGGCAGACATGTTTGAACAGGAATGAGTTTGTGCCTCCCTCTCCCCCACACCTGAGGGCCCCAAGCAGTGCCAGGCGCACACGGTCAGGCTGCATATGGGCTGGGTTGAGGGTGTCCAGATAGTTGGTGTCCTGGTAGCGAAGGAATGTGGCTGCTTGGCCTGAGGGATCAACAACCAGAGGCCACCTGGGGAGGCCAATGACAATATAGTTTTGATGGGCCCTTGACCTTGTTTTCTACCCCCTATCACCGAGTCATACTAACCTCCCTTCAGTTAAAATAACTTCCCAACTCCCCAAACCCTTCTGAACACCCCAATATGCCAAGACTCATTGTCCACCCTGCACTGACCGCCCATCACTCTGGATCCGGTCACCCACGTCCTTGAGCAACACATCATGGAGTTCAGCCACTGGACACTTCAGCCCGGGTAGCTCTCCTTCCTCTGTGGGGATGATTAGAATGGAGACCCAAAGGCCTTGCCCCAACACCCCCCACCCCGGAATGCCAACATTCCCTCTAGAGGCCCCAGCTCTTCCCTCCAGTCCTTTCTGATGGGTCAGTGGGAGAGCCAAAGGGCCCCAGCTCAGCCAGGGTCCTAAGTCCCCAAGTGTGCAAGGCTCATAGCACCTTGAGGCCCAGGTACCCACCCTCCTGGGTCTGCTCTCTCAGCTCCAGCCGAGCCAGTGCCAGCTTCTCTTCCGCCTTCTCTGCTGCTAGCCGCAACTCATCTACCACAGTCTCAGCATCTTTGATGGCCTAAGATTTGTGATATCTGTGATTCCTAAAACTCCCCTGACCCAGAAATCCCTAAACTTGCCCATACTTACCTTGGTCCATTCTCCTACCAAATCCCCAGCCTTCTATTGTAACCTTCTCTCCACCCTCAAGTTAAAAAGGTTGCATGACAAATCCCCCAATATGACTACCATTGACCTCCCTGGGTGTTGGTCCTTCAGTGACCACTTAGACTGTGACCTTCACTGCATTATCCCCAAATGTGACTTCTCGTTATTCTCTGGGTGACACTTCAGCTGTGTGACCCCAACTGCCCCAGCCATGTATCCTCTGGCTTACTGAAGTGACTATACCCATAGCCTCTGATCCTCTGTGGGAGAAAGAGAATGATCAGAGAAGAAAAAAGGCAATGCCTTGGAAGGGACAGAATGATGGTAACAGACAGTGAAGACAATGCAGAATGAGTCAACTGTTATTTTGTTTTTGCTTTCTCTGCCAACCAGGACGATCTTCATATGGGAAAAGAGAGAAGTACAATTAACAGGGAATTGAAATACAATATTGGTGAAGAGATGGTACGAGAGAACCTAGTGGCCCTCAATTCATTTGGTCCCAGGCTTAGGTGAACTCTATCCTGTGTTACTGGAAGATGTGACTGTTGAACCCCTGTCCGTGAGTTTGGAAAACTGGAGAAGGGGAAAGAAGCTGCAGGACTGGAGAAGGGCAGGTGTTCTGACTTTCAGAATGGAAGTTGTAGATTCCTCAGACTGTAGACTGATGAGCTCAGCTTTGGTTTCTTGCAAAATCTCAGACAGTATTATTAAAAGGATGGTTTGTGACTACTTAGGAAAGCAATGATCATTGAGATCTGGCACGGTGGGGCAGAGCCAAGATGGCGGCTGGAAAGCAGGGACTTGTGTGAGCTCCCCCCCACCCCAGGTCCCTCCGAATACCTATAAAAATATCTCTGAACAAATTTTAGAGCTGCAGAACCCACAAAAAAACAGAGGGAAGCAGGGCTCCAGCCCAGGACAGCCTGGATGGTCATGGGGAAGGGTCTATCACAGGGAGCTGGGAGCAGAGCGGAGCAGAGCCCAGTGTGAGCCGCGCCAGGACCAACCAGACCTGGGAGCTGGGCGGAACAGGACCTAGCACCATGAATCATTGAGCTGTGGCAGTTACCAGACTTCTCAACCCACAAACGCTAAAGACAACAGAGAAAGCTAGTGGGTAGAACTGCTAGAATGGAGTGAAAGGAGTTCGTGGTCGGTGACCACCCCTGGGGGCGTGGAAGTGGTGCAGCTCTGGGGCTGCTTCCAGCTGCAGTGGCTTTCAGCCCCAGGCCCACCAGATGAGAGGAATTAAGTGGCAGATCAGAGTGGGAGTGCAGAGCCTTCTTGGATCTGAGTTGTGGTCCAGGTTGGCAGTTCTTGGGGGAGGAGGAGTGCAGGTGTGGCAGAGCTGGCTCTGTAGAAGTAGCTCTGAAAAAGCAGCACAAGGCCCCTAAAGCTTGGGACAAAGTACTCTCTACTCTACAAGCAGTCATACCTTTACAAAAAACTCAAGGGTCAAGTAGTTGGCTGGAAATATGAACAGGCAGTGAAAATGGATCCAGATTTAGAATCAGACTTCGGAATCTTTTTTTGTTGACAAACAAGACCAAAACATACAGCCAGAAGAAGTCAACAAAGTCATAGAGCCTACATCAAAAGCCTCCAAGAAAAATATGAATTGGTCTCAGGCCATGGAAGAGCTCAAAAAGGATTTGGAAAAGCAAGTAAGAGAAGTAGAGGAAAAATTGGGAAGAGAAATGAGAGTGATGCAAGAAAATCATGAAAAACTAGTCAAAGACTTGCTAAAGGAGACCCAAAAAAATACTGAAGAAAATAACACCTTAAAAAAATAGACTAACTCAAATGGCAAAAAAGCTCCAAAAAGCCAATGAGGAAAAGAATGCCTTGAAAGGCAGAATTAGCCAAATGGAAAAGGAGGTCCAAAAGACCACCGAAGAAAATGCTACCTTAAAAATTAGATTGGAGCAA